>BKCH01000948.1:0-180457 GCA_008635985.1 Ficus erecta | reverse complement strand
GGCCGGAATTCCCGAATTCCAGCACTCAATAGTATTCCAGTATTCTCCATTCAAGCTTTCTCTCGCTTCTCTTGCAACACTCAGCGATTGCCCAGTGAGCCCATTTCTCTTTCTTTTTTAGTCCATGCATAGGATAATATTCTTTTCTGAATTGTTTTGATTTTTGTGTCTTGGTGGGTCCCTATCCTGCTTTTTCTTTGATTTTCTTTCCGCTTTTGGTGTTAATAAATGCTTCAATATGCTAATAATCGACCATTGGTATGTCCCAATTGGTCAAAATTGACTGTTCTCTTTAATATCTGGGATTGAATCTTGTTGTGGTCCTTCTTTCACTCTTTTCGAGTTTAAATTTTTTCGAATCTTGACCTTTTTTAATTCAATCATCAATTTTGCTGCTGTTTTGTTTTTGATGTTTGGATACTGTTTACCCATCCATTTTGACCTAATCTGTTGTATTCTCCATTCCATCCAGCTTTCTCGCTTCTCTTGCAACACTCAGCCATTGCCCAGTGAGTCCATTTCTCTTTCTTTTTTAGTCCATGCATAGGAAAATATTCTTTTCTGAATTCTTTTGATTTTTGTGTCTTGGTGGGTCCTTATCCTCCATTTTCTTTGATTTTCTTGCCCGCTTTTGGTATTAATAAATGCTTCAATATGCTAATAATCGACTATTGGTTGGTCCCGCTTGGTCAAATTGACCGTTCTCCATAATATCTTGGATTGAATCTTGATGTGGTCCTTCTTTGACTCTTTTCGAGTATAAATTTTTTCGAATCTTGACCTTTTTCTTATTCAATCATCAATTTTGCTGCTGGTTTTTTTTTTTTTTTTGATACTGTTTCCCCATCCATTTTGACCTAATCTATTGTATTTTTGCGTGTTTTTCTTTTTCCCAAAACTTCAGAAATTATGTTGACTCTCGCATTCCCTTCACGTGCTTGCATTCCGAGAAGGAATGTTTGTCAAGTTGTGACAACTTCCACGGTAATGCTTCCTTATCAATAGAGCATTTAATTTAATTTAATTTTTTTTTTGAATGTTTGATCTTTTTGTTTACTTTCATTTTCGTTCATTAATTCAATAATTATTTTTGACAAAAGTGGATCTTAATTAACTACTGACGGTACAACTACCCTAAAATTAATGTTAATACTCTGACAAAAAGTCTCCTAGTTAATTATATACAGATCAACAACACATGTTCTCTGAAAATCAGCTCCATGGCAGAGCCAAAAACTCACACTGTGCTCCGTGGTACATTTGGCATTGTCTAGATATTGATCAACCTTCATGACATTGTTATACTTTTTTTTTTGACGTACGGATTATGATATCATTTAAAAGCTTTTTATTAAGTATATCATTTAAAAGCTATGATCTACTATAGTACTAGTATTTTCAATGGGCCGGGCCGGGCCGACCTGAATTTTTGAAATAGCCCATTGGGCTCGGGTCGGGCAGCCCGAATTTCCAGCACTCAGCCATTGCCCGCCCGAATTCCCTGCACTCAACAGTATTGCAGTATTCTCCATTCCAGCAGCTTTCTCGCTTCTCTCGCAACACTCTGCCATTGCCCCAGTGAGCCCCTTTCTCTTTCTTTTTTAGTCCATAGCATAGGATAATATTCTTTTCTGAATTTTTTTTATTTTTGTGTCTTGGTGGGTCCCTATCCTCCTTTTTCTTTGATTTTTCTTGCCCGCTTTTGGTGTTAATAAATGCTTCAATATGTTAATAATCGACTATTGGTAGGTCCCAATCGGTAAAAATTGACTGTTCTCTTTAATATCTGGGATTGAATCTTACTGTGGTCCTTCTGTGACTCTTTTTGAGTTTATATTTTTTCGAATCTTGACCTTTTTCTTATTCAATTATCAATTTTGCTGCTGTTTATTTTTGCTTTTTGGATACTGTTTCCACATCCATTTTGACCTAATCTGTTGTATTTTTGCATGTTTTTCTTTTTCCCAAAACTTCAGAAATGATGTTGACTCTCGCATTCCCTTCACGTGCTTGCATTCCAATTGTCAAGTTGTGACAACTTCCATGGTAATGCTTCCTTATCAATAGAGCATTTAATTTAATTTAATTTTTTTTGAATGTTTGATCTTTTTGTTTACTTTCATTTCGTTCATTAATTCAATATTAATTTCTGACAAAAGTGGATCTTAATTAATTACTGACGGTCCAACTACCCTTAATTTAATGTTAATACTCTGACAAAAAGTCTCTTAGTTAATTATATACAGATCAACAACTCATGTTCTCTGAAAATCTGTGCCATGGCAGAATCAAAATCCCACACTGTGCTCCGTGGTACGTTTGGCATTGTCTAGATATTAATCAACCTTCATGACACTGTTATACTTTTTTTTTTTGGCGTACGGATTATGATATCATTTAAAAGCTTTTTGATAAGTATATCATTCTTAAAAACTATGATCTACTATAATACCGTATTTTCAATGGGCCGGGCCGGGCGGCCCGAATTTTTGAAATAGCCCATCGGCTTGGGCCGAGCTGCCCGAATTCCCAGCACTCAGACATTGCCCGCCGGAATTCCCGAATTCCAGCACTCAACAGTATTCCAGTATCTCCATTCCAGCTTTCTCGCTTCTCTTGCAACACTCAGCAATTGCCCAGTGAGCCCATTTCTCTTTCTTTTTTAGTCCATGCATAGGATAATATTCTTTTCTGAATTGTTTTGATTTTTGTGTCTTGGTGGGTCCCTATCCTGCTTTTTCTTTGATTTTCTTGTCCGCTTTTGGTGTTAATAAATGCTTTAATATGCTAATAATCGACTATTGGTACGTCCCAATTGGTCAAAATTGACTGTTCTCTTTAATATCTGGGATTGAATTTTGTTGTGGTCCTTCTTTCACTCTTTTCGAGTTTAAATTTTTTCGAATCTTGACCTTTTTCTAATTCAATCATCAATTTTGCTGCTGTTTTGTTTTTGCTGTTTGGATACTGTTTACCCATCCATTTTGACCTAATTTGTTGTATTCTCCATTCCAGCTTTTTCGCTTCTCTTGCAACACTCAGCCATTGCCCAGTGAGTCCATTTCTCTTTCTTTTTTAGTCCATGCATAGGATAATATTCTTTTCTGAATTCTTTTGATTTTGTGTCTTGGTGGGTTCTTATCCTCCATTTTCTTTGATTTTCTTCCCCGCTTTTGGTGTTAATAAATGCTTCAATATGCTAATAATCGACTATTGGTAGGTCCCAATTGGTCAAAATTGACTGTTTTCTTTAATATCTGGGATTGAATCTTGCTGTGGCCCTTCTTTGACTCTTTCGAGTTTAAATTTTTTCGAATCTTGACCTTTTTCTGATTCAATCATCAATTTTGCTGCTTTTTTGTTTTTTCTTTTTGGATACTGTTTTCCCATCCATTTTGACCTAATCTGTTGTATTTTTGCGTGTTTTTTTTTTTTCCCGAAACTTCATAAGTTATGTTGACTCTCGCATTCCCTTCACGTGCTTGCATTCCAAGAAGGAATGTTTGTCAAGTTGTGACAACTTCCACGGTAATGCTTCCTTATCGATAGAGCATTTAATTTAATTTAATTTTTTTATTTGAATGTTTGATCTTTTTGTTTACTTTCATTTTCATTCACTAATTCAATATTAATTTCTGACAAAAGTGGAGCTTAATTAATTATTGACGGTCTAACTACCCTTAATTTAATGTTAATACTCTGACAAAAAGTCTCTTATTTAATTATATACAGATCAACAACTCATGTTCTCTGAAAATCAGTGACATGGCAGAACCAAAAACTCACAATGTGCTCCGTGGTACGTTAGGCATTGTCTAGATATTAATCAACCTTCATGACACTGTTATACTTTTTTTTTTTTGGCGTACGGATTATGATATCATTTAAAAGCTTTTTGTTAAGTATATCATTTAAAAGCTATGATCTACTATAGTACTAGTATTTTGACGCCGTACCACAATATTTTATTTTTTCGTTTACAAGTCACTAATTCATGAATAATTACAGGCTATAATCAGGCCTTAATTTCCGTGGCAGACAAGCAGAATTTGTATTTTTTGGGGGATGGACTTCAATAGCTAGGGTAATGCACTTCGTTTTGGTTTTTTACTGGCGTTTTTTTGGTCAATCGTTTGATATTGCCACACATTTCCTGAGAGAATATCCTCTCAGCTTTTTTTTATTAATTGAATCCAAGTACATTTGTTGTGATGTTTGCAGATACTCTATTACTGCAACTGAAGGAAATGCTCCCTTCTGAAAAATTCTAGGGTGCATGTTAGCCATGTTGTAGAGGTGCCTGATAACAAATTACCTCTGGTTAGTCTACATTTTTCTTTTTTTTTTTTGTTTCGTTTCCTTGTACTATACTAATCCACGTGATACCTTATGTTGGCATTAGTATGTTATATTATATTGGCATCAGTATGCTGTATTTTTCTCCTCCATATAAGTGTCTTTTTTTTTTCTTTTTAATTTCTTAATTATTGTTTATAACTATTGGCTGCTTGAAAACTCATCGTACAAGCCGGGACTACCTGAAAACTGTTTCTAAAAGAATCTCCATTCAACCATTTTCAAGAAAAAGCTTCAATTTTCACCCTTGTGTTCCAATTCTCTTTTGATAAAGTAAAATTCTCCTTTCAATAGCTGATAATAGAAGGAAGCACCAAATAATTTTCATCCCAAGAGAATACTTTAATATTAGTGTTTGCTTTATATGTTCCTAACCGAGCTAAAATAAACATTTTTTATTAAGATCGATGAATATATATCAAGGTCTCTCATCAGCAATGAAATGAACTGATTTTGTGGCAATCAACTACAGTTTTTTTTTTTTTTTGATGGTGCTCAATACTGTTTAAAACATTAGTTTTAGACCATTAAATCACATTATTTTCATGTCTGATCTGTTTCTCTTACTTGGGATGTAAAATGCTTTTAGTTTGTTTTTCTCTAGCAAGTTGATTGAAGTTGGTTTCTCTAGTCGTCATGGGGCCTAATAACTTGTTTACAAGTCAATATTCTTTTTTTTGTTTGTGGTTTTCTATTGCCATGTTGAGTGTTTGTTACTAAATCGCCTCTATTCTTTTGAGGTACCCTTGCTTTCTTTTTTGTGGTCAATTGTGACTGTTCTGTGCTTGAATGAAGCATAATTTTGTTGGATTCTTTTTTTCACTGCTGTAACTCGTTTTTATAAAACTTGATCATCTTCTAGTGTTTGAAGCTTCAACTAACTAATGCAAATACGATATATGATGTCATGGTAAAACATTTAGTTTAAAATAGTGTTCAGCAATATTTCATTCTTACTTTGGATGCAAAGAGGTCCCAAGTTTATGATGTTGAAGTCTTTGTAATGTTTCACACGACGTGTTGTTTGGCTCAGTGCTAACCTATTTGTTGTTGACTTTCCTATTTTTTTGTCACATTTACTTCTTCCTGTTGTCCCCTCGGTCGTCGTTTTTGCTGAGGGCGTTAATGCAACAAATTAATCATGTTAGGTTTGGGTCTGAGTACTTTAGATGTTGATCAATGTGAAATTTTCCTCTTGGAATGAGTATTTGGATCTGAGAAGCACTTGCTTCCAGACCTTTCTATCCTGTTTGTGATTTTTATTTAGTTGCTCCTTTAGTTTGAGTCCTCGATTGCCCCAACTTGTGAAAGTTGCCATATTGGGGTGAAACAGGGATTAAAAGATGACGTTTGGTTTCAATGAAACTGTAGTATATGTTCAGTTATTAACATCTATTTTCTTTTGCAGATTTATGTGAATGTTATTGCAAGAGGTGAGTTTATAAGATATTTTTACTGTATTAGGAGTCATAGGACAGTTATTATTATTATTATTTTCCTTTCATTCAGTTGAAAATATTGTTCTTTTTTAGGTTTTTATGATATTGTCGTGATCAACATGAATAAGTTTCTCTATGAAAACGATTCTAAGCCAAAGAAGATTGGTAAAATCATCGACAAAATTGATCTCTGTGGTATGAACATTATTGGTAAAGTCATTAATGTTATTACTAGTTAACGAGCATGCGTGGAAAAACTGAGATATTACATGACGGTTTTAATAAACCGTCGTGAAAACCGAGATATTACACGACGGTTTATTTAAACCGTCGTGTAATCTATAGTTTACACGATGGTTTATTGAAACCGTTGTGAAAAGTGTAGTTTACATGACGGTTTATTGAAATCGTCATGTAATCTCTCGGTTTTCACAACGGTTAATAAATCATCGTGTAATATCTCAGTTTTCACGACAGTTTAAAAAAATCATTGTGTAATCATTGGGTGATCTTTTTTAGACGATGGTTTTTGTAAAATCGTAGTGTAATCTCTCTCGTCTATTCCAACTTTTGTAGTAGTGTGATTGTCGACCCAGAAGACTATCAACTTGTACTGGAAATATTGAACAGAAATGGGATGGATGAACAGACTATGGAAAGCTTGGTGCGGAAAGCTGCGTGGCATGTCCAAGAGTATATTAAAGTAATTTCACCGGTGTTGGACCCTCATCGTTGGTCAGAGTTCTTCTTCGAATGGTGACAGTTGTCTAAGATTAGGTATTATGAAAAGCAAGTATGAGCTTTTTAACTTTTGATCGGAGATGAGACTCTTCTTGCTTAGGAAGCCATCTTGTTTGTTGTGGTCGCTGACTATTTTGGCCCGGGTGCTCAAACTTTAAGATGGTTGAACTTTGAATGTAAAGCGATTAGTCTTTTTGACATAGGATCATGCATATAAATTGTCAAATTAGACTATTGCTTCAAAGAATGTTTACAAATAGGCGTATTCATAAGACCCTTTTTTATACTTTTGGGCCATAAGTGCAAAATGCAAGTTTGGTGCTAAGGTTGGACTCCAACCAAGCGCCATTCCCCCACTCTATTTTAGAGTTGGGAACAATGGCGTTGGAGTCGGTCAAACTTCAAAGCTTCTTTTTTTTAATTTATTTAATTAGGACTCCGTTTGACAATACATTTGAAGACGGTATTTTAGAGGTTGGAGATGGTTTGAGTTTTGGATATATGCGTTTGGTGAAAATAAATTGTTTGGAGTGAAAAAGTGTAAAAACTTGAAATGTGTTCAGAAAAAAATTAGTAATATGGATTTTATTTCGTTTTTCTCAAAATTCTATACAATTTGAAAAAAAAAAATCTTATTTCGACTTAAATAATAATGTTGTGGACTTTTAAAGTTAGAGTTTTTTTTTTTAATGTTTGAAAAAATAAATAGTAAAATTGGAGGAAAAAGACAAAAAAACATTTGGAAACTATTCTTCCGAAGGTCTCCCAGATGGGGCTAAGACAAAGTACCCTAAAATATATTATACATCCTATTTTTACTCCAAATGTATGATATTTAACAAATTTTCTTTATTTTTATGTTTTTTTTTTAATTTGGGATGATTTTATTGATGTATAATAAGTCTTCAATTTTAATATGATTACTATTAGGATACAATAAAATGCACTAGAATAAATATGATATCAGAAAATGATTGATGAAATATTTTTAATTTTTTGGAAGGGAAAATTAGACTGAGTGGTCTTTTTTAATCTCCTAGTCTAATAGATGGCCTAACGTTTTTTTTTATTTAGAAAAATGGTCGTTTATCATTTTTCAGATTTGGTCAATCACTGATTGACTACGAAAATTGATTATTGACTAATGGTCAATCAGTGATTGACTATGAAATTTGGTGATCTACGTTATGGTTAATTAGTAATTTTTAAAAACTTTGATCATTTATTTAAAAACTTCTTAAAAAAAAGGTTATTTAACTATAAATTCCAAAAAGGAATTAAAAAAAAAAGGGAACATAAAGAGAAAATTCCTTACAGAATAATTTTTTAAGTTGATGGGTTAGAGAGCAACTGTAAGAGAGTTAAAGTTGCACCTATTTTAGTGCTAGAAACCGTAAAATAGAGTAATGAGTTGGAAATGATCTTATCACTCACATATTTAAACTGTAACAACCCAATTACGTAAGCCATTACCATGCTTACTGAAATTAACACCTATTTTAGTGCTAGAAACTATAAAATATAGTAATGAATTGGAGATGGCCTTACCACCCACATATTTAAACTGTAATAACCCGATTACGTATGTCATTATCATACTTACTAAAATTAAATCTTAATTTTAAATACTTAAACTTACTGAAAATTTTTGAATACATTTATTTTTAAACACAACATAAAATAGACTAATCTATTTAGGTAAACTTTACCGTGCATAAACATTACTTGTTTAACAAATTATAAAGTCATACATAACCCTTACATTTAACCGAAGTCTTCAAACATCACATACATAGCATAATACAATTTATTTAAATATATATGTATATATTTATAGTTCAAAAGAGTTTACGGAAAAGTCTGTGTAGTGGTATGTCGCACCGCCCTTCACTTGCCGCATTGTCCCCATGGCCCACCAATTAAGCTGCAGGCTTCTTACCTATAGTATGAAAACTAATGAGCTTACGCTCAGCAAGTACAAACTTAATCTCTCAAAACATAACAAGCATCATATAACTTACGCATGAACCATTTATTGTCGATTATGAATCTCTTATCTTCCATAATGGACTTATTATCTTGCTTAACATGTGGACCCTTTGTGTACGTATTAGATGCATGCAATCCATAGAAAGTTAGGATTTATAAGGTTCCTAACAATTCTAGGAATCTTCAAAAAGCAACTCAGGAGAAGCAGCGAATGCATAGTAGGAAATACTTCTGTGCTTCTGATATTATTATGGGTGCTGGATTATATTTTAGGTTATTTTAGTCTACCGAACGTAATGTCATGAAAGAGAGAAGTAAATGCTGGAAAGAAAATGACTGATCTATGTTCTATTTCTTTATTTTTCTTTTCAAGTTATTACCTTTTTATTTGAATGTTGAATCGGTAACAATCTAATTCCATTTCTAATTTTTGTTAATGAAAATAATCTTTTCTAATTATTACTGGATTTTTTTTTTTAAAGTTAGAACGAGCATAATCAAAACGCTTCATCTAATCTAATCTAACATCTAAAAAAAGCTCGAAGTGAACTTTCATGTGCTTGACACATGCTTTCCCCGTTTATTTATTTTTTAATAAAAAATCTTCGTACACTTTTTTTTAATACTTTTTCTTTAAAATCTTTTATAGCGTTAATTTTAAATGTGTATCGCCAATTACTTTTCCTTTTATTTTATCTCTATTTTGTGGTAATTTTGTCAAACATTTCCCTTAATCCCTTTCCCTTGAGTTTACAAATATATCAAAGTTGTGAGGGTATTATTTAGGACTTTTTCTATGGAGACTTTATGAATTTTTCGAATTTGATAATGTAATCTTTTTTTTTTTTTTTTAACTGGTGATAAAATAATTTTTAACATTATTGCTCTTCTTTTTGCGTACGATCATTAAATTTTAAACGATTTTTTACATGTGACAGTCTAAGAAGGATTTTCTCTTTATTTTAATTTATTTTCAATACAAATTCAGTTTAAAAGTTTGAATCTAATTCAATTATAACTCAAACTTTAACTTAAATTTTAAAATGAATTTATATTAAAAAAAAAAAAAAAAAAAAACCAACAATTGGCTTCTTGTGTTGTGGAGTGCAAAAATGTCTAAAATTTTATGGACGTGTCCAAAAATCTTCTTGTGCTGTGGTGGTAGTGGTTTTTTTTTTTTTTTTTTGGTGTAGTTTTCCCCTGCTTTTAGTGCCTATTTAAAATTGATCATAACCCCTTATGGGCAACTTCAGTTTTGTTGTTTAAAGGGTTCTCATTTTCATGAATTTTTATGAACTTATAATTATATACAGTTTTCTCGTTTAGGATGCTTATCTCTCTCTCTGTTTTTTTTTTTTTTTTTTCAAATTATGTTTTTATCATTATATTTAATCGTATATTATATATGCGTATCTGTCTGTGTTTGAGTGATTACCAAACTTTGATTTCACAAACAAAGATGATGGCTTCAGCATCTACTCGTATTCTTGACAACAATCTTCAGTCGCTGTTCTCTACTAACCACCGAACTACTTACTCTCGTCCTTGTTTATTCAAGGTAACACAAACATATCACCCCCATGTATAATACTCCAAATTCTTCAAACAATATCATTAGTTTCACAAATAAAATGTTTTTTTTTTTTTTTTTAAATTGAGAAAACTATATAGCTCATGATGATTTCATACTTGTTTGTGGGAAATGCAGGCTGATTCAATCAAAAACTCCTACTCACTACGCTCAAGTTGATCCCCAATCAAAGTCATCACTTCATCCCAGGGCCAGCACACTGCAGGAAATACTCATTATGTGCCGAAAACCGACTGCCAATCCTCGTCCATCGGTATGCTTCATTTTCTTTGCTTTTTTAGTTTCCATATAGGTGTGCAGTTTTATTCAGATCTTTATCACTCTCTGAGCAATAAGATTTTAAGCCTAGTCTTTTATGACAACGTGCTAGTAACTGTTTAGTTTTTGTTTTAATTTAATCGTTTCGTTGATATTATTACGAGTTTTGCACTTTTTTAGTCCATGGATTGTTGGTTGATTTTTTTTTTTATAATAAATTTTATGTCACTTATTATTATTATTATTATTTAGTCTACTTGACTTGACAGACTTGTATAGAGAAGTATCCAAGTGCATGCATGTGCAACCTATGAAAGTTATTTGTTGGCGTATTTCAGCTGGCTGTTATGTTAGTTGTAGCGCCCCTTCCCTCCTTCCCTCATCTCGGAACATAATTCCATTTCTCGGTACTCGGACAAAGCATTGTCTAATGTCTAAGTTGATTAACCCAACTTTGTAATACTTATTTCTTGTAGTAAAACTTCAATTAGTCAATGAAAGAACACAGATTTATCTGCAATGAATTACATACCCGATAGGTTTTGAGGTTTTCGATCCGATAACATTGTTCGGATTTTGCTCTTTGTGATTGTAGATATGTAATTATTTCTACTCGAGGGACGGCGTCTGCTTTGGAAAATGCCGGGGTGTCAGTTACAATAGTCGAAGATTTGACAGTTTTCCCTGAGATAGTGAGTTGGTTCTTCTATTGTATTGTTGGCACCTGTTTTGGCCAAGTGACCTGTTTTTGACATGCCTTTAGTACAGATTTCCAGTTCATAGAATTCGATTTGATGCTTTTTTTTTTGTTGGTATTGTTTTGAAGTTTTGATTTGCTGTTTCACGTTTGACACTTTCCCCGTTGATCATGATCCCGTTATATTCATCGATTACTTTCACTTTTATTTATTTAGTAGTTATCCCTCTTGTTCTTCAACTGAAAACTTTTGGAAGAAACAAGAAAAAAAAAAATGGAGAGAACTTGATACCTTATGAAATAGTATATTAATATTTGATTCTTATTGATGTTTTAATGTTCTAATATTCAAACAAAATTTTGAGGATGTTCTGGTTGTCGTAGACCTAGAAGACTATCCTGTGCTCTTGGAATTTCTCTAAAGAAACCAAGATAATAAACGATTTCGCGTGGAACTTGCATCGAAGGCTTTTAAACATATTATTGCTTCTGATTATGTACTTGCATATCGGATGCGGAAGCGAATCTTGTAAGGTACTTATTTGCAATCTCTTGATATCTTTTGTTATGTTCTCGCCAAAGCTTCTTATGTCGGTATTGACAACCTTTTTATATTTTATAGGTGAATTTCCTCGCAAAACAACACTGTCTAAAAATCCTCGCCAGAAGGCTGCATTTTGCGTTGGTGACGTTATTGCTGAAGTTAACAATAAAGAGATTGATACCACTATTCGACACCATGGAAAGGTGATATGAAACTATGTTTATGTAAATGACTATCATTATTTCGAAGCTTTGTGTTTTATAATGCAGAAGAAATAATGCTAACGGTATAGCAATTCCTTCAGGTTAATTGCACGACTAGAGATAATCGAAGAAAAAAATAATATAGAAATTTTAAAGCTTGGTAGACTAAAATTGAGTGGTTTTAACTCTGGAATTTTTGAAGAACCATGAAAAGAATAACCGGAGACGGTGTGTTGTTCCTGAGGATCTTGGTGGTATCGTTTCTTAGGTGTAACTTTAACTTCTCTATGGCAAGATAATGCGATTTGTTTGCATTTGTAATTTTAGTTATAGCAAGCAAATATATGAAATGTCGATACATGTTGATAAAACACGTGTTTTTACCATTTGCTTTTTTCTTTTCGCAGGAAATGCCGTACCTTGGCTGCATTGATGCTGATGCAGCGTGGAATTGTATATCGGAGTTTAAAAATCATACATGTGTGATTGTAAAGGATAGAAACCCCTGTGGTGTAGCTTCCCGTGATGACATGCTTGAAGCATGTAGACTTGCCGTAAAAGGAGATCCCGCGAGTGCGATAGGCGGAGTTTTAGCCTTCGATGTAGAGGTTGACAAAGTGAGTGTCTCTTGAACTTTCTCCAGTTGTCCACATTTTCTTTGCTAACGATAGAATATAGATGAATTTTGCTTGGTCTTTGGAATCCCTTTGATAAGACATCATTTGAGGAGTCACTTGTTATTGTAAAGCAACTTTTATGTAGTTTTTTTTTTTAGTCTCTTGCTAGAGAAATCCGAGAGTTTAGAAGTCCAACAGACGGTCGTACTCGAATGCTTTATGAGACTGTGATTGCTCCCAAGCACTCAGAGGAAGGATTTGAGATCCTTCGCAAAATATCGAACAATAATTAAGAATCCTTGAGACAAGACCAAATAAGACAGGAAAGCTCTCTATTAGACAAATCCTGTATACCCCTGAAGATATCCAATTCAATGTTGTTTCTGAAAATGCTCCGCGAGAGAGCGAGCGAGCTTCGTGATGCAGAGTTTGCATGGTTGTGTGCCAGGCATGTAAAGAGCGACGCTATGGTGATAGCAAAGGATCTTTTTTATATCCCCTTTTCTGTTTGTGTGCGTTAATGTTCCGATTTTATGCAATGTGTTGGCAATTCTAGACAACTTTGTCGTTGGTTTAGCAGAACAATTGTTTGTTGGGTATCGGAAGTGAGCAAGAAAACTATCAAGAGCTTTTAAGGACGGCTCTGAGGAAAGCGGGAGATGAGGTCAAAGGAGCGGTTTTGGCTAGTAATGCCTCCTTCGCATACTGTTATTATTTGCAACAACATTTTTTACTTACAAATCAAGCTAAATGGTTTATTAGACCTAACCATCACAAGATATTCAAATTTTTATAAATGACGACGACGTTTCGTTTTCTTTATTTATGATCAGATACAGCTGGTAAAGATGCCGTAGAAGAAGCATGTCGGTCTGGAATTCGCGTTATTACGGAGCCAGATGAAGGGAGTAGAAGAGATGAGGATGCCATAAACTGTTGTAACAAGTATGGTGTATCACTTCTTTATGCCATGAATATTTACTACAATTTAGAGCATTGACAGCAAAAAGCATTGCCGCAATCTGAATGGATGCATCGTCATTAATGTTATTACTAGTTAACGAGCATGCGTGGAGAAACAAACAAAAAAAAATGACTCAGGAGAAGCAACGAATGCATAATAGAAAGTACTTATGCGCTTTTGATATTATTATGGGTATTGGATTATATTTTAGGTTATCTTAGGGGGTGTTTGGTATATAAGTTGAGTTTGAGTTGAGTTGAGATTTTTAAATTTGAATAGTATTTTTTATTGACTTTTTCAGAAAAGACAAAACATGATAAAAAAAATACAGTTTAATTTAAGTGAAGATAGAGAACCAAACTTCCCCTTAGTTTAGCAAACGTAATGGCATGAAAGAGAGAAGTAAATGCTGGAAAGAAAATGAATGATCTCTGTTTCTATTTCTTTATTTTTCTTTTCAACTTATTACCTTTCTATTTGAATATAGAACGAGTGACAATCTATTTTCATTTTTATTTTTTTTTAATGAAGATAATCTTTTCTAATTATTACTGGAACTTTTTTTTTAAGGGCATGTTTGGTGGAGTAATTTTAGTTGGGATTTTTAAGTTTCAATAGTAAATTTTTTTAATTTTAGAAAAGACAAAAAACTTTTGGGAAAAAGATAAAACTTTTTGGAGAAAAAGACAAAAAAAAGTTTGAGTTGAATGGTTTGAGTAGTTGAGCCATCCACCCCCTAAGTTGAACGAGCATCATCAAAACGCTTCATCTAATCTAATCCAACATCTAAAAAAAGTTCGAAGTGAAATTTAATGTGCTTGACACATGCTCTCCCTGTTTATTAAAAATCTTCGTACACTTTTTTTTAGTACTTTTTCTTTAAAATCTTTTATTGCGTTAATTTTAAATGTGTATCACCAATCACTTTTCCTTTTATTTTATATCTATTATGTGATAATTTTTTCAAATATCTCCTCACTTTAATTATAGTGCACCTCTGAATTTCAGAATGTATAATATGTTTCCCTTAATCCCTTTCCCTTGAGTTTACAATATATCAAAGTTGTGAGGGTATTATAAAGGACTTTTTTTTTTTTTTTTGGAGAATTTATGAATTTTTCGAATTTGACAATGTAATTTTTTTTAACCGGTGATCAAATAATCTTAACATTATCACTCTTTTTGCTCACGATCACTAAATTTTAAACGATTTTTTATATGTGACAGTCTAAGAAGGATATTTCTCTTTATTTAAATTTATTTTCAATGCAAATTCATTTTAAAAGCTTGAATCTAACTCAATTATAATTCAAACTTGAACTTAAATTTTAAAATGAATTTATATTGAAAAAAGTAAAAAATAACCAACAATTCACTTCTAGTGTTGTGGAGTGCAAAAATGTCCAAAATTTAACGGACGTCAGCAAAGAGACCTACGGTGAGAAGTTCAGGAGTAGAATGCCAAGAGAAAAAAATGTAAAGAAAAAAGGGCAAAAAAAAAAAAAAAAGCAATTATATATTGGCTGATCTTTTAGTTCGGGTTGAGAAAATCCGAAACCAACACTTTAGATTAGTTTGTGGTTTGACCCCTATTCACAAAATTCAATCCATGAAACACCCTTCTTTTTCATTTTATTCCATTCACAGTAATTTTTTGGAATTTTTATTTTTATCTGTATAAGTTTTTGTAGAATAATATCCTTACTTTATAACCATGCCAACATTCAATCATCGAAATATACGACTATACTCTTAAGAAAATTAGGTTCGTGACAGTTTTATTTTTTTTTTTTGGCCATCCCTTTATTTTATTGTTAAAATTTCTAAATTTCGTTTTCATTCTACATAAATGGCCATTTTTTTGGGCCAAGTTTTACAACAATTTATCAATGAAATGTGACTATAGACAATAGAACGTCGCTATTGAGTTGATAAACTGCTAACTTATATTGGTTAATCAATGATTGATCACTAAATCTATCAAATGATGGATTATCAAGTCCATTAATGATGGAGTTTCAAGTAGTTCATCACTAATTAAATAATTGAGTTTTTATAGGGCCTGTTTAGAAATCACTTGGATTTTAAAATCCTAATTTTATATTAAATTTTATCTCTGTTTCATTTTTTAAAAATTCGAATTTTATAAGTCCATAATTTTCTCATTTTAAATTGGAATTAGATGATTTTTATGTCAAAATATTTATAACAACGAGACAAATATGATAAGATTTATTTTACATTTTTTTTTTCTGAACATATTTTAAATTTTTACATAATTTTTTATATTACATAATTTTTTTAAAATTTTTTCTTCTAAACACATATTTTGAACCTAATATTTAAATATCATCAATGTCCTCCAAACGTTCTAAAATGCAAAAAAACTCATTTCCAAAAAAAAGAAAAAAAAAAATCCACTTCCACTGGACCTCTGATAGGCTCTAGTCTGCAGCTTGGACACGCCAGATGTATGGCCATGCTGTACGAATCCCCTCAAATTACCCCCAACCCCTCTGACTTTCAACTTTTTTCTTGACCCATCAACCGACGGACCTGATCTCCCCTTTACTCTCCAAACTAATGCCCACCGTCGATCCCACATATAATCCCAATGAAAGGCGCGGGAAATCGGAAATATCTTCTTTACAACACAATCTCTCAGCCACCGAGCTAGAGAGAGAGAGAGTGGAGAGAGAGAACTAGAGAGAGAGAGAGTTCTTGCTTGTTGGAGAAGGAACGAGAGACCTCTGCTGAGTCACTGCCATGGCGCCGAGGAAGAGGAAAGCAGAGCAAGCGGAGGCCGTTGCCGTATCGGCGAGGGTGACTCGGAGCTCGGCCCGGCGGGCTGCTGAGTCGAGCTCGGCTGACTCGGTTCGTGACTCGCCGAAGCTCGAGAAGGTAGGCAAGAAGAAGGCTGAGAAGAAAGCAAAAGTGGAGTCCGAGGAAAACAGGGTCCAGGAAAATGGGAAAAAGGAGGAAGCTTTGGAGGCTGTCGATGGCGAGACGAAGAAGACTGTTATCATCGAGCACTGGTAACTCCTTTTGGTTTTCCTTTCCCTGTTTGGTTCCCAAGAAAGCTCATAAAATTGCTTCATTTTGGTTTTATGGATTTTTTTCCCTCCTTTTTTATGGGGTTTTTTTCTTTTTTGAAAGGGCTTTTTTAGAGGTTTTAATCCCCTCAAAAAGTGACAGAAAATTTTTAATTTTATGATTTATTGAAATTATAATATGGAGAAAAATACGGTTTTAGGGCAAGTATTTAAGAACAGGTTAAGATTTTTTTTTCCTTTTTTGGGAAAAAGAAGCATCGTCTATATTTGGCTCGCTATGAAATGGGAGAAGATATGAAAGGAAAAAAATGGTTTTTTGATTGTAAATACTTTACGTTTCTTCCAGGGTCCGGAGAACAATAAAAAGTTTTTTCCCCCGGATAATCCAATTGGGTTTTGAAACAAATGTATTTTACTTTCTTGTTTGGTATGTGAAAATGGAGAAGAGAAGGGTATGTTTTCTTTTATTTTTGGGAGAAAAAAATATAACAAAAATGTTGATAACTGGGTTGAATAGGTATGCATTTGGCCTCTTTTAAATTTTTTTAAAAATTTTTTTGCAACTTCTTTGCTGTATGTTGAGAGTTACTTAGTTTGGAACATTAATTGGAGTGGGAGGCTTTTTTTTTTTTTTTTTGGGTAATTTGAAATGAGTAAATGTTTGGAAATATGTATTTGGTTGAAATACAAATTGAAAATGAACTATGATATTTAAAGAGCGTAAAAATCTTAAATTTGTTTCGAAAAAAATATAGCGTCGTTCATCTCGTTGTTGTGAGCATTAAAACACACAAATCATCTTATTTCAACTTGATGTGGATTTGAAATGAAGTGTTTAAACAAATGACTACTGGAAAAAAATTTTAGGTTCCAATAAGTGTTTCAAACACCCCCTTAGGACCGTTTCAACCTCCAACAATAAAGGCAGTGCAGTTGACTATCAAAACCTGTCTTTTTTTTTTAGTTGATTTTTCTTCACATGTGGCATCTTAACATCCTGACTTGCTTTCCTGGTAAGGTGTGAGAGATTTTGTAATAGTGCTAGAAGTTTGTTTCAAATTAAGTACCCATTTGGGTCACTGTCAGAAGACTGTTTGGAATACCAATTGAAGTTGGAGTTTTGGACTTTTTTTAATTGAAAATGAGTGAATGTTTGTAAATGTGTGTTTGGTTGAAATGTAAATTGAGAATGAATTGTGATATTTAAAAACATAAAAACCTTAAATGTGTTTGGGAAAAAGATAAAATATGTATCTTTTCGTTCCTCTTGTCGTTATGAGCATTTAGACACAAGAATCATCTCATTTGATTAGAAATAAAAAAGTTATGGACAAGGGCTATGTTTGGGAGGAAGGATGGAGAGAAGGAAGGATCAAGAGAGTTGGAAGGATGGAGAATGTGAAGGATGAAGAGGATTGTATGAATCATTTATGTTGTTTGGTAAGAAAGAGGGAGGGTTGAAATGATGGATTCCAATTTATTTTGAATTACTAAATTGACCCTTTCTAATTTTTTTGGAGAGAATTGTCTTTTCAAGCTCAAATGGAGGGAGAGCTTGCATCCTTCCATAGTTGGAAGGATGAAAATTGGTGGGCCCGGATGAATGAAGGCCCACTCCACCTCTCCTCTCCCTCTTGTCCTCCCTCCAACCAAACAAGGGATGATGACTCTCCCTCCACCCCTCTCCATCCATCCATCTCTCCCTCCAACCAAACATACTTAAAGTTTGAGTTTTTTGAAAATGGAAGAAAGAAAAAGATATGTGGATTTGAAATGAAGTGGTGAAAGAATCAACTTTTGGAGGAAAAAAAAAGGGGGGAAAAATATAGGTTCCAATGGGTGTTTAATCTTTTCCCCTGAAAATGAAAATAGGGAAGTTTGGCAGCTTAATGATACATATCTTCATTGTGGCTTGTGCATTGCTATCCGAAAACCACCCTGGTTGTTTGGCTTTTCCTAGTTTCTCTCATAATATGTGCTCGTTCTAAACAATTTGTTGCTTTCTCCAGCAAACAATGCAATTCGTTCAAAACCCGGGCTATACAGGTGAAGGAGGGTTTGGAGAAGGGTGTTTCTGGCATCAAAGTTCAGGTCAATCCTGAAAAGGTACTTGTACGTCTCAAATATTCTTGTTGTTTTTGTAGGTTTGGTTTTGAGATGAAAATTATTCTTGTATTCAAACGAGGATTCTTTTTTTCTTTTTTTCTTTTTTCTTTTTTTTTTTTTGGGAATAGTGTTTGGATGTGTTATTAAACTGTAATTTTGAAAAAAAGCCGAAAATCGTGAAATGGTGTTTGGATAGATATTAAAAATAGTCATTTGAACATTCATTTTTAACAAATCTGACAAAATCTTATCATATTTTAACAGGGTATGATCTAGATTTGTCCATCTCTTCATTATGAACACATTTAAAAAGAATCATTTTAATTGGAGAGGAACTGAAAAAGTTGTGAAATTTTAAAACTTGAAGCAGGAGAGAGATATTTTAATCAGAAAATGTTAACGTGCGAAATAAGTTTGAAATGGAAATTAGGGGATGGTTGATTTTGAAAAAGGAGATTTTTTTTCCATGAGCCAAACTGCCCAAACACACAATTTTCATCTCATTTCTATAATGAGATGGGCAATACCTATGAACCAAACAGGCCCCAAAACTCTAAAAACTTCTTCTTGCTGCCACTCCCTCTCACTCTGGTTGTATGTGTTTCTTGTGTTATTATGTGGGATATCTTGAGGAGGGAAAAAAAAAAAGAGAAAGACTGATCACATTAGATATTTATACTGATTTTTTAGTCCAATTTCTCAGAAATAATTAGTAGTGTCCTCTGTGTTTAGTCTATAGATTCCAAAGCCAAGTCTCTCCTTCTGGGCCTGCTATAGATGGAGTTCTTTTTCCTTGTCTGATATTTATAGATATTAAATGCTTTATGTAATGCATTGTATTGTAGCTACTTGAAAAATAGAAAGGATAATACCAAGGTCGGCCTTCAGTTTGTTTCTTATTTATTAGATGTGGGGAAGTCGTGTGGGAAAATGATAACGGATAAGAGAATATGAAGAATTATCTAATCTTGTGATGTGACCGTCACCTAATGTATTGCCTTTTAGATTTCAGAATAAGGTGATTTAACTAAACAGATAATAGAATTAAGTTGGTCAACTATGCAGATATTTCGAAACTACAGAGGAGCTATTTAAATTTTGTCTGTGAGAAGTAAAATATAATTTTTAAAGTTGTTGCCTTGAACAAATACATGTTTGTGGATTCATCTCTTTGCTTCATCTTTTGAGAACTATATGTATGGGAACGATTTCTCACCAAGACCTTTGGATTCACAGTTTCTAATTCTTTTATGCATTTTTTATCCAATTTATCCATCTTTGCCGGATGATTAATGTTCCAACTTAATCCTGCCTCAGTTAGCTGTTTGATAATTTGAGAGATTGTTGTTGTCCGGGTGGCATGCTGTCCGATTAGCTTTCCATGGATATTTTTTCGTAGTTTTAAATACAATTTCCTCTTTCCTTTTGGGGCTCAAAACTGTTTCTAATGACTGGAAAATGATGGGAAAACGCTTTCACGTTAGAAAAAGAATGCTTCATTGTTTTCTTTACTATGTTATTGGATGCCTCCAATTTTATAGACAGTAAAATGGTACTTTAGAATTGCATATTGACTGATCAAATGATCAGCCTCATCCCCCCATTTTCACATCACTGAATAAATCTCATAAACACCAATACACAAATTAAGCACTTAAAATGAATAAATAATTTATTGCTAATTGATTTGTAATTTCTGTTTGTTATTTGTTTTCCTCCAATAGCCAAGGAGGGGCTGTTTTGAGATCCGGGAGGATGGTGGCGAGATCTTCGTCAGTCTTTTGGTAATTTCATATCAATCTTGTCGTACCTTTAGAATCTGAATTTGCCTTCATGTCACTTTAAACGTTTACATTTCATTTCGTTCTTTCTCGCAATCTCATGTAATCTTATTATTTCATTTATTACTTTATCCTTATCCTTGCATTATTAAAGTATCTTTTATTATCGAAATGGGATTACATTCTGTGAAAATGAACTACATTTCAAGACCATGGCAACAAAAACTCTTTAAAAAGGTACAAAGATACTAGTTAGAGGATAGTTATAGACGGGCATGACAATTTAAGGTTTAGGGGTGTGTTTGGTTCTAAGGTTTAAACTTAAAGTTTTCATCTCAGTTTTTGTCTTTTTCTGAAAAATCAACAAAAATTATAACTAGTTTTTGAAAAGTCAACCAACTTCAACCTAAAAATTTCATTTCAAACCCATACACCAAACGCAAGCGAAGGAAACGACCCTAGAGTTATTTCTTCAGGGTTGATGAAATGTACCCACAAGTATATATATAGATGAGTGGAATGTGGATTATCTTCATGTGTGTGTCCTTATAGTAATTAATAGTATAACCAAGAAAAAATTTCATTTTTTTAAGCAGAACCCATTGATTTCTCGAACGGCCTCAACTAACCAATCGTATGAATATGTCTGTGAACGGGTATGATTTGATACCGCCCCAATTTGGATGCAATCCTGCATTGAACTGTCAATTTAGCCGGTGATTGTTTGACATATCAGAATAATAGAAACTTTGACCACTTTCTTTTTTCACGCTGGGTGTATAGTGCAAATCTCGGTTTGATAAGTTATCATGCTTGACTTGCATCTGGCTTATCCAATTTTCACATTGTATAAATCTGGATGACAGACTTTAAGCATTGTGGATCCATTTCTCACCGTGGAACCATCGTTTCCTCATTATTTTCCTTAGATTCTGAAGAATGCCCTTTATTTTCCTGGAGATATCTCTGCTATGTTGCTGTTACATTGAGCATCTTTTCAGCTCTGTGGAAAACTCCTGTACCTTTGGGCGTGCTTATTCATTTGTGGATTTTGTTTTGTAGGAAATGAAGCGACCGTTCAAGCCAATGAAGGATCTGGACATGAATCAAGTCATCAAAGATATTATTGACAAGATCAAATGATGGGCGGTTGCAACTTGCATGCGGTATTAGGATTTTTGTTATCAGATAGACAATCTTTGTGTGACATTGCCTGATTTCAAGTGTATTTCTGCTGCCTAGACATTTAAATTTTCACCATAGATTTCTCGAATCTAGGTTTTGCTATTTCTCTGTTGCTAATTTCAAGGCATGTAAAGTTGTTATCGTTTGAATCGCCGAATCTAGGTGAGGGCACTAGTAAGTTCTTTTGTATTTCTTCTTGAACCAAACTCAGTGAAGCTCAATTGCAGGTTAATATCCGAACTTTAAAACCATGGATCATTTGGCACTTTTCTACTGAGTTTTATACAATTGTAGCTAAGCAATTGTGTTAGAGATGCAAAATGCTTGCAATGTAGTTCTAGTTTATGATTTGGACCCTGTTGTAGGAGCCATTGCAATGAGTGGTCTAGATCGCGGACTTGCACCGCTTGCAGCGTTCCTCTTGTATTGTCATTCCTTGATGGATAAAATGTATTCAGGCGCTTGAGGCAGGTAATAGTTGTTATCTACCATTTGAGTACATTGTCGCAGATGCAAGAATAATGCGGGCTGCAGAAGAGGAGGGGGTTACTTACGGATTAGTGTGGATAACTTCATTCTGGGAAAGAAGTTTTTTTTTTCTTTTTCTTTCTTTTTTTTTTGGTCCACCACCGTGGATTAGTGGACAAAATCATTGAGCAACGATACATTTGAAAATTTTTATTATGAACATCGTGAAGAATCATTTTAAAAAATAATAATAATAAGATCACTTGTCTTAGCATTTTTATCTACTTTTGTCTTGGCATTTTTATCCAAAGTAATAATTTAGTTATAGAATGTGTCATAAAACAGTTTTTTCATGACGTTGAGATTGTGTTTCATTTTTCATTTAGATTTGTAGAAAAAGGGACAAGGTAGAAACCATCTGTAGAAGGGGTTGGTTTTTATGTATTAACATCACCTAATCGTATGATTATTACTTCCTAATCGAGAAGATTAAGCTGGCCAGATAAATTAATTACATAGATTGTGTTGTATAAATTCACTTAATAAAAGAATCCGTATGTGTTTTTGTTTTATTTTATTTTAAACAGTGAATAGTTGAGTCATATTTTGCTTGGTATTACGAACATTACTACATAATAAAGCAAGATTAATGAAGTTCACATGTCGAGAAGTCTTCAATGTTTTATCGAAACTCTTTTCAATAAGACGTGCACTTGATATGACTTGCGAATTGTTTATGATTCCTTTTGATCCAGTGGTGAAACCATATACAGTCGGGTGGAGCACGTGTTCCTACTCAGTTTTTGAAAACTTAAGTAAAAGACGGAAATCTTTTAAAAATTTCAGTTTTAGACTTAAGTATTATTGTAATTTCCATTTTTATAACCAAGTTTTTGAAAACGTTTTAGTTGTGCCCTTAGGTAAAAATTTTCACTCGTGCCCCTGCTCACTAACTAAAACTCATAACTATGTCCTGTCTAATGAACAATCCTGACAAAATAATAATAATAATAATTTTTAGCTTCGTCAATATTGACCCATCATCCAATGTAAAAGAAACCTTACACAATTTTATTATGTTTAATGGATGGTCTCCAAATTATACGATTCGTGATTGTTTGGTTCTTATAATTTTAATTTTAACTAATGGACTCTCAAACTTGTGATTTAGGTGAAACGAGTCTAATACCCGTGCGATGCATGGTGTGGGGAAAAAAGTTAAAAAATACAGTATTAAAATAAATAATTTACATTAAGGGTAATTAATTAGGAAAGATAATATACAATAAGTTTAAGGATTTAGTTTGTTTTTTTATACATGTAAATATATATTACAATATCAAAAGTATATATATTAGTATATATGTATATTTATATTTATATATACATAAAGTTCTCAAACATATAGTTTTTTATGCTATAATTGAGTACTGCTACTCATATTTAATTTTCTTCAATTTCTCCTCCGATCTGTCATGATAAAAACATTTTAATATGTTAGTAAAGTGATGTTTATGGTTGATATATAACTTAAAATAAATTTGTGAATTTATTATGTAATTATGTATAAAAAATATTATTACCTAGTCTCTTTTTGTTTCTTTGATGGATCACTTGGAGATTGAATCTGGACTTGCAATGGAGGAGGTTGATGGTGAGGACTAAAGTAATAATATATTGCATTAGTTAATAATTTATGAGATATAAATATGTATGTTAAATAAGGAAAATTAAAAATTAAAAATAAAATATAGATAGTAATATACCTTGATTTTTCTTCTTCGGAAATAGGTTCGGTAAACGTAAGTTGTCTCTTTGCTGTCTTTTTGCCTCCTACCTAGGGTGTCTCTGGGTTAAAAGAGATTACGGATGGTGGAATTTCCTTAGAAGGCATAGTTGTTGGTGCAGGTAATGACAATGGTTGGACATCATCATCAAAGCTTTTTACAATGACTGCATCGATAAAAGCTCCTCTGGGACGAAATTGAATGACAAATATTTTTGATATGCCTTTTAGTTGATTTAGGATAAGAGGGATAACGGTTGGATCAGTGTATCCTTCTTGGATCGTCAGTATAGAGCAAGATTTATTTATTAATGACTGCACAGTTTTTCCAAACATCACAATGTTCATCCCTCCAGTGCCGTCTTCGATTCGTGCATTAATTTTGTACCTGTTGAGATGATATAATATTTATTTAATTTTTGATCACTTAGGTATTTATATATGTTTATTTTTTTTATAATAGAGATAAAGTAAATTACCAACTAATTGGCATTGTAGTTAAATGTCCATGATTGTCACACCACCATGACGTCCCTGATTGTTTAATTTGTCTGTAACATCTTGGACATGCATTGTAGAACCAACCTTGGCGAATATGAAGTTCGGTAATGGTTGCTTTCACAGTGAATTTTGTCTCCTGTTGGATAAATTAAAATTAATCATATTTACTAAATTATATTTTAAAATTTATATTTAATTATTAAATATTTACCTGGTTTTGATATGGGTCTAAAGCTTGAAGTTCTATGATTGTGGTTCGGTTCAGAGTCTTCTGTTCTTCTAATGGTAGTGCTTTTTTTGTCGATTCAGCAATAAAATCAATTCCTTGGATAGAATGGCTGAATCTACAGAAAAATAATATATAAAACGAAGTTAGTATTTTATTAAAATAAATAAATTTAAATAATAATGATAATTTATAAGTAAAAATTTATAGTACCTTTTTTTAATTTTTTTGGTTTCAGCAATGTCTGGATCAAGGTAGAATGAAGTACCACTGGTGCTTGCAACATAAAGTCCACCTGTATATAAATAATTATGATAATTAATGATGAATGATATAAAATTTTAACACTTTTTATTTAGAAGAGTAGGAAAATTATTTGTAGTTATTATATATATACTTACCCATATATTGTTTAGCCGTCATTGCTGAAAATGCTATTACAACTGGTTCAGACATTGCTTGAATTGAATTTTCATCAAGGTTGTCTCCAATTTCTCCCCAGAGAGTGACATTAAGTGTTTCTTCTCTGTTGAATAAAATAAATATAAATAAATTATTTGTTTGTAATAAATTACGATATTTTTAAAAGCATATTTTTTATAATATATTATTTGTACTTACCTAATATTTTGAATAACCAAACCTCGTCTTTTTACCGATATGTCATTTATAGTAGATTCTTCTATACTCTTGATTGAGATAACACGACCAATTACATCTAATATAACATAATAAATAAGAAGTCATTATTTATTGATTTTTATAAAACTAATTTAATAATTATTAAGTATAAAATTAATAACTATGAACATTATATATAATTTACCTGATAGAAGATCATTGATATCGATCTTTGATGTTAATTGATCGAATTCCACATAATTAAATTTGTGTTGAGGTATCTCTGGTATGTCTTTCTCAACGTTTTTGAAGATTGTGGATCTTGCGAATTGTAACATTGCTACATGAGGAACAATCTTGTACTTCTGTTTGTTGTTCATGATGAAGAAGTTGCTGATTTCATATATGTTGCCTAATTGTATTTTATCTGTTATGAAATCTGCATCCTTCGCACGAATAAACCCGTGTATTGCTTCATCCTGTATTAAAAAAAATACATATTTGTATATTGTTATTATTATTTATATACTAAATATTAATTTGAGATGAATTTTATTAGTAGTATAATATTTATGAGAAATAAATTGAGTTACCTGTTTGTCAACTAATAAGCAATCAAGGCTTATTAATCGTCCAGTATTATAGTCTATGTTTCTCCACAGTCGACACACTCGAGCACATATGGTCTGATGCGTCTCACCTGGCTTCAATATTCGTATTGGACTGAACATTTTCTATAAATAAGAAGAATATATATATATATATATATGTATTAAATTTTGACAGTTGCAATTATTATTTTGCAATAAAATAAATTGAAACATGATTTATATTATATTATTTTTGTACAAAAGTTGTCATTTTTGATAAATATTATGCATTATTTCTTTGTAAACAATGTTTTTAACATGATTTGGATATTTATTAATCGATTCATGTATTAAAATATATAAACCTTTTGGTGAAGTCACTCTGGATAGAGCAACATATAATTGGCCGTGGCTAAAAATTTCATCTTCTAAATATAGTCCAACTTTGTTTAAAGATTGACCTTGACTTTTGTTTATTGTCATTGCATAACAAATTTTTAAAGGAAATTGTCTTCTTTTTAAAACAAAAGGCCATTTTGATTCATGCATTGTCATTTCTATTCTAGATATATAAACTTTTTTATTTATATCATTAGAATTAATTATGCGTCCTTCGACAATTCTATTTGTTAATTGTGTAACAATCATTCTGGTACCATTACATAAACCCATTGATTGGTTAAGATTTCGCATTAACATAACAGGAATTCCAATCTTAAGTTTAATTCATGTGGAGGTAAACCATTAAAGTTTAGAATATGTAAAAATTCAGGTGGATATAAAATATTTAATTCTTCTAAATTTCCAGATGATGAAAGTATAGTGTCACAACTATAGTAAATTTTTGTATCTGTAGGTACTAAAGATAACATATATTTATTTATTTCATCAGTTGTTTTATTTTTGGGTGTAATAATCGCACGTTGTTTTAGATAATCAATATTTTGAAAATTATTATCAAAATTATTGTATATTATGGTGGAAATACATTCAATAGAATTTTTATTATATTGTATTAAATATTTTTCTGGTATCTCTATCCAAGTAACATCTTCGTTTTCTGGATCTTTTATACCATTTATTGTTCCATCACCAATATTTAATATCCATTCTGAAAAATTAGTAATTTCTATTTGTTTTTCAATACAGTAATTATTTCTTTTTAATCGCATGTTTTCTGTTAAAGTAAGTATACGAAAATGTGGCCAAAGATAAGAATTATTTATAGTTACATCAATAATATTTTCTTTTGTACCATTTGGGACAATAGGTAATATTTGTCTGAAATTACCACCTAATACAACTGTCATTCCTCCAAAAGGACAATCATAATTATTTTTTAAGTCTTGCATTGTTTTATCTAAAGCTTGAAAACAGTATTTATTAGTCATATGTGCTTCATCCCATTAAATCAGTGTGGTTTTTTCTATTAATTTTGCTAATTGAGTATATTTTTTAATTTGGCAGGTTGAAGATTCGTCAATTGAAAGCGGTATATGAAATCTTGAATGTGCAGTTCGTCCTTTTGGTAACAATAATGACGCTATTCCAGATGATGCTACAGCTAATACTATTTCACCATTTGATCTAATTTTACTTATGATAGTATTCCATAAGTATGTTTTTCCTGTACCTCCATAACTATATATAAAAAATAAATTAATATGTTTATTTTTAATTGCTTCTAAAATTTCGTTATAAATAAAATATTGTTCTGTATTTAAATTTTGTACTAAATTGATATTTTCTTCTTTTAATTTATTTATATCATAATTGAGCTCTTCTCTTAAAAGATTATTATTTAAGTCTTCAATTAATGATCCAGTAGGAAGTGGAAGATTGTAATGTGATAAAGAAGATGAATTTAAATTTAGTAATTTTTCTAATTCATATAATACAAAATTATATAATTCGTTTTCTGGAATATTAAATTTTGGATTGTTAAATAATTGTCTTACTTTGTATAAGATATCTTCACACATTAATTTTCAATGTTTTTGAAGAAATTTTGTTGGATCGGAAATATTACAAAATAATAACATAATGATAAAAAGCTGTCGAAGTTGAGTAGATGTTGACCAAAATGATGCTTCCTTTATTGATTCATCACATTCTTTATCATCTCCTAACAAACCTAATGCATAGCATGCTGTTTGATTTGTAGGATAAATAATATTATTTACAGTTCGAAGTGATTCATAACTTGTTGCACCTTTTTGATGATTTAATAATAATTTTAAATAATATAATTCACCTAAACTTGGATGAATATAGAATGTTCTTCCTATTGTATGACTTGTTTGTCAATGAGTCCAAATTTTATTTTTATTATTCCATACCCACTTTGTTGGAAATTCTATATAAGTTAATTGTTGGGCATCTTTATTAGTTTTATTAATTACCATCCATTCTGTTAGTGTTGTTTTTTGAATTTGTGGTTGACGTATTATATTTTGAAGTTGTTGATTTTTATTGAATGTGATGTTTTGCATGTTTGATAAATGAATAGAAAGTCGTTGAACAGCTGGATTTCTATGATGGATTAGATATTCAAATATTCTCCAAATTGTTTCATAAGGTGTAATATATCGACAGTTAAGATAAGCTTTTATTTCATCGACGTCTTTATAAGCTGTTGTTTTGTTATTTTCAATGATAACATTATCTTCAATAACAGCTCGTATTCTATCTGGACCTTTTGTTAAATATTTGAATAAATATTTAATTAACATAGATTGACAACATATTTCAACATTAATATGAGCATTATATTTTAAGCATAATGTTCGATTGCATGGAACAACATATCTATTATCAAGTTTAATTCCTTCTTTCATAATATTAAATTCTGTGTCTCTACGACGATAAAGGACAATACCGTTTTCTTCTATAGTTGTTTCGTTTTTTATCTGTTTTGGGAATTTTTTCGAACATTTAGAAATTTTCATACATGGTGCATTTGTTTTTGCATATCCACATGGTCCGTGTATCATATATTCAGTTATAATTTTATAACCTATAGGATCTTTTATTGGATCTGGAATTTCAGCAGAAATATATTTGTCTATTTGTGCAGCATTGTGATATTTATGTTCAGGATGTAGCCAAAACAACATATGACAATGAGGCAAACCACGTTTTTGAAATTCCACCACGTATAGATCTAAAAAAGAAAAAAAAAAAGATGACAAAAAAAAGAATAATAATGTTAGTTTTTTCAATTTATTACAATAGAATATTATAATAATAATTAATAGTTTATTTTTTATTATATAGTATAAAATAACTTACATGCTATTATAGTTCCAAAAATATCACCTGATTTATTGTATTTAACAAATGATTCAATTTTTTTTTTAAATATTTGACTTATAATATCCGGTCTATCTTCAGATTTTTGTCCTAGGATTATATTTAAAGTTCTTTTGATTTCTGGCCATTTAGGATTACATGTAAATGTTAAAAATATATTAGGATTTCCATAATGTCTACAAATTGCCATTGCATCTTGATAATTCTGAATCATATGTCTTGGACTTCCTGTGTAAGATGATGGTAAAATAATTCTTTTTCTTATTGCTTCTGCGTCTATGTCACCTCTTATTATAGTATCTTGGATACCTTTATAAATTTCAGATCTTAAGTTGTTTTGATTTTGTCTAACATAATCTAAACGATCTTCTTCAATAGAAGCATAACTATCTATAATATATTGTTGAAAAAGTCATCCAGCTCTAAATAATGTATTTCCTTCATTTAATCGTTGTTGAAATTGAAAAGCATAAAATGATCTCATTGATATTCGATTTCTACGTGGTTGTTTACCAATAAAATTTGGATTCCATTCAATATCAATTCTATATCCATCTTCTCTATAAGGAAATAATAATGGATATTGTAATGCCATATAGGATGGATGAAGTTTATTGATTCTTTGTAATTCTCCAGTCTGACTGTGAATAATAATATCTCTACCTTTTTCATATAAACCAAAATCTCCAACAATTAAACCACCTATATCTATTGAAGTTGGCAAATCATATTGTGTACTATCTCCTTGTCGTCTTCCAATTAATCTTAGTTTTATTGATGGTATCTGATGATTTTTATAAATATCTCTGACATTTCTAAAAAGTTGAACTAATTAATTTGTTTCATCTAACATTATCATTAATTTTTGAATGATAATCTCATTTAAATTATTTAAATCATTATTATTTGAAAATGTTGCTATTCTATTTTGAATTTCATTTTCTGTATCATAAATATATAATTGTGTGAATTTTGGATGATTATTATTAATTGGAAGTAAAGATCCAATTAGATGATGAATTTGTCCACTAATCTTAAAATTATATGGTCCTGATGAATTGTTAATAACTGATTGAATATTTGCTCCAAATGAAGTAAAAGCAAACATAGAATTATAAATTCTAATATTTTTTCTGAAATTTGCACTTAAAGGTCCTCCATAATAATCTAATAGTTCATTTAAAATTGGTGGTGTTTTTTTCCTTAAAGGTATCATAATATTCCCATTTTGACAACATAAAAAAATTTTGGTAGATATGTATTTTGTGTTTGTTCATTTTTCCACAATAATGCTCCACAATATCGACATACACAATTATAATCTCCAATATCAATATATTCATTATTTAAATCTGAGGGAAAAAAAAAATTAGTAAGAAGTTTTTTTTAAATTTATAATCGTAAAAAAAAAGATGAAGAAATTACTTTATTGAATTGACGGTAAACTATAATTGTCCGAAAATGAATTCGATGTTTCTTTGCCAGTGTTATAACTTGAAAATAACTGAATAGATCTAGCTCGAAGACCAGTAATAATTTCTGTATTCGATTTTTTAAACTGATTGTTTTGAAAATTTACATTTGTTGATGCAGATGCCTCATTATCATTTGTATAATTTCGTTTTTTCTGAAGGTTTGAATATTTTGAATTATTGGAATCTTTGTAGGTTTTTCTCTTCATACTTCTTAATTTTGTAGTTTTTAATATAATATATAAAAGAAACAATATAAAATATTGTTAAAAAGGTAAATATCATAGATAAAAAAAATGACAGAGAGGAAAAAAAGTAAAAAAAAAAAAAAGATTATGATTTTTGTTGCAAAAAAAAAAGCAACTAAAATAGTAATAATCAGATAATACTAAATATTATTCTAAATTATAAAATAATCTAATCATAATTAAAACTAATTGAAAAAAATATTGGTATTACTTTTATGATTGAGTTTGTTTAAATTTTATTTAAATATATGTTATATCATTTTAGTAAAAATTATATGTATCAATTAAACAAATTTTTTAAATTTGTTAATCTATTTAATTTTTCTCATTTCTAAATTTTATTTAATTCAACATTTTCTCAATCTTGTATATTTTATTATTTATAATGTTTTATTTTACATATTTCAAAATAAATGAACAAATTATTACTTTTCCTTTTATAATTAAATTTATTTAAGTGTTATTTTTAAAAGCTTATGTTGTATTAATTTTTTTAACAAATTATGTTTATTAATTTAATTAACAATATTTGACTTTGTTAATAATTGTAACCATTAAATTTTTTTTTTCAATGTGTTCCTCATTCTGTTAGCACTGTCCGTACGGACAGTGCCAATCTTCTAAAATTTATTTAATTCAACATCTTGTCAATTTTGTATATTTTATTATTTATGTTGTTTTATTTTACATATTTCAAATAAATCAACAAATTATTACTTTTCCTTTTATAATTAAATTTATTTAAGTGATATTTTTAAAGGTTTATGTTGTATTATTTGTTTTAAAAATTATGTTTATTAAGTTAATTAACAATATCTGACTTTGTTAATAATTGTAACCATCTTTTTTTTTTCACCATATGCGTCATTCTTTCAGCACTGTCCGTACGGACAGTGCCAATTTCAATTTTTAGCCCCTAAATTTTATGTAGTTTTATCACATAAATAATTAAAATGTTATATAGTAATATACATATATATTTTTTATGACGATTTACATTTTGTAAAATAAATAATAAATAAATTGTTCTTATCTATTATGCTCAGTTATGGTATTTAAACAAAATAAAAATATATACCGAATAATAAATTCCAGATACAATAATAAACATATCTAATTTATGAACATGTTATTTACCACCCTTTATTCTTTTACATGTAATTTTTTTGCTTAAAAAAAACAGTTAGATATCCAATAAAAATAATAGATACATAAATTATCTTTATTTATCATTAGCAATTAATTTGTTCAATTTAGATCCAAACAAAATAAAAATTGATAAAACATAAAAATCTGTTCCTATACTGCAAGATTACATGATAAAAGTATTTAAATCATAAATATATGATTACAATCATTTACAATTGTAAAAACATTCAAATACAGTAAGTATTTCTATAAACTTAAATATTACAATAATGTAATGAATATGAAAAAAAAATCCCCCAGGTAATACACACTAAAAGAAGAAAAAAAAACTTATAGGACAAAAAACAAAAAAAAATATAATAATAACACAACATATACAAATCATAACCTTCAATCTTTAACTATATACACTAATCTAGATAAATAACAAAATATATACATATATACTATAAAAAATATTTCATAAATTTTTATTAAATATTTTGTGCTCAGATCTCTTATATACCTATGAATATCTATTAAACAATAAGTAAAATACAATTCAACATCATCTCTCACAGCTACCAAGTGTAATGTCCGGAATGTGTTCCAACAAAAAGGGAAGAGAAAAAAAGTTATAAATATTCTTAAGCAAAACAGAGAGGGAAGAGCAACAGAAAATAAGGAAAAAAAGGTAACATTAAAAAAAAAGGAAGGGGGGGGGGGGGCGCGGATGGTGGAAGGGGCAGGGAAAGAAATATTATACCAATATAAAAACAATAACATAATTACTATGGATATGTTGAAAAAAAGATATAAATATTCTTAAGCAAAACAGAGAGGGAAGAGCGGTATAAAATAAGGGAAAAAAGGGTAACAAAAAAACAAAAAGAGGGGGAACGGTGGAAGGGAGCAGGGGAAGAAATATAACACCAATATAAAAACAATAACATAATTACTATAGATATGTTGTGAAAAAAAAAATACATTCCAAACATCCACAGCAACATTTAAGATGGTCAAATAGTATATAACAGCTATTTAATAGATACCACCAATAATATGATAATTAGCAACATACACCAAATTAAACAAAAAATTTGGTATATGTATTATTACATATTTCAATAGAGATCATCATAGCATGGGAAAATTCTAAGGCAGGAATTTTTCTCAAAATCATCTACGACAGCACAGAGAAGTGGGGGGAAAAAAGACAGAGAAATAGAGAGAAAAATAACAAAACACTTTTAAATCTGTTTACAATAGTATTGTCATAATAATAAGCATGTTCAAATAGTATAAAAGCATACCAAAGACCATTAAGATAGAACAAAATAAAAACAACAATCGATACTAATTAACAGCTTTAAATAACAATAGTACCTGGGAAAAAAAGCACGACTGAAGAGGTTTCAAGAGAAATGAATGAAGGTTTAAACCAGGAGAGGTAAGAGAATATTACGGAAGCATTAATGGTAAAGAGTGGTGATAGAGCAATAAATGAAGGGATTTTATGTATAAAAGGAAGTCGGCAAACAGCAGAAAACAAAAAAAAATTTAAAAAAAAAAATCGGTGCAAGAGGAAGTAATAAATTTTTTTATAGACACAACACATAAAAGATAAGAAACTTTTAAAAAATCAGATTCATTAATGATAAAGCTGCAATTAAAAAAAATCCGAGTCAAAACAATCATGAGAGAGTAAATCACATATTTATACCAACTAATACAATTACAACACAGAGAAGAAAAATTCAGAAACATTAATTGTAAAAGACAAATCACCTAATATGATTACAACTACAAAACTAAATAGTAAAAATGTCTAACAATCCATCCAAACCCAACTAAATGATACAATACAGTTACTAAACAGATATGTTACTAACGGATAGTTAAAAACAACACAAACACTAACCTAATTAAAATCAACCATTAAAAAAATCTTATTTAAAACAAAATCAAACCACAAAAAAAAAAAAAACAAAACCCATCAAATAAAATTCGGTAATATATCACCCGGGGGGAAAAAAAAGGGAAACTTACAAATATATAAAGATTAAAAAAAAATGGCTCAATTCTCTACTAAATACTTGCATTTATCCATTTTGTCACCATCCTTACTACAATCTGCAGAAAGAAATGAGTAGAAATCAAATGCAATAAAAAAAAAGGACCAAAAAAATCTTAGAGGAAAGAAAATACATACCGTTTATTTAGTTTAAGTTTGCAACTGTTTCCAAAACTGCGCCAAAAATTGATGAAACAAAAAAAAAAAAAAAAAAAGAGTTCAAACAAAGCAGAGAAGAGAAAACCGAAGAGGAAAAATATGAAGAAAAAGAGAGAAACCGGAAAACAGAGAGAAAGAATTAAAGCAGCAACAATAAACATACACAATGGAAGAAAAATATGAGTGGCAGAAGCAAAAAGGAGGAGAGAAAATTAAGTTTTAAAAGGCAAAAATTTAAACAATAAAAAGAGGGAGAGAGAGAACGGTAGAGAGAGAGAGAGCTAGAACATCAATAGTAGCGAGAGAAAAAAATACCACACAATGGGCGGCAGAAGCAACAAACAAAAACCCAACAACATCAAAAAAAGGGGAAAAAATCTAGGGTTTGAAGACCAAGAGACCGAAAAATAAGGAAAGAGAGAGAGAAAAAGAAACCGGCAAAAACAGAGGAAAAAATCCAACTAATGAACAATAGAGATCAACATGAGAACAAAAAACTGGATCCAAAAAAAAAAATTACAGTTAGGACAAAACCGGATTTGAACATCTAACATGCAACACAAAAATCCAACAATAAAAAAAAAACTAAAAAATCCTAGAGGTTGAACACCAAAAGTCGGAAAAATATGCAGAAAAAGAGAGAAACTAGCAAAGAGAGAGAGAGGGTTAAAAAATCAACAATAAACAACATTCAACACAAAAATCCAACAATATCAAAAAAAGGAAAAAATTTCTACAGATTGAACAGCAAAAGTCGGGAAAATATGAAGAAAGAGAGAGAAACCGGCAAAGAGAGAGAGAGAATTAAAACATCAACAATAAACATACATAATGAAGCACAAATCTGAGCAGCAAAGGCAAAAAGGAGGAAAAAAAATTAGAATTTGAAAGCCAAAAATTTGAAGAATAAGAAGAGAGAGAGAGAGAGAGAACGGTAGAGAGAGAGTGAGAGCTAGAACATCAATAGTGTAGAGAGGAAAAAAAACACCTCACAATGGACGGCAGCAGCAACAAAGAAAAGGAGACATTAGGGTTTTCAAGGCAAAAAGTTTGAAGAATAAGAAGAGAGAGAGAGAGAATGGTAGAGAGAGAGAGAGAGAATGGTAGAGAGAGAGAGAGAGCTAGAACATCCATAGTAGAGAGAGGAAAAAACATCACATAATGGGCGGCAGCACCAACAAAGAGAAGGAAGCATTAGGGTTTTGAGGGCAAAATAGTCCACCCACTATGCAAAGATGCTTCATAGGCTAACCAATGAGGGCAAAAACGTCCTCACAGTGAGCAAGGACAAAACCGTCCACTCACTGTGAGCAGCCCAACCGGCAGAGGAAGAAGGAGGGGCAGAATCGTCACTCCACTGTAGCAGCCGAAATTTCACATAGGAGGAGGGGCAAAACCATCAGAATACTGTAGAAGGAATAGGGAAAAACCACTTTCCTTTAGTATATTAGTATAATATTGACAAAAAGCAGAGACGATCAATTAAAAGTCACGGTTTTGTGCATGTGAGCGTTACATGTGATGTATTTAGAGTGAATTGACCACTATAATCTTGCCCTAGAATTGTCTAAATAAATTTTGGTGCTTGTTTCATTTCCCCATATTTTGTTTATTGGTTTTCTACTTAGTCCTCTAGGGTTTTCACTGGGAAAAAAAAAATGGAGCTTTAATTGTGGCTTTAGTTGCTTTAATCGAGTGAAGAAAATGACTCAGAGGATTTGAATCTGAGACCACCGTGGAGATGACCAAAAGTTTTGTGCAAAATGTTGTTTGTTGATCATTGTGTTTGTTAATTTTAAATTTATTAAATGTTTGGATTAGGGTGTAAAGTTTGGAATTTTTTTTTTTTTAACGTTTTCTTGTTTCATTACTGTTTGCTGATGATGGTGTTTGTTCATTTTTAATTTGCTATGCGTTTGGATAAGAGTGTAAAGTTCGGATTATTGTTATTATTATTTTTTTCTTGTTTCGATGATGATGATGGTGTTTGTTAATTTTTAAATTGTTAAATGCTTGTATTAAGGTGTAAAGTTCAGATTTTTTTTTTTTTTTTTTTAATTCAAGACAGTGGGAGGGAATCATCTTAATTTTTTAAAACTGTTTCTTCAGTTGAAACGATTGAGATTTATATTATTGTTAAACAGTTTTTGTCTTGATTGGTTTGAATATTCATGGGTTTGGTTATATATATATATATATATGGAAGAATTTTCAATGATTACTATGTTTTTGTAATTATGGATGTTAACAAGACAAAATTACAAAATATAGTGTCTATCTTAATTACATTGATGATGTGACATTTTTTATTACTTGTTATAGTAAGTTAAACAATCAATTTACTTTAAAAATAAATAAATAAACAACCAATCTTAAATATTAATTAAAAGATCATTTTTTTATGGAGGTGGACAAATAAAATATTTGGAATCAAAATTCAATAACAGAATAGAAATTATTTCCCTTTTCATTTTAATTTCCTTTTTAAGTTTGTTATTTATTTATTTATTTATTGTACAAATTTCATTAAAAATTTTCATTAACAGCCAATATATCATTGATTGACGCGTATTGGAAATTTCTCCATACAACCTTTAATTGAATTCAAATTACAGATATAATAACTTATTTAAAAAAAAAAAGAAGAAGAAGAAGAATAAAGATTGCAAGATGTAAATGATTTATGCCTGGCCACTCTTCTTTTAAAGTTGTACTATTTTAAGATGGGTAATTAAAAGTTTAGAGTAACATCATCCAAGAGATAAAGCAAGGATTTCAACATGAAAATCTCATCGTTAAATATTTTAGGATATTTGCTTTATCAAGTACAAAGTTATGATCATTTCCTCTCAGTTAAACAAATGTTTGTTTCTAAATTATGCAAAGTTGAATAATGATGGACATTTATTTAAACCTTCACACTTACTAATAATTCTATAAAAAAGTGTAAATAAATAAATTTTGATTTTTAACTAATCACTATAATTAGGATTATTGAAATTAATAATCCACATAAAAAATTAAATTTATGGGTTTGCGGTTAAAATGGTAAAAAAAAAAGATATCTATGTACATAGAATAACATTCAAGTAATTTAACAAATATTTATGTGATTGATAAACTATTCAACTTCATATACTAAATTAACAGCAACCCAATTAAAAAAAATAAATCAAAACTAGCAAAAAATTGATAGCAACCCATCATATTTAGTAGAAAATTATTAGCAATAATAAACCGTGTAAGTTCGATTACATAATCCTTGACACTAAACCCATTTCATAAAAGATAAAGATCATTTTGTTGTTTTGGAAATGGATCATACAGTTAAAAAAAAAAAAAAAAAAAAAAAAAAAAAAAAAAAAAGAAGGTTCTATTTCTTGGACTAATTTCACGAGCGGCATATCATGAAAAAAATGGTTTAACAATATTGGAGATAAAGATCTAAAAGAGTTTCATTGGTGACTTTTAAAGAGAAAAAACATTAAACGAATGAGATTAAAATTAGAGAATAATTAATTTAAATTCCATTTAAAAATCATTTTAAAAAAGCCATATCAATAAGTTAACAACAAGTTGCATGTTGCCTATTCAAAATTATATATTTAATGAGGTTTAAAAGTTCAATGTTCATTAATTATCATAAATATTTTTTGGCCAACTACCCAATTGATAACAACCATATGATTTATATCAAACGGTTATAACAACGATAACCACCGATGAGTAAATATTAGAAGAACTATTAAAACTCTATATATATATATATATATATATATAAATGTATGTGTTTTTATCAATCTTATTTGTGCCCTCGGAACTTTGACTTTAAGCTCTAAAAACTCGTATTTCATCCCTTAAATTTTAAAGTTGCGCATTAGTCCCACTTAACTTCTTTTACTAAAATTATCATAAAAATTAAGTGAAAAAAGGGGTTTAAGTGAAAATAATTCAAAATTGAGAGGGCAAAATGAGAGATTTTAAAGTTTAGAAATTGTGAAAATGAAGAAATGAGATGGAAAGAAAACTTATAAAAGATAGAAAATTGAAATGATTAGAGAGAATGGTAGTCTCAAAACGGTAATCAGAACAGACTATACGAGTTTTATTACAACTTCTTAGGGAACATGAGTTCAAGCGGTTGAGACCGATAAAGATTTGTATGTTTTCTGAGTTCCAAGAAGATAAGAGTTGTGAGCATGTCTACTGTTCTGTGACACCCGGCGCCCTTGGAAAACCAAGATATGAAATTTGGAAACGGATGCAAATTACTTTTGGGGGGATAAGATTGAAAATGATCCCACCAAGCCTAAACATAAGATTTTTTTTTTTTTCCTAAACGAAAAAGGACATCGGTGGTGTCTTTATACTCCCGAATCAGTGTCTTTTGAGAATCTACTTGTAACACAAGCATGGAACAGAAGGACCTAGTTTATACATACTTTCTCATCTTATATACAGTGTCTTTGGTAGGATATTGGAGAAGTATAATTACAACTTCATTCAGATAATGAGATTCGATCCAGACCAGTGAATCTTACTAGGTCATTGTCTTACTAATATGTCACCACCACCGTTCTGTTAGTTTGTAGTGAACTCAAAACAAAACATGAGCTTGTCGTCGTTAGAAGTTGTTTGGACTATTTTACCATGTCAACATGCCATTGTTTGCATTAATTAAAAACCGTGGCCCGGATGTTTTTTATTATTTTGTTCACCCAAGCATAACCAAACCAAACCAAACAAAATTGTATCCATGAGATTAAGGCTTATGGACATGCAGTATTCAGGCCAATCAATGACGCTAATCTGTGGCCGAGGACCGGAAACCGGCAACAAGGTCATCGTGAGAAAAACCGCCCGCAATGAATCGGAGGAGATGGAGTGGGATGCGAGCAATAAGACGAGAAAGCTGAAAAGGACTTGTGTTGGTCTGAGATGTGAAGTACCGTATGGTCAAGCGGGACACAATTTCTTATTAGCTGCTCCTATCATAACCCAAGGCATATTTTGGTGTTTAGTTTTTGCTGTATTAATTTATGGACAAGTTGTAGTATTGTGCATAGATTTGTTTGCACCCTTTCTCTCTCTCTTTTTTTTTTTTTTTTTTTTTTTTTTTTTTTTTTTTTTTGGCGTCTTATAGAAAATACTAAATAGTGATGCAAATACAAACAGCTAGGAAATACAAATATGTATAGAGCAGCTCATTTTGTTGACAGGTTTGCTAATGGGGATTTTTTTTTTTTTTTTTTTTTTGGTGAATCAAGTATACTAATTGTTAAATGAAATGGAAACCCATAACTCTTTTTTTTTTTTTTTTCTTTTTCAAAATCATGTTAGTCTTGATATTTTTTTTTTAACCAAAATTAAGAAAGCGAATTTAACAAGGCATGTATGTTATGATTGAATTTATGAATCTTAAACAAAGTCCAACAGTTTTTTCTTGTGAAATTTCTTCATCAGAAGAAAGAGCTAGATAGCATTAAAAAAAACCCTTAAATAGGTTTTACAATATTTCAGGTAAATAAGATATTTATCAAAACTAAATTATTCACTAGATTATAAATAGCTTAATAAAGTCACGTTCTCGTACAACTAGGTTTTCATGATAACTCAGTTCAATCTCATATTATTATCAGTCTAACCACGTACCTTTTCTCACGTAATTTGGTAAGAGGAGTCTCATATATTCATGCATTAATAATGCATAAAGTATTAAAGACCAAACGAGACGCTAATTAGTCATTAATTAACACAAAATTGTTCAGGTCTTCCTCTTGGATTCTTGCGCGCACTCTTCTTAATTAGAAAAATTAGATTCTTTTTTATTTTTTGGGCCAAGATACACTCGTGTATATCTCCTCTAGTTCTAACACTTACATGCATGTCATTCTTTAACAAAATATCAATATACTTCTTTTTTTTTTTTTTTTTTTTTCCAGTTGAGTAGGGGATTCGAACTTTAGTACTTTTGAAAAAAGAAAATGTGAAGTAACCACAATTGCTAAATTCAATTAACATATATTCTTTCATTTGTTCATAATCATGTAGAGTACTTTAACGTATACTTGCTTTATTTGTTAGTGTTTGAAAAAGCCAACCATATGTTTTTATAAATATCATTTTTCATTTTTCCTTTTTTTTTCCTATTAAAATCGATTTTTTTTAAAAAAAAGTTTTAAGATGATTCATGAAGTTCAAGATGTTTGCGTTACCAAATGCGACCAAAAATGGTAAATCTTTGCATAAATGTCATTTTCATTTTCATATTTATTTTTTACCTCTTATAACGTGACCAAAAACGACAATAATCTGATCATCACACCAACAGAAACGACAGAACCCATCTGAATTTTCGAAGCTCTAGACTTCTCAGATTCCGAAATTTCCACAACAACACCGGTGTCGGAAACTTCCATGTCCGCCGGAGAACTCGCCGAAGCCTCACTCGGCGACATCACATTGGCCTCCGGACCAGCAGCCACCGGGGCATAAGCCTCCGGCGAATCAGCCACCGGCGCATCGGCCACCTCCTCATCAGACGTCGGTGCCGGAGCCTCAGCAGGAGAATCCTCCTCCGCCGCCGGCGTAGGCGGGGGCGGAGGGCTAGGGTTCGGGTCGACTCCCGGCGGGACGAGCAGCGTGCTCACGTGAAGGACGGAGATGTTGTAAGGCTTAACGGCGACCGAGCCGACGAGCTTCACGGTGAGGGGGGAGCCGTCGACGGCGGAGCTGAAGGCAATGACTCCGTCGTCTTTGGCGGCGGAGACGGTGACGAAGCCCTGCCGGCCGGCCGCCCTGCCGGTGGCCTGAAGGAGGGTGGCGAAGACGGCGGTCCGCTTCTCGAGGATGATGCCCCGGAGCTTCGGAATTCCGAGGAAGTCGAGGACGACGTGGCTGCAGAGGATGTCCTTGACGACGACAAGGGGTTTTCCGGCGAGGGCGGCGACGGTGCGGTTGTCGAGGGCGAGGACGGTGATGGTCTGCCGGTGGTTGATGAGGTCGGAGACGTTGGTTTGGGTGAGGTAGTCGTTGAAGGCCCCAAATTCGGGGTGTTGCCCTAGGAGCCTCGTGATGTTGAAGGCCGCGGAGGCGGTCGCGGTGGAGGCGGAGAGGAGGAGGAGGGTGGCGACGAGGAGAAGGAGGATGGGAGACAAGGGTTTGATCATGAGAGTCATAACTTTTTTTTTCTTTTTTAAAAATTTTTAATTTGTGGGGGAAATTAAGGAAGAAAAAAAAAAGTTTGTTTGATGAGGATGAAGATTATTGGAGGGATTAAGTTGATAACAAAGTGTAATTTGTGGTGGAGAGAGAACAACAGATGGGATTTGCTTAATTTGGTGTGGTAATGATAGAATTTGTAGATAAAGATTGATCATCAATATAGATATGTGCATAAATAATATATATACACACACACATATGCATTATGCTTTACGTGGTTATCATGAGTCATGATTTGGTTTGTTTGTGTATGGAAATGAGAAAATATACGTAGGAAAAATGGGGATGTAAATGTAATTGTGCCCAAAATGAGGCAAATAAATTGAAAATGCGGTAAAGGTTATTGTTAGATAGAGGGTTATTGTTAAAATTTGTCCAACTTTCTATTATTTATATAAGTGTCACATCAGTCTTAAATAAACAAAATTTAAATAAACAAAATATAATAAAATGAGTGTTTTTACAAACAGTTTAAATTTAAATAAACAAAATATAATAGAATGAGTGTTTTAACTAATTAACATCAAATTTAGAAATTGGAATACTTGATTGTCCTAACTCTAACGTACTCAAAGAACAAAAATCAAAACAAAACGCACAAAAAAAAAAAAGAAGTTTAAAAAAAGAAAATGGAAATTATATTGCGGTTAAAATAATAATAAAAAGTGCAGTAATCAAGTTCAATTTCTAACGATAATTTATATTTTATTCTATCATAAGATGTAGATCGTAGAATTTTCATTGTAAAATTAAGCTTATCAAGGCCTCTATAAGTATTATTAGTTATTATTACTATTATTTTTTGTTTCTGAAACTGCATTAAGGCCTCTATAATTAGTCCTCTATAATTAGTTATGAGTCTGACCAAACAAAAATCGACCCATATTACCCTCCAAATTACGTAACATAATTCAAAAATTCAGTACAAACAAGAGAGAAATTCACTCCTAACCCTTCAATTTCAACCTCCACAAATTTGAATTAGTCCCCACCTAGTTTAACCTAATATATATATCCTTTTATCATCTCAAAAAATATTTATAAAAACAGGCTTAATTTGCAAATAATCTCACCATAATTAATTTATTATTAGCAACCCTAAAAAATGAAGAACTCCATAGCCTCTCCTCTCTTCTTCCTCTCTCTTCTCCTCCTCTATTCCTCTAATTCCTTGGCCTTCAACATCACTAGAATCTTGTCCCCATACCCCGAATTTGCCTCCCTCAACGGCCTTCTTTCGCAGTCGAAAGTCGCCGAAGAGATCAACAGCCGCCGGACCCTCACCGTCCTCGTCTTCGACAACGCCGAGGCCTCGGCTTTCTCTGGTAAGCCGGTTGAGGTCATCAAGAAGATCTTGAGCGTCCATGTCATTCTTGATTACTATGACGTTAAGAAGCTAACCGAGCTTGGTGTCTCCACCAAGACCTCAACCCTAACCACCCTCTTCCAGGCCTCCGGCTCGGCCAGCGGCAAGCAGGGCTTCATCAACGTTTCGCTCGTAAACGAGGGCGAGATCGCCTTCGGCGCCGCTGCCAAGGGCGGTGCCCTAAACTCCAAGTTAGTCAAGTCGGTGGCGGCGCAGCCGTACAACATCTCGGTGCTTCAGATCACCACCCTGATCCAAGTCCCCGGCATCGAGTCCGCCCCGGCCACCTCCCAGCCGCCGAAGCCAGCCGCTGCTCCTGTGCCGGTGCCAGCGGCGCCGAAGAAGTCCCCGACCCCGGCTCCCACCCCGTCGAGTAAGAAACAGGTGGCGCCGGCGCCTGCTCCGGTTCCGTCGAAAAAGAAACCCGGCGCTCCTGCGCCGGCGCCGGTGGTGGATGTGATCGAAGTACCGGTGGAGGCGCCGATTATAAGCGCACCGGTCTCCGACAGCCCGGAGAGTGACAGTAATTTTGCACCGGTTAGTGACGCGCCAGAGAGCTCTCCTCCGAAGCCCGCTGACGCCGCGGTTGCCGAGGCGCCATCGACGACGAGTCCTTCGGCCGGTTCGCGGAGGGAAGTGGCGGTCGGAGCTGGGATGGTGATGGCGGCGTTGGTGTCATGTTTGGTGGTTTAATTAATTAAATAATAATAATATTGTTGATCAATTCAATTAGGGGAATAAGAAGGGTTAATTAGTACGTTAATCATGGATTAATGCAACGGGCCAGAGGGTGCGTGCGTGAATTCAATAACTTGTTTTACCAAAAAAAATTTCAATAACTTGTTTTTTTTTATTTAATTTTTTTATTGATTCTATTTAATTAATGGAAAAACAACGTTGTTGTACCTGTATATAACTGTATTTAACGAACTACCATCTCTGGAATGTTATTGGATGATCTTGTCGCAACATGCACTTATAATTATTTATTTATTTATTTTATTGTCAATATATTGAGGGAAATTCTCTATAAAAAAAAATACAAGAAATTATTCAGAAAAACAAATATGTGACGCATTCATGTATACATGACATTATCATCAATACATATTTGATATTTATCAATATCAAGTCTATCCTAAATTCTATTATCATCATTCTCTTTCTTAAAGTTTACATTTAGGTGATTAGGATAGTATTGATATTGACAAATCACCTAAATTTATTATATAAATATATCACATAAGTATGATAACGTGATATACCTAGTTTATGTAAATTAACTAAACCAGTCAATTTTACCAAAAGAATGAACTAACGTTGGTTATTTGGATTTTTTTTTTTCCAACTCAAACCAAGTTATAATTTAGTTAATTAAAAATAGAAACGTCTAAAAACAAACTGGTTGCATATGGTTAAGTTTAGTGTAGTTTTTTTTTTTTTTTAAAAAAAGACTTATATTTATAAACCCATCACACTTATAATTAAAATCAATAATTCTAAAGTGATCATTCATCATTTTATGATTCTAAATATCATTCATATTCAAAATTTAAGAGTATCTATTGTATATATAATCTATCATCAATATAGATATTCTAAATTTTAGAATTGATCATAATCGAAAGATGGAAAAATTCATAACCAAAATAAAGCTAAACATCTTATTATAAACTATGCTAAAATTATTACGAATTTCAGAAAAGTAAGAGTAACCCAATCATATATTTTGTAAATATAAAAAAAGTAAAAACTGATTCGGTTTTGTTTTCAAAGAGGCAAAACCACACAAACCAAAAAAGCTTATCTAGTCAACTTTTAAAAAATCCAAACCAAATCAAACTAGTTTAATAGGTTTAGTTTTTGTTTTTGCTTCGTTTGCATTGTCTTGGCCAATTTGATTTGTTATGCAAACATCCTTATAGCACAAACGGTTAAGATTATTAGGAATATATAGTTCATAAATAATTAACAGAAATACAAGATAAATATATAGCCATGTATAAATTCGGCATATTAAGGGTCAGTATCCTTGCATTGTACCTGTAAATTCTAATAGATTTATCTATTTACATCGTGTATCTCAAAATTGTAAAGACATCATCGATCCTTCTTTTTATTACATAAAAAAAGATCAACTTCTTTTTATTACATAAAAAAAGATCAACTTGAGGTAATTTGAGTAAAATTAATTGTAGTATCTAGAGTACTCGGCAAATAATAATAATAATTGTAGTACGAAAAATTTGTAGAACGTTGGTACATTAGTAGAAAAGTTGTCATGGATGCGTGGTCTTCGGTTGATGTCTGGGCCCTTTGATGGTAATATTCATGGGCCTGTTAGCCCAATCTTCTACGAGGCAGAGATAGAGAGATGCGAAAATTAAGGAGATAGATAGCTTTTTAACACTTAAAAAAAAAAAAAAAAAAAAAAAGGACTAGGATTATTTGTTTCATAGGTGATATTTAGTTTATTTTGAGATGAAAAAGCCTTTGTTATGAAGTGAGAAGTATTTTTGTTTGGTTTTGATGTATGGTGTTTGGATGTCCAATTAAATTGTCATTATGAAAAATGGAATAATTTTTGAAACGTTATTTAGATAGATGTTGAGATAATTATTTAAAATAATTTTCTAGACAAATCTAATAAATGAACAAATTAAAGAAAAAAAAAAAGACTTGTCTTAATCAGAGATTAAAAAAAATTATGACATTTTAAAACTTGAATAGACAAGCGAAACTTTTGAAACTGAAAATATTACTGTGCAAAATAGATTTGAAATGAAAATGAAAATGTTAAAATGAGGGGGAGGATAATCTAAGAAATGAGCCTTATTTTCATTTTGCATTATGAAATAAATGAAATGTTAAACTTGAAATGTGGTTGCCAAATTTCATTTTTATTCTGAGATGAAAATAGATGGTCCAAACCTATGAACAATTTGATCAGTCAATAAGCAATTACTGATTGATCATTAACACATATTAATATTATTCAATAATATCAAGTGATCAATTAATTGATGATGATGACAATGACAAATAGTAGTAATAATATTAATAGTTCTAATTGATTTTTATTTTTTCCCCATCTGTCATTATATTTTCCACGTACGTCCTAAAAAAGCATCATATTAATATATTAAAATGTGCCAAATAAAAATCTTTTTTTTTTTTTGGCTAATATTCAAATGTTTCATGTACAGATGTACTCAACGATGTCAATGCATGCAGTGGTGATCTTGCCAATAAAAACTAGACAAGTGCATCTTTTACGTAAGGATAACAAAAATAAAAATGCAAGCTAATTAGATTCTTCTTGAAGACAAGAAGTTAATTATATATCTATTAGCAATAATTGTGAAGCTTAATTAAGTAAAGATAAATTCTTAGGCCACTATTCTTTGTTTGATGCTTGTCGTACACTACGCGGTCTCTTCGACTCTTTTTTTTTTTTTTTTTTTGGGTTAAATTTTTGAAAGAAAGTTTTTGAATTGTAATTGGTACTTTGTTAAAGTTAATACAAAAGGAATTGATGCTTCTATGCTAATTTTATCATTCTTCTTCTTCAAATATCAATGCTCATTTTATTCTAATTGCCTTCTATTAGTTCTTTCTATATGGGCATAATAGCACCATCAAAAATAGTGTTATTTATTAACTAAAAGAACTAACTAGCTAAGCTAACAATAGCCATGTTCAATGTTATAGCCTTTTTCCAATTCAACTTTTGCAATGTTCTTCTAATTAATTAGCCTAGATTATCCCTAAGTGTGTTATATATATATATATATATAAATATATGTATTACCAATTCGACTTATGCCTAACACTTTCACTATTCCCCTTTTTGCTCTTTATAGTTGTGACACATAAAATACATATTTAGTATAAATACCTTGCCCCGTAAATGGCTCAATTTAATAATGCAAGAGTATAATTTGCTTAAGGGTGTCGCTTTACGTTTTAGATTGAGTTTTAGTTTAAGTTATATATGGGGTACATATCCCACAAAGAAAGGATGAATTAACAAAGAGTCTTCACATATATATATATATATATATATATATAGTAATTATGTCATGTGGGCAGATACAATATGAGGACACAAATCAAAATAGTAAAATTGTGTACGTACGTTTAAAGTAATAGTATGTTCTTGAGAGGAAAAGAGAAAAGGTACCTGTAGTACGTACGCTTCTTAAATATTGCCTTATATATATATATATATATGAATCTTTAAAAGTTTTTTTTTTTTTTTGATTGAATTTAAAAGAAAAACGTGACCCAATGCACGATGAGTTTATTATTCAATACCATTTTATTTTCTATTATATATATATATATATATGGGCAAATCTGCGGTAGAGCCCCTTTGAGGGGCTCTACCATATAGTCTCATAGAGTCCAATTTTAGGACCATTGAAATCAAAGTGTACGGGCATGATTGTGGAGATGCACAAAAGTTCACATGGACATGGCCGTAGAGGAGCACTCACCTGAAGCCTCATTCCACCCAAAAGCTTCTCCTCGCCGGCGACACACCCCGACGCCGGCGACACACCCCCGACGCCGGCGACTCACCCCCAACTCCGGCGACTCACCCCCGGCCTCCCACCGCCGGCCGTCCGGCGACTCTTCCCCTTTCTCTCTCTTCCCCTCTCTCTTCCCCTCTCTCTCTTCTCCTCTCTCCTACGGCCGCCCACCCCCGGCCCCCCCACCGCCGGCCCCAGCCCCGGCCGCCGGCAACCCCACCCCTCTCTCTCTCTTCCCCTTTCTCTCTCTTCTCTTCTCTCTCTCTCTCTTCTCCCGCGACCCCCCAGCCCCGGCCCCCCACCCAACCCAGGCCCCAGCCCCGGCCCCCCCAACCACGGCCCCAGCCCCGGCCGCCCCCCACCCCCCCTCTCTCTTCCCCTTTCTCTCTCTTCTCTTCTCTCTCTCTCTTCTCTTCTCTCTCTTCCCCTCTCGCCGGGGTGGCTGGGGGGGTTGTCCGGGGCTGGGGGGGCTGGGGTCCGCAGGAGAGAGGAGAGGAGGGAGAGAAGAGAAAAGAGAGAAAGGGGAAGAGAGAGAGGTGGGGTCGTCGGCGGCCGGCCGGGGCTGGGGCCGGTGGTGGGGCGCCGGAGGTGGGTCGCCGCGGGAGAGAGGAGAAGAGAGAAAAAGAGAAGAGAGAGGGGAAAAGAGGGAAAATCGCCGGCGGCCGGCGGCCGGCAGGCAGGAGCTGGGGTCGGTGGTGGGGGGCCGGAGGTGGGTCGCCGGCGTCGGGGTTGGATCGCCGGCGTCCGTCACCGGCGGCGGGACTCACCCTTTTTCTTCTCACTCACTTTGTTATAATATGGTTGTCCCTATGATTGTTTATGTGCACCCTCAAACATGGACCATGAGATTCAGGATCAATGGCTCAAAAAATGACTCTATGGGTAGAGACTCTCAATGAGTCTCTACCACAGCCACACCCTATATATATATATATATATATATATTACTTTATCTATATGATAGCTATCTGGTGTCATTGTGTGTGTGTGTTTTTTTTTTTTTTTAGACTCTTCCTATTATATAAATATAAGCTTAACCAAATATTTCTTAATTAACGACGGAGTCAGGATTTATTAACAGATGATTAAAAAAAAATTGGTTAAACCATTAGGCCCACTAACGTTTATGTTTTTAGTAAACTATTTTATTAATCAAAATCCAAATTATTTACCCAATAAAAAATGAGTGGTTATATTTGCTCTCACAATATTGATAAATATCCCCATCTAATAAATGTTTTCTAATATAAACATAGTAAATCTATCCTTTTATAGATACCTTTTTTTATATAATACCACATTTAACCCTCTCATTCTCCCACTTTTATTTTAAATTTAATTTATTTTGTTCAAGATAAATTAATAAATCTAAATAAGAAAAAAAAAGATATATTTTCATTCTAAAAAAGAAAACATAAAGTATCTCTTAAAAAAAAGGGAGAGGAAATAGTAAAGAAAAAAAATTCAAGTAATGTCTAAATCAAAAATCAAGAAATGTAATACTCCATTTAAAAAAAATACATAAATATAGAATCATGTAAATGAACATAGCAAGCAAAAAATAAATAAAACGAATAATCATATAAAAAACCACGGAGAATATTTTCAAATACTAAAAGAAAAGAAAAAAAAAACGCATAATACTAATGAGTTAAAAAAATAAAAAATACATATTTCAATAGTTGCTGGCTCTTTAAGAGGCATCTTTCTTTTATTTTTATTTCACTTGAATATCCTCCATTGAAATTTTTCATGTAGTTATAAAATTTTCTTAAGAAAATAAATTGATGAAGAGCTATTTAGAGTTTAGAACAATTTGGAACAATTTCTTAGGATCTTTTTTTAAATATTATTTCCATATATGATTAATGTGGTGTATGTTTTTTAATTATTTTATTAAAAAAATAATGTTCATTTATATGTATATGTGGGGGTATGAGCATTCGTAATGATTTTAAGGTAATTTTCTTGTAGAATAAAAATACATTAAAAATTTTTATCGATTTTGTGGGGATATTTATCAATATTGTGGGTACAAATAAAATCTCCCTAAAATATTTAAGAGGTGCGAAGACTAATTTATACATATATCTACTATATTAAAATTAAAAAAAGAACCTACTGTATAATAATTAAGCGTGCGTTTGATTCACCGGTTAAAGTTGAAATTTTTAAGTTGGAGTTGGTTGACTTTTTAAAAACTAGTTATAAATTTTATTGACTTTTCAGAAAAATAAAAAATAAAAATAGAAACTGATATGAAAAAATACAATTTAGTTGGAGTTAAACTTAAATACCAAACAAATCATTAAAAAGAAAAAAGATAAATATAAAAAAGCGGGGGGCCCCAGTCCCCCGCCATTGATCTTAATATAAATGTGACTAGATAAAACTAGCTATCAGATGTCCCCATAAATTATAATGGTATATTTTCCAAAGTTGTTTAATTTTATTTTCTTACTTCTTAATTTAGAGCTGTAATATGATGTACCATTATAGTTTTATTTATTTATAATAATAATAGGTAACGCAACATACATGACGGAATTGGGTGTTATTATGGTGTGCATTCAATACAATCGAATACCTTTTTTCTTTAAATGTCCAAACTAATCTAATATTCTTTTCGATTTTGAAATGTACAAAATTAAATCCGATCGACCTAATCCAATTGGTTTGTATTGAATGTTTTTTTTTTTTTTTTTTCTGGCTTCAAATTTTAAATTTAGTTATTATTCAACATCCAAAAAATTACTTCAAAAAAAAAATCCAAAAAAATTACTTACAAAAACCAGCGGTGAAGCTACCCTTTTATTGTTTGTGAGAGTGGATACTATTTTTTTTTTTTATATAACAAATAAATAACATAAAAATAAAAATATATATCACAATATTTTTCAAGAACTACCAAACAAGCACATATCAAAAAAGAATCATAAAGCATATTACAGTAAAGTTTTAACACTAAAGTGACTAAATTCTAGGGTTTTTAACTTCAAAGTGACTAAGTATGTGTGTTTGTATACATTACGTAACTATTTTAAACACACACACACACACACACACAAATTTAAAGAATATTTTTGAAATTTTTTATGCATGAAATACTCTATATAAAAACATATGTTATACATCAAATTACATCGGATCAATTGGTCGGATTTTACTAACTAAATATCGAAGTAGATCCAATCTAATTAGATATCTAATCACATTGGATAATTTACTATTATGAAGGAATAATGCTTTTCAATGTCTGATTACTCTTTCATTTATTTAAAAAAAAAAAAAAAAAAGAAAAGAAAAGATTCAGTATAAAATCGGATTTTTTATTCATCATTCCTATCCTATCTTTAGTAATATTATTACAAACCGAAGTAGCACATTCTTAGGTCCCCATCAACATTTACAAATTAAGGTTGACATGAATTTAATTGAAATTAAATAAGCAAAACTTCAAGCATATCAAGCATATCAAGCTACTAAAACGCATAATCCTTAAAAAAAAAATTTAAAAATTAAAAATTCCATATACTGTGCGACATTTACAATATTATCTGCATGACGAATACTATATATATATATATATATATATATATATATGTTTAAAATGTGAACCTTGTTATAATTGGTTTCGGGCAAAAGAATTTCTTTTTACTTTGCATATAGAGATGAAGTTTTTGGGGTATATATGATTCTTTTTTATCTAGGTTAGGTAGTGACGACTATGACATTATATAATACACAGACACACACTCACACACATATTGTTTGTAAATATTTAAGTGGAGTCTACCTTTCTCTTGATTCCCACTGGGATAAATATTACATAAGTCGTAAGACAAAAGCTAAGCGATAAAGTTTTGTGGTGTATATCACCTTAGAAAATAGGAAATAATTAATAAAATAAAAAGTCTGTGGTGTATATAGTGGAATTTAGGGTTTTGCCCCCACCAAATCCGTTTTGGTAGGCCCAGAAAACAAATAATGTTATAAAAAGTTTTGCAATCGAAAGAGTGACTAGGAAATGGAAAATCCTGCTGATGTGAATTTGTCCTCCAAGATCCAAACACCTCAGAGAAATGACAAATTTGAACGCTATAAAAACTGTATATGCATATATATAATTTCATAAAGAAAAAGGTTATTAGGATAGAGGACAGCTATAGTGTATTCAGATAATTAGGATAGAGAACAGCTAGGATAATTTTACGGGATGGTGGTCTTTTAAGTGGTACATAGATCATTCTCGAAGTAGAAATTGTCTATATACCTCGATTAATATGCATGATATAGTATTGATTTAAATCCATACCTTTTTGTATAGATACAAATATGGGGTTAACATCTGCCAAACTCTTGGTGATAAAGCTATTTCTAGGTAAAGCTTCGTGTTTGACGACTGTACAATCCGAGATATATAACATTAACGCTAATATCTTATGACACAACGCTATTTGTAGTAAAAGTTCTAAAATTTAATATGTTACACAAAATATTATCTAATGTTACATATAGATCAATTAATAACTATAAGAGTCTGAAAAAAATATGTCGGACCTATATGACTGCCGGACAAAATACTAAACTCATGATCCTATTTATTTTATTTGTATAATGTAAAGGAGGAATAAGAAGAATCTGGAAGCTATAGGCCAACTGTACACAATTGAGCACCTTTGCTCATACAAATCCTTATAACCCAACAAAAGATTCTAAATCTCTTTATTTATTTATTTATTTTGTCTTTCTTTTCCAGATTTGCTTTCTGGCCGTTTCAGTATACTTTTTTCAAGATTTTGGATAGATTGGATAATGAACAGTTGTAGAGCACAAATCAGAATCATACTTAGAGTACTTTGAATACAAAACAGTTAGCTATAGCTTGACAGATTGAGATCGATTGACCAATTAAAAATTATTCTAGAAGATGTCAAAATTATGCAATTAACTAATTGTAGTTATATTTAGGTGTCAAGCTAATTAGAATGTGGTTCTAATATTTGTGGCTAAGTTCCGTAAGTGTCAATCTAATTAGAACGTGGTTATGATATTTACGGCTAATTTGTACCTTCTCTTTATTTACATTTAAAAAAAATTGTCATTATCCTCAACATTATAGGCTGATAGATATATATATTTTTAATTAAATTCTTATGCTATTGAATTTGCAAAATGACCCTAAATTGTTTTGCAAAATGAATTTTTGAAACTTTTCATTTACACACTTCACTCAGTCACCCAAAAAAAAAAAAAGATGGAGTTGTTTTGGTCAGCCATTAGATATGTATAGGAACAAACCCAATATAATTCACACAAAAACAACCATAATTACAATCTAGATATTTATAAATGGTGAAAATTAAGAGACAATTAGCATGATAAAAAATTAATACATCCTAATTATATTGATACCATCAACCCGCGCATCTTGTATTTAGTGCCTAACTCAATTTTATTAACTGAGGAATCAAAAATTACAAAAGATAATAATGTCAAAAGGAATACGATCCTGAAAGGAATAAAACTAAAAATGCAACTCTAGAAAGTTAAAGATCAACGTTAACTAGCAGCTGATTCTGATCACGTCAGAAGCCTAATTCGAAATTAGAGTTTTGAAAAATGAAAACACTATCTTTTTTATTTCAGCTTCTATCTTTTGTTGAAAAGCAGATTCAGCAATGCCTCCTGATTGGTCCAGCTATTCACAGGGAAAAATAGATTCCGATAATTCATAACATATATATTATGACCGCTTTTTCGATGGCTTGCATGAGAAGGAAAGGAAAGGAAAAAAAAAAAAAAAAAAAAAAAAAAAAAAAAAACTTTCTTTCTTTTTCTAAATAACAAGATGAAAGGCCACTCAAAGAGGTGGACACCCCTTTAATTTGCTAGAGAAACTTGAGCCCCGTTTAACACACAGTGTTAAATTGAAATTTTCAATTTAAATTGAGAATCAAAGTAAGTGTTAGCTTACAATTGCATTTACAAAATTCAATATAGAATATAGTATTTGGATAATATGATAGAAGCAAAAATAAGTTTCATTCTAACATTACTATATTGATTATTAAATTATAGTTCCCATACAAGTATATTCTACCATATATTCAATTCCATGTAATACCATGTTGCAATATTTTATTTACATTATAATTGATACCAAGTGCTCATGATCTCATAAACATATAGAACTATCTTATTAATCAAAATTTATAATTCTTCATAAAAATATAATACTCGTAGCTTTCTATATTGAAGCATCTTGTCTATAACTAAAGCTATCTTCTTCTTTATTCCTTCTTCATAAAATCCACGTAAAAAACTTTTCCGACCCTATCACATTAGCAAAATGGATAAAAAAAAAAAAAAAAACCCCCTCTTGCATAAAAAAATGCTTGTGAGTACAACGGGGTTAAACACTATCATTAATGAAAAATGAGCCTGCATATATGTAATTCATTATCACTGATAGAACGTAAACTCTATATATAAATCATATATCATGAAACTCATCTTTTTATCGATAAATAATGCCCAACACTATCGGTGCCTCTGTTAGTAAGTAGTACTACTCCTCGTGCATAGACTATTTTTGTTAAAATATTAAGAAGAAGAGGAAAAAGATAGAGATACCATGATGAACTGGCAAAACCATGGAATTAGAAGATCTTGAGAGTACTAGTGTTGGTATCATGACACCTAACCAATTGGTCCCTGACCATAAGATGTGGAAAGACGACTACCACACCCCACAACCCCCCCCCCCCCCCCCCCCCCCCCCCCCCCCCCCTCCTCCCGAGTTAGTGACACGTGGAGGTCATGAGTCGGGTGTTGTTTGGGAAACAAATTAGCCAATGAGAGAAGGCCCAAGAAATATAGTGGGGCCATGGTCACAAAGTCAAGTGGGACCCATGTGGGAGGCAGAAAGAGGAACACAAAGGAGGCAAGGAAGAGGGTGGGACTCGAGGCTTGGATGGGAAAAAGGCATACATGATCATCCATAAGGCCCTCCCTCCACCCCCAATGCTTTCACACTTCTTTCTTTCTATTAGTACCACTTACAACTATACACTACTCACACTGCCCTCGAGGTGGACACTCGAATAATCAACTCTCTCTCAAGGTTTATATAGGACCACTTTATATATATATATATATATATATAACTATTTTACTTTTCATAGATTTATATATTGTCCTTTTTTTTTCCCTTCCCTTCCTGGATGTCGATCAGATCAAAGACTTTTCGCTCAAAGGAAAACCCTTTTTTTTTTTTGTGCTAATTAGACAATACTCGTTCTAATACGATTTCACATTTAAATTAAACATATTGTAAATCTAACCAAATCTTATTCAAAACTCGTAATTCGTGAACATATCTTTACAACCAAAAGGTTTTATAGGACCACCAGTTTTTTTTATATAGCCATTTACTTTTTATGGATATACATGTTTCCTTTTGTTTTCCCCTCTCAGATATCGATCAGATCCAAGACGTTTAGCTCAAAGAGAAACCTTTTTTTTTTGGTTCTATCAGACAATACTCGTACTGATACAATATTACGCATTTGCATTAAACATATTGTAAATCCAACCAAATCTAATTCAAACTCGTAATTCGTTAACAATTGGTCTCTTTGCAGACAAAAGGTTTTATAGGCCACCATTTTTTGTTTTATAGCTATTTACTTTTTGTGGATTTACATGTTTTTCCTCTTGTTTTCCCCTCCCGGATTTCTATCAGATCAAAAACTTTTAGCTCAGAGAAAAACCTTTTTTGTGCTACCAGACAATACTCGTACTAATTCAATATTACACATTTGCATTAAACATATTGTAAATCTAACCGAATCTTATTCAAACTCATAATTCATTAACAATTGGTATCTTTGCAAACAAAAGGTTTTATAGGATCACCATTTTTTGTTATATAGCTATTTACTTTTTTTGGATTCACATGTTTTCCTTTTGTTTTCCCCTCTAGGATATCGATCAGATGATCAAAGACTTTTAGCTCAGAGAAAAACCTTTTTTGTTCTACCAGACAATACTCATACTGATTCAATATTACGCATTGGCATTAAACATATTGTAAATCTAACCAAATCTGATTCAAACTCATAATTCGTTACCAATTGGTATCTTTGCAAACAAAAGGTTTTATAGGTCCACTATTTTTTGTAATATAGCTATTTACTTTTATGGATTTACATGTTTTCCTTTTGTGTTTCTCTTCTCAGATATCGATCAGAACAAAGTCTTTTAATTCGGAGAAAAACCCCTTTTTTTTGGTGCTACCAGACAATACTCATACTGAAACAATATTACACATTTGAATTAAGCATATTGTAAATCTAACCGAATTTGATCCAAAACTTGTAATTCGTAGACAATTAGTATCTTTGCAAGCAAAAGGTTTTATAGGACCACCATTCTTATATAAATATTTACTTTTCATGGGTTGGCATGTTTTCCTTTTGTTTTTCCCTCCCGGATATCGATCAAAATGAAGAAATTCAGCTTGGCCAGTGAAAACCTTTGTGCTACTAAAGACTGTACATATTGATACATTGAACCAAACACTACGTAAAACTAACAGAATCTAATTAAAATTGGCTCATAATTCGCAAACAAATTAATATCTTTGTTTAGGGCGCCGGATAAACTACAACATGAATATCATGTTATTGGTGCAAGAAATAGGAAGGAATACTAATTAAGCTTTAAGTATGCTTAGGCTGTGTTTGGAAGGAAGGAGAGAACATAGGAAGTTAGAACGATAAAACCCAAGTAAAAGAAATGAAGAATGAGATCATATTTTCTCTTATAATGTTTAGTATGAAAGGAAGAAAAGATTAAAAAATATATATTTCTCTTATTTGGTCTAGAGATACCAAAGGAAAGAAAAGAAAATATTTTGCCTGTAATATGATTATTTTAACTAGAAGATAAGATCTCTTATACAATATCTCCAACTTAAAAAGAGATTAAAATTGGAAGTGGGTTTTTTTTTTTTTTTTGAAGTTGAAAATATTCCTAATTTTTTTTCTCTTCTATCGAAGAACCATAAATATCAAAATACTTTTATAAATCTTTCCATCCGTCTCTCTCCGTTCATTTTTCTCTCTTATCAAACATACTTTTAATGTTAGACCTTGCCAAATGTGAACATAATATGCATTAATTTTCATTACAACAAGTTGACTTGATTTTAAAACATAATATATATACATACATACATATAAGAGCCTTGATTTGAAAGTAGAACGAGTTGTCTCGCTCCCCTAATCATGATTTGGCATGCAATTCTTTATGACGTACGTCGTATCTGTTGTATGTAAACGACTTTTACAGAAGGGGACAAAGTAATATTGGAAATTTTGTTTGACTGCTAGATCTTAGAAAAATATATGTATCACGTCCTCAATTAGTTTTTGACATTGACAAGATTTTTGGAACATTAATTTTATTTTCAAATCTTTTCATATGCAATTTGTCAAGTAGATCGAGTACATATATAAGGTAAACACATATTGCGGCGGCCGACAAAAAGTGAGATATATATATATATATATATATATTAAGAAAAAGAATTCTAGGACAAGATGTATTTATAAATATATATATAAATTATTATTGATTATGTTTTAAACCATTAAATCTAGAATTATAAAATCTATCACTTTTACATGAAATCAGATAGAAAACTATACATATATCTTACTTGAAATTCTAATAACGAATGATTTTGAACTATTAACCTATATAATTATGAGAAAATTACTAGGACACCAATTTAAATATTAAGTTTTGAGACCAACTTATTTGAAATATGAGTCATTATTATTTTATTCATATGTGTTTTAATGATAGTATCATGTATCTATCAATAAAAAATATGATAAATTATTATCATGTGAATTAGCGTTCAAAAATTATAATTAGAGTTGATATCCTCAACTATACTCTAATTACAATTACATGTTGACTTTCCAAAATAATATTTCTACTGATTATAATTTGATTTCACACCAGTAAGTAACATACAAATTATTGTAGAGAAAAAAAAATTCATTTAAAAGAAGCTCAAAAGATGTGTAGTTTTCTTTGGATATGAAGTTTTGGTCCACATTTGACTGGTCCATTGGTGCCACATGGCAGGTAACTACAGCTGTGAAAATTGGAAAAAGGTTCAATTTAATCATGGATTTGACAACTCAAGGGTTGCCTCTAAAAGACCCTCATGATAAAAAATAAAAAAATAAAAAAATTGCAGGACCATAGCCCATGTGATGCCATGTGGGCATGACATGGCATTGTTAAGCAAAAGGATATGAATTTTCATATGTCCCTCATAAATTGGAGAGAAAAAAACCCCTCTCTCATAAGACCATGGAGTGGAAGACTTGAAATGAAAGTGGTCCTTTTGACAAAGCCTATATATTTGGCCTTATTAAGTTTTGATTTGACCATATATATAGTTATAGACTTATACATATCAAAAGAGGTTGAGTGGTTTTGAGGAATCGTAGGAAATCTCAATTATAGAATTAGTTGAGGGTAATGAGCAATAATGGACTGTCTAATCCCAATCATCATGAGCACATTTACGTGCTTTATCATGTCAAGGCGAATATGATGATTAATTAATTAAGCAAACACGAATTGTGCCTGATCGATGGAGAAACTATAGTCCACTTCCTTACTAGTTATGCTTTAATTCATTCTATTTATTCAGATTGTTTGTTTCTAATTCCTTGTTGTATTAATGTCTATGTAAAGTGTAATATTGCATTTTTTTTTAAATTGAGGTTTCCCCTTAAAAAAAGTGTTATCTTGCCTAATATAATCTTGTTTTAAGCAAACACTTGAGTGGCAAAAAAATTTGTCTTAATTCATTACATAATAATATTATTTGTTGCTAATGCATGAAGTTCCATATACTAATGTATATGTTCAATAATGAAATTAAAATTTGTATTAATTAGTTTAATGAGGCTAAGCTACTAATTGAGTCGGTTACCTTTTTTAGATTACTATTTAATTGATAATTACTATGATAGTGTGTAAGGTGCATGCATGGTATGTATTGTTAACCATATATTGATGAAACAAGTTTAATGTATAATATCTATAAATATATTTACAATTGTTTAACCAACTCACCAAATAGCAATTTGGTGTTATAGATTTGAAAACATTTAGTTTGCGTTTGGTTCGCCGGTTAAAGATGAAATTGTTAAACTAGAGTTGGTTAAATTTTAAAAAACTAGTCATAAATTTTATTGACTTTTCAGGAAAAAAAAAAAAAAACAAAAACAGATATGAAAAAGTACATTTCAATTGGAATTAATCTTAAACTCCAAACAAAACCCTAGATGCACCATCAGTATTAAACATCATTATTAATTAAATATCAATTATATTTATATATCCGTGGATTTATACTAATGTCAACTATCTCATAATAAATGATGTTTAACATCACTGTTGTCCTTAATAAACTTTATTTTATAGATTTCAATTAATATTAATTTATAGTTAGAAAATAATAACATTGCATAGATTGTTTTTTGGTTTTTTTTTTTTTTTTTCCAAATTATGCAAACGCGTCATAATTTCTTATGGTACCTTTTTCTTGTCTAAGGAAGAATTAATGCAGTTATTAATTTTACAACTATATTGGCTATCAATCATTCTTGTAAGTCTGACATTATAATTAAAGTATATATGTGATAGGCCAGCTACCATATAGTACGGAAATGCATTTAGTATGGATGAGACATTATTGAACCTAATATTCTCTTTGTACAAATTGTCCACCTTCTATTTCTCTTAAATTATTGTACTCTTATATAGGGGAATTTCATTCAATTTTTTTGATCTAATATTCCTTCACTCTACTATTAATTAAATTCATTTATCTATGTTAATGCATGCTTTTTTTTTTTTTTTTAATGAGATCTTACTAGAACCCACTTTATTAAAAAAAATTTAAAACAAAAATATAAAATCTAAAACTTTAAATCCACTCTTCTCACCCGCTAAACTAGTCCTAATGGGAGGATGCATGTACTCAGATAGAAAAGACCATAAAATTACTTACTAGATAAGAATAAAATGGAATGAAAGTTGAAGTAAATAGTACATGTTTTTCATCTACTATCATATTTATCTTCAAGTATGCATGCATATTAAATATGGCAATGAGAATTTACCTATCTTTTAAAATTGGTAGGATTAGTTAACTATAAGAAGAGTTTTTTTTTTTTTTTTCCTTTTCTTTTTAAGGTAAGAGAATCATGATCCCTTTCCCTAATGCACTTTTTCTCTATTGTCTTAACACTTTTTCTATTACATATAATTATTATTTTCTTATTCACTCTCATAATATCCTACATAAATTCAAGATCCAAATCACTGACTTAAGACACATCTTATAGAATAAAAACATATATAATGTACACTCGATCAAAAGTGATGATTAATCCTCGGATTAATGGTCACACTAAGTTCCAAAGTACTAGTTAATTCCCATGATCAACTTTTTTGTTTGTGAACACACTTATTTTGCAGTATAAATATTAAACTTGACATTTTATGTTATAACCAGTTGTGAAATTATTTTTGAATTATATATATGTGCGACTTTTTTTCATCATGATTAAGTGATATGAACAAGTAAAAGGAGAAGGTGTGGACAAATTTCACGTGTACACACTATGGATTATATTGACACAATTTATATGTAGGGAATATATTATCTAGGCATATATACATGTAGGTTAAATTCACAAAAATTCTGATAGAACCCCACAAAAGAAAATTACCATCTTTCTTTCTTTTTTGTCCCCCTCTTTTTCCTTGATGAGGAAACCACAAAACAAACGGATTGATGACAAGGATTTGACAAACACATGCCAAAAAACAAACTCTCTCTAAGGTTGTTTTTCTATTAAAAAAAATTTTAAAGAAAAAAATAAAAACAAAAGATTTTCTCAATGTTATCTCCAAGTGAATAATTATAAGTACCCGACAAAGGAAAATTGAAGTGGCACTTTTGAGTTACCAAAATGACCAACACTTGATGAAGATCAAAGGGAAATAAAGAACCTCATGAGACACAAATATCTCCCTCTTCCCCCAACCAGCTCACCTCACACCCTCCCACCCTTCACGTGAAAATCTCGTGATTGTGAGTGGGGTGGTGCCTATAGTGCAAAATAAACTTTTCTTTAACAAGTACACATTTGACTTTTTTTTTTTAATTTTTATGTTTTTGCCTTTTGGTTGTGAATCTTTTTCTATTTAAGAAATAGTGCCCCCCATATGTAGAAAAAAAAAAGATAAAAAAAAATTAAAAGATTCTCCATTAAAAAAGTTAAATAAAAGGAAAGAACCTTTAGATTCCTCCAAACCCAAAATTAAAAATTAAAAATAATAATAATAATAATAATAATAATAATAATAAAAAACACCCACACACCCCCACCCCCACGGATGGAACTTGTGCCCTAAATGAGCATCCTAGTGCCTTCATAAATTAATACCCTTGGGTCCCACAATATCTAGATTCTATACCAAAGCCAAACATGCCCATCATCAGTACTAAATTTTTTATTAAAAAAAAAACCCCCCACTTTTTAATTAATAATAATAATAACTCTTACATTCTCACTCCCCCAAAGTAGAGAATGGTAATATTTCCCAATTCCCACTTTTTTTTCTTTCTTTTTTCCTTACTTTCTTTTTGTGGTTTTTTGTTTTTTTGGGCCCTCTTGACATGTATAAATACCCCCCCTTAACTCTTTCCAACACACCAACCAAAACCAAAGCCGAAAACAAAAAACCAAACTTTCTCTCTTCTCTTTCTCAGCTTCCTTTTGAAACTCTCTTCTTCTCCTTATCTTCTTCTTCTTCTTTGTAACCCCACAAAATCTAAAACCCTAGTACTTCATATATAACAAAGCAAAAGGGGAGTACTTATAACATAAATATATATATACACACACACACACACACACATATATCTATATCATCCTCATATATATCACATCAAAAAATGTCGGGTGTTTGGGTGTTCGAGCCAAACGGGGTGATGAGGCTAGTGGGGAACCCTGCGGCGGAGTCAGCGGCTGAGGGGAGGCACGGGTCGTCAAGGAGGAGGGTGCTGGTGCACCTGCCGAGCGGACAGGTGGTGTCGTCGTATTCGTCGCTCGAGCAGATACTGACGGGGCTAGGGTGGGAGAGGTACTACGGGGGTGACCCTGATCTTTTCCAGTTCCATAAGAGCTCTTCCATTGACTTGATCTCCCTCCCCAGAGACTTCTCCAGGTTCAACTCAGTTCACATGTACGATATTGTCATCAAAAACCCCAATATCTTCCATGTTAGAGATATGTAAAGAGAATATCTATTCTCTTGCATGCATTCATCTCTTGCATGTGACGGTATGTATCCATATATCTATATATATAACTAAATCTATATATATATATATATATATGTACTATATATATGTCAGCCTGCAGCTCTCATTGATTCCCCTTTTCATCATTAGCTTGCTAGCTAGGAATCTTTGTTGTTGGTTTTAGTTTGTACTTTCGATTCTGTGCTTGGTTTGTAGCTATATAATATATATATATATATATATAGTATCTAGAATAAGGTGTATTGTAGAATATTGGGGTTTGGAAGTTTGTGATCGGTTTGGTTGTACTATATCTATTAATGCATGCCTCTCCTTTCTCATTAGTTTTCTGATCCTTCTTTTTTCTCGTAATAATTTTGTTTTTTTAAATTCGAACTCAGATTAATTTTTAAGATTATAAGCAATCGGATTAATCCTAAGCGAAATTGGAGTAAATTCTTTGAAGAACATGATTTAATAATAATGTAAAGCATATATGTTTATTAATATGTGACTTTAAAAGAAGAAACAAAAAGCTAATTCTCATGAGATCTAATATATATATATATATATATATATATATTGCCATGATACTGAAGAGAAGTAGTGACACGGGTGTTTCAAGGGAAGAGACAAGAAGAATTAAACAAAATTGATTTGTGTCACGAAAAATGCCATGATTTTGATGGTTTGCTCAGTCACAAAAATATGATATCGCAAAAAGAGAGGAAGATGCTTATATACATACAAACATATATACACATATATATATATATAAATATTGATATGTGTGTGAGTCTGTTGCATATAGGGCCAAATGTCATGATTTGGTAAATATGACCCGAATATCTTTAGCAGGAGCATCGATGGAGATCGTTTTCTACTGATCTAATAATTCTTCCAAGTATTGTAGTATATTATACAGTACATACACACACACACAAATATATGTACTGTTCAAGGAAAGCAAAAGGCTATGATTTACAGTATATGAATTGAAAGACTTTTAAAAGTTAAAAGATATGATTAGTTTACAAAGAGTTGATATTTAAGTTACAGTATATGAATCAATCAACTTCAAATAACAAAAGAAATGCTATAATTTGAACCATGTTAATATGCCGTAATAGACAGATAATTAAAAGATGTAAATCCAACAGCAAACATGAAGAATTATATAAGGAAATTGGGAGTTGATTTAGTAATATATATATGTACATATGTCTTACTCTTCTTTTCTTCTTATATTTTTATTTGTTTCTTTCACTTTTCTTCTTTGGTTCAAAATCATGGACTACAAAACTTTCTTTCTTTTTTCAACAAATAAACTTTTACATTTGAGACGGGAAAGAAGACATTAATATCGCTAAAAAGAGCAAGAAAAATTGATGAGTCAAGAACACATGTTGATAATTATTGTTGTGATATATAGAGTAATTAAAATAGACGAGCCAAGAATTTTTGACAAAAAATCAACTCTAAGAGGGCCAATATATATTTATATACACACACAAGTAGGATAATTAATGATCTTGTAAGCAAATTAAGATTAATATTTTCACAATTCTCAAGCCATTTATCATTTTTGGTTGACCTGTTGAGCTGTTCATAATCAAGATTAAGAGACTAATTTTCTCAAAGGAGGGTTAAAGTTAATATACATAATTAAGATTAAGAGACTAGTTAAAGGATTTAAGTTAACATATGTGGTTATACTCTAACAATCCTTTTAAATTTCATAATATTTTCTCTGAAAGTGTTGACTTTGTAATTAGGATAAGGACATGCACAAGGTCATTTTTTCCCCCTAGGGATGAAAAGTATTTTAGTTTGATACACATAGACATAATATTCAACCATCCAATTAAAAATCAAGAAATGGAGATAAAAGGAGAGTGAGGTGTACATAGAATCAGTCGCCCAATCATATAAGATCATACTTTTGTCGATTGGGTCATCGTGATGATTTGGATGAATTCTACACATTAAAAATATATATATATATTATATTATATTATTTATATCATAAGGTGTGTACATAAAAATATAGATATATAGGTGAGGTCCCCTATCTACGAGAGCCATGAAGATATGGCAATTAACGTACCTGTGGAGCTTCACGTGAAGTCCAGATGCAGACAACCTTACGTGTGTCGGCTGCCACGTGTCATAATGGGATTTACGTCATGTGTTGCAAGGCGGCACTTCCTCAAAATTATACCCTAGAAAAAGTAAAAAATTTTAAAAAAAAATTTAAAAAGAAATCAGAAAAAAGGAAATTAAAATAAATTAGACTGTTTTTATGAAGAATAAGATGCAGTTGTCGTCGTCACTAGAAGGTTTTTTGATGCGTGACCACATTGCTTTTGTACATAGGGACCTGCAAACCACAAAACCAAGTGTGTTCTAGAAAATACTTAATCCCATCAAAATAATGGAAACCTAGTAGTTCAAGTCTAGAGAAATCTAGAAATTTTGTATTCTGGAGCGCATATATATATATATAGATACTGCGTATAGTTATATATATATATGTATATATATAATCATGCAATGTTACTGCTTTTGTATTCTGATCTTTCCATGGCAAATGCAGCATATATAAATATATATATACTTGCTTGACATTTATTCTGAGTAGGTGTGTACATATTTATACCAGTTAGAAAAGGTATTGCCTCATCTGCTTGTGGTTAACGGTAGAACTGAACATAGTTTCTTTTTAAGTTCTCTGATTTTTCAGCTTAGCCCAAGAAAGATAAAAAGATATATATATATATATATATATATAGTTAATTGATAGAAAGTAAGTACTAAAATAAACGACAGGTCGAACAGCTATATATATAACTATGCTTCTGATTATAAGAATATAAATTAAAAAAAGAAAAAAGAAAAAAGATAATAAAGATATATTTCGTAAGATCAACTATTGTAGTAACTGATGAACCGCACGTGTAATCATGTGTGTGTGTGTGTGTGTGTGTATCTAGCAACGTTTCGTAATGGGAAACTGAACTAACTGATCGTTAATTAGGTGTCGGTTTTTCTTTTTTTCTTTTTTCTTTTTCTTTTTTCTTTTTTTTTTTTTTTTTGTAAATTGTTATAATAATCCGTAATTAGTAAAAATAAAGGATGGATAGAGTTTTATTCGAGAGTCTTGACATCGTTATTAGGTATTTTTGCTAAAATTGAATTTTCATTTACGGGAATCTGGACCTCCTAATTAAAACACCGAACTTCCAGGAAAAAATCATCACACCCCCCCTTGTTTTTATAATTTCATTTAATGACTCAACTTAAAAATGAGGAAACAGTATACTACTGAAAACACAACAGATTCCACTAAGGATCATGCCTAAAAACAAAAAGAATAGGAATAAATATCCCATAATTACTAACTATTTCAAAGAAATAAAATCTAAAGAATAAATGCATAATTTATTTAAAATGAAATATGGAACTGTAACAGTAATGTTTTGTATTTTTGTTTTGTTTAGATTTTTATTTTTCTGGAAACTGTTTCAAGTGCCTGCCTAGCAAGATATTAGCTATTAATGTACGAAAATAATTAACCTTTATACCTTTTGAGTGTGGAACTTTAACACAAATATTCACAATGAAATACAACACCCATTACAAACCTTTAAAAGCAAAATGCAGAAGCCTTACTCCACTTTCTTCACCATGAATCTTGACATTATGATCCAGAGGACATGTATAAATATAAATATATATATTATATAACATTGGAAATGATTATTACCTAGGGATTGGAGAGAATGAATTAGAAGTAATTTAACCAATATATGTTTGAAACACGCGAGATATTAGATCAAAAGATTGAAAAAACCCTACCGAGTAAACAAGCGGGATGATAAGATGCTTGCTTTCTCGATTAGAAGTCTTGGATTCAAGTTATCACCGTTACAATGATCAAAGTATATAGACAATTCACTCCAAGAGATATCCATATATCACACCGGGATTCTCCTCTTCTAAGATTATCTAGATAAGCCATCTTAACCCTCTTTTCTTTCATTGGAAAAATAATAATAAATAAATAAATAAATAGCTAGACTAATACTTTTACATTATATGCTTTGTAGTTATTTTGTAATTGATCAATTAATTTTATTTATAGCTATATATGTATATATTAAACAAAAGCATACAAATAATAGGATTGAAGAAGTGAGATAATGACTGAATTGAAGGAAATTACGCTGGCTGGGCATTATAATTTACAATATGCACCAATTTGGCTCCGAATACGTCTTTCACACGGTGATGGTCTCTCATAAGCCATAAAAAATAATCAAAGTAATTAGAAATTTAATCCCTCCGTTTTGGCGTTATATTGAGTTTCTTGATAAAACTCAGTTGAGTGAGAAGCCGTGACAGACATCCATCTCAATCTCTCAAGATTAAAGGGCAATAGGGTAAATTTGTAATGCAGTCATTCATACATTGTTTGCGAAAGGTTATAAGTAACGGTTTATAAATAAGGACACTATCTCCCGACGATACAAGACCTTTAAGATCAGTACCCTTAATAGAACTTTTCCTTTTGTCAAAATAGAAAGTTTTTCGTTGATTCTAATAACAGGTACCGACCTATTCCCGAATTGAACGTTGATATTTGACCTAGAAACCTGTAAAGAAAGTCTTATGAAATTCACTTTTTTAAGGGAGAGAAATAGAGAGAATCTTTAACATTGCACAGAGCAAGTAGGTGTTGCTTCAGTTCACCAAACTAGAATAGAAGTTCGGTTTCTAACCATTCTAGCAGAAAGCGAAAGTTCGGTTCTAACTATATATCTACTACTAGAACGCCTTGGAAAATACATACTATAGAGACTTCCTGTTAAAAGCCATAGAAATATACACAGTTTATGGAATTCTGAAAGGCACTCCAAGCTGACGTTAAATTCCCGAAGATTATCAAAACCCTATGCAGCTGATTTGAAGTGAAATTCATCGACGGTGGAATATATCAGACCTTCATCCTCCAGAGATCTGATTGATTCCCTGGAACAAAAAAGTGAGATTTTATGAATTTAGATCTTTTACTCTGCATGACATGTACGTATATGCATACATATATATATACCTAGAGAGAGAGTGAGAGAGAGAGAGAGAGAGTACATTATTTTCTCGACGGGAATTTTTAGCTGTTGGGAAAGTTCATCTCTATGTATCCCCTTTTCCTTCACGCTGCATTCAAAACCAACCTAAAAAGTTCAGGATAGGTGATATGAAGAAAGCAAATAAACTAGCATGAGAGAATTTCCGACAAGCGGAATTGTCATTGGACATTGAACCTAAATCTTAACATCTACAACTTAGAGACAGCTACGCCATCTTATAGTAAACGGGGCAATACTGATGAAACAAAAAATGAAGGGGAAAAAAATTACTAAAGTGAACTTACCTGCTTGAAGGCAGCTGCAGATAGTCAAGGATCAACTGGTCGCAGCCCTTTTGCCCGTCGAAACTAATTTGCCCAGATAACTACAAGAACGAATATGAAATACTTATGTCAAACCTACTTATTGACAGATATATCTTGAAAAGAAGCGTTGTCGGCCAGTGCTCATACTTGACTTAATGACGATGTCTGATATCCATGTGATCCACTTCTCACTGGAGTGCTCAAAGATGCGTCTGCAGGCTGGGGCAGAGTGACAGAATTTCCTTGCTGCTTCAATCGTCACAAGAACATCAACACACAAATAGAGACACGAAATATATGAACATAAACAGATATGGTTATTTAGCATTCATTTGTGGCCTGCTTGGTTTGGTTCCACAGTAGCACTCTTGGTCTTGTGTTTTTAGAAATGACACGAAGAACCGGACTTCCATTAAGGAACATAGAGGAGATCATCACCTTCCATTAACTAAAAGAAATAAAAAAACTCATATCCCCACTAAAGACAAGGTATTTGTATACATTACAAATGCACAAATATCGCACCTTTCAGTTTTAACTTATGTACCTGCGATTTGGAGCTCTTCACGTGGTTATGTATGCATTCGATAAAGTGAAATGAAACTTCATCAAATTTTGTCACAGGCCTGAAACACATGAAAGAATATGAGTTAGATATTATCAGGTAATCTATCTACTACAATGGGCAGAAAAGGCAAGTAAGAAATTCGATAGGGTTTTAACATTCACCAGCAAGCTTCCAAATTCCAACTCTACAATGATTTGATGATTCGTATTTTCAGTTTAAATAAGGAAAAGAAATCTCTATCGAGAAGGGGAGGGGGGGAGAAAGGAAATTCACTAGAAAAAGGAGAAAAGTTATGTTTTAACTCATAAGTCATCACTGCAAAAGGCGATTAAAAGGGTTAACATTGCTGCAATTAAGAAATTTTCATTCTTTGATCATGGGAGTGTTCAGTTCACTAATCCCTATTTGTAGCTATCGATTGATTTTAGATACCTCACTAATTTAATTTTCTTATTTGATAGTGTTTTAAATGTAAAAACAACCCCACTTGAACTCTTGGCAATACAAAATTCAGAGAACACAATTCTTTTAAATTTTCTATTCTCTTTTTATGTTTTCATGGTATTAGAGCAGGATGTCCGAAGTTCATACTTCCTATAATTACACTCTCCAAAATGTTCATCATGGTTAGGCCTTTAACATGTTTAAGGCTTATAATAAATATTCCTTTTTGGCCTCTAATTAATTTTAACGCACATGATTGTCTATTGTCCAGCCTGCAAGTAAGGAAAAGTGTTAAAGAGTATAGAACTCTTATTTTAGCCAAAAGAGAAATGTACTCTGAATCTGTCTCAACAAGCAGTTTTCTATTGCAGTCTTGCATTAAACAATGTCCATTGCGGTTGGTGCATGTCTCAAGTTATTACTATTGTCTTTACACGTTAACAACAATTACGTACTAGAAAAAATAGACAAACGAACCATTCTTGACAAAATAAATAAATAACCAAAAACTGCCCTTATGTAACCAAAAATTTCAGAATTACAATGTATTACTAATGGCAAATAAATAGAAAATCCACAGTTATTAATTATCCAATAATATCAATAGTAAGTCCCCAGCAGCTTCACAATCCGATATTTGAACAAATATGAAAAATGAATCCACAGACAAAATATATAAATATATATATAGATATCACTAGCAGAAAATGAATGGAACTGTTAGAGCCATACCTCACAGAGAAAGCACCTAACTGTCGACTACCTTGAAAGATTTTCAAGTGCCCATTAACACGAACATACATGCCATCTCTATTGCAAAATAAAATACAGATCATAAGAACCTCATAATGCTCTAGAAAAACTTGGAGTTATATAAGAATGCCAAAGAAGGACAGGAAACTTAACTGTATTCCTTCCATTTCCCTTGCATCAAAACTCTCATTCACCCTGATAACATATTAAACATAGTTTAACTAGTATTACAAGGAACAAAAATAAAATGTCCAAGCACTCCCAGATTGCATGCACAAAATAAACAGTTTGCCATTGCATATATGGATGTCTATTTACGTTCATGATTAGATCATGCATGTAACATTCTTGAATTTATACATTAGAAGCACCTAACTTTAACTCTTAACAAGCATAAGAAGAAGTACAACTAACTTTCGAACAATACGTAAATCTATTGTACAACTGGAATTTTGCAAAATCTCAGAACATTACCATCTTCTGCATTGGATTCGACCCGTTCCATCGTCAAGAAAAAAACTGACATCAGTATTTCTCTCTGTTTTCTCAAACACCATCCCAACCAATGTAACCTAATGCAGACAGGAGTCAAACAATCCCAGATAAGAAGAATAAGAGAAAACACAAAGATCTTTAATATGGTAATTCATAAAATTACGGATTTTATAGTATAGCAGAAGAGGGAAAAAAGTAAAAGAAAGATGATAGTTTTTCAACAACTGGCATACATTAGCAGCTTCAACGCCATTGATCACAAAGTTCGCTTTTTCATCACCAGAATGATCAGCTTCACTTATTTGCTTCACAGTCACCGGAATCAATCCATGAGTGTCCCGACCCTGTAAATGTGCTTAAAAATTAATAATCCAATGATTATGAGAGAATAGAAATCCAGAGATCCACTTTTCAATAAGCAAACAAAAAGGAAAATACAGATACATTTCTTGCTTTCTCCTACTATAATTAGGAAAAAAAAATAGTTTCTCTATGTTAGGATAATTTGTTTAAAAGCAGATACCCAATTTTACTCAAAAGACCTAATTCAACCAAAAAAAATAAAATAATTGAAAAATTAATTGCGGATCGCATCAGAAAATCGCAAACGGCCTATAGTCCTCATTTCTCGAAATAAAAGCTTTGATAAATACAATTTTGTCCATTGATTTCAATTTTTTTCGTCCGTTTCGTTTTCATTCTGTTTTACAGCTAGATCTAAGACACCGTCGCGTTCTTCCCCTAATCTACAATTTCCATTTTCCCACACTTTCTTGGAAGCCAAACAGGATAAAGAAAGACCTAATTTAACAAAAATAAATGAAGATAATTGAAAAATTAATTGCGGATCGCATCAGAATATCGCAAACGGCCAATAGTTCTTATTTCTCGAAATAAAAGCTTTAATAAACACAAATTTTTCCGATGATTTCTTCTTTTTTTCTTTTTTTGTCCTCCGCTTCGTTTTCGTTCTGTGTTATTGCTAGATATTGGACGATGTAGACAAGACACTTTTACGCTCCTCCCCGATTCTACAATTTCCATTTTCCCACACATTCTCGGAAGCCAAACAGTATAAAGACATACATTTGAAGACGCCAAAGGTAAGGCTTACCTTCGCCGGAGACGGAGCGGCGTCGTTGGGCTGAGTCGACTGCGAAGACGTAAATGTAGAGGTGGAATCGAACTGGCTGGAAGAGAACATCTTTAGAAACCCTAGAAGAAAGAAAACGAGAAATTTTGGGGGAAAATGTCGAAATTTTTGTGAGGGATTTAGCATAAATAATAAAGAAGAGAGAGGTTACTGGACTTTTTAACATGTTTGGCTCGGGAAATTCAGACGGTTTTCCCGCCAAGTTGCCGTTCTTTTTCCCGCTAATACTTTTTTGTCTTATATATATATATACCTTTTTTTGCACTATTGTCCTTTAATTTATCATGTAGTTCAATTTACTCCCTGAATTTTAGATTTTTTAAGTTTACATCCTCAACTTATAAATCTACATCAATCTACACCTATTGATATGTGAATTATAACTAAGTGGTCAATTATATTCTTGAATGGTCATTTTTAGTTAGAGATAACATTTTTACTCATGGGTGTGGGTACCAACCCTATTAGGGGCTATATGAGAGATAATATATTGGTATGGGAGCGGGTCTGGGGTTAAGATTAACCCCCAACGCAGGTGCGGGGCAGGGGTGGCAGAAGCTCCCACATACCCACACTCACCCCACTTATATTCACATTTAAAAAATATATATTTATATGTTTATATATGTGTGTATATATATATATATTGAATTTCTAATGCTTTGATGTTTTAGTTTTTTAATGAATTTACTTATAAATTTCTGAAGATTGGATTAGTTTTAAGATTTCATTTTTATTTCCAATTACGTTTGTGATTATATTATCAAATTTTATGAAAATTTTAATGAAATTTATTTGATTTTTTTTTAATTCTTAATGGGTAAATTAATAGGATATGGAGGGTAAAATGAGTGGCAGGTATAGGGTCGGAGAAGGTAAAATGAGTGGAGGGTATGGGGCTGGAGAAGCATACCCACCCCCACCCACCCCGCCCGCCCGCCCGCCCTATTGCCTACCCTATTTTTAGCTATTTTAACCCAAATATATTAAGGTTAGAATCTTTAGTTAAGTTTTATCAAAACAAAAACAAAAATTTTGGGGGGACTTCTACATTGAGGTCATCTTTTTTTACCCCGCCAACGGGGTCGAAAAAATTTGACCATTAGATTGAACTTGAACGATTTAGATTTATTGTGCACACAAAATCTATAGTGCATCCAACCACATGAAATTCTTGCAAAACTCTTGAGACAAAAAACGAGGGAAAAAAAAAGTCTCTTTCCGACCATCTTCTAGTTCACCGGCATGCGAAGGAGGCATAGTAGTCGCCAGAGAAGAGGAAGCCATGCCGCCATTGCCCCCGCCACGAGCAGTGAGCCCCTGCAGCCAGCGAGAAGATCCGGTGACATCGCCGACATCGTGCGAAGGAAGCGAAGCCCTCTGCGATCGTGACCTCCAAATCCAGTGGGCGCGGGGGAAGGGGGTGCGAACCGAGTCACTGTGGCTCAGTTGGGGGGGGGGGGGCTCCAAACCCAGATCGGGGGGGAACCCAGAAACTAGCTGGGGGAAAGGGGACGAACTGAGCCACAATGATGCGGTGGGGGGGGGGGGGGGGGGGGGGGGGGGGGCGCGAACCCGAGGGGAAGGGGGGCGAAAGGGCTCACGTCTGTGTAGGGGGAGGCAGGGTCGCCGTCGGGGGGATCCTGGAAGTCTGCTGGGAATTTTTTTTTTAAAGCATAACCACATGTAAAATACTTACACCCTAATTTGGTATACCTTATCAATTCATCTGTTCCCATCCATTGGATCTGATACCATTAATGGGATAAAAAAATTTGACCCTATTCTAGAATTTCTCAAAATTTTGAATTAACTTTATTTTAAATATAAATATGGGTAATTATTATATTTTTGTATCTTATATTTGTTTTTATTCAGAATATAATTAAAGCATTAATGATATTAAATGCATGACCATGATATACTTTCTGAATAAAAGAAAAATGCATGATATAAAAAGATAAATAATCTAAATTGCAGTTTCATATTAAGGATATTTAAGTATTTTTAGGAAAAATTATGTGTTGACCGAAAAAATGTATATATATTATATACAATCTGTTATTAAATGTAATAATTCAAAATGCAAAATGTACTTTATAAATAAAAACAAGATATATGATATTAAAATGTAAATAACCCATTAAAAAAAAGATCTTTTATACTCTTAAATAAAGACATATATGTAGGTTACATGTCAATTTCATCAAAAATAAATAATTCAATAAATAACATTATTATCAATTGAGGTAAATTGTTACATATTTGTAAATGTACAATGTAAATTGCCTAGATAAAAACTTAGAGAACAAATTAAAACTGTATGCCCTGCTAGTTTTACATCCACCTATTAAACTTGTAACTGGAACTTTCATAAGGAAGAATACGAACAATAATATGCAAATAATAATAATATTTATAAAAAAATATTTTACTCCAAGATAGTATACAATGTTTTATAGTCCATATCAAAAAAAAAAAAAAAAACCACAAATTAAATCATAAAATAATGAAAGAAAGCTCATTGGAATCAAAAACCAGTCTCATTCACGGGTAATGTGGCGGAGCTAGAAATTTTTTTCCAGGGCAACGTGAGTTAAACTAAATTTTAAACTAAAAAATTGTTCGACTTTGTATTATTGTTTTCTTCTTATGTAAACTTTATAATCTAAATAACCAACTTTAAAATGTCGAAAATACGAATTTAAATAGTAATATAATTGACTTTTTGTTTATTTGAGATTTTAAATGTGAAATAATGTGTATTTATGAATCAAATGATGGGGCATAAGTGAAATTTTTTTTTTAAAAAAAAAAATCTTAATACATTTTGCAATTTCAAAATTTCTAAGGGGTAAATTCAGGACATAATTGAAAAAATTAATGAAATAGGAGTAGAAAACTAAAAGAGCTCATTGGGCCAGGGGGAGCTGCCCCCAGGGCCCAATATGGCTTCGCCACTATGGGGAAAGAAAATAAAAAATTTGGCGAAAAGTTTGAGTTTAGAGTTTTGATGCAAAAAGAAAAATATGATAAAGAGAATGATGAAGTTGAACTTCTAAAGCTATTTACAACGTAAATGCTAATGCTATATTTATCAATTGTCATAATATGTCATGAAAATATAATATTTGGTATGTTATCTTACTTAAATGTATAATTTTTTTTTGTCAAATTAAATTTTGACATTTGTTACATAAATTATAATTTCTCTACAAACAATTGATACACAAATTGTGAACCTAATTTTCTCTTCTCACAAAAATTCAACGTATTAAACTAATAAAAAACAATCAAAATATTAAACTTTAACTTGATCATATGATACAAAAAAAAAAAAAAATTTGTACACAAGGAGGTGTGGGTCAGCTTGGGTCAACGAGGGCAAAAGATGGCTTTTGACAGCTTGGATCGCAACTGGATGATGATGGGTCGACTTCATAGCTCGCATTGCATCTGCAGGAGGCTTGAATCACTGTGAGGGTCGTCAATCACGGTGTAGCGAGTGGCTAACGATGATGTGTTCGACGGGGACCAAAGGTTAGTTGACTGGTAGACGTGATGGGTTACAAATGCTTGCGTGGAGGCTGGCGGGTGTGGTAAATCGGGCAACAATGTTTCGAAGCGATGGGTTTTGACGGGAAGCTCTTTTTGAGTGCTAGTGCTAGAGTTTAAATTTCGTTAAGTAAGGGTTAAGATTAAACACAAACAAATCAGTGGCTAAAATTGTGTATGGAATTTTGGCTACCTTACATTTAACATTTATGTATATATATATATATATATATATATATATATTGGCAAAGGAAAATTACTAAAGTAGAAATTATGAGTCTAGGATGTAAAATGTCAAAGGGGGGGTGCCGATGTAATGCTCCAAGTCATTCAAATTTTCTCCTAGTCATCTAACTTGTAAGTCTCAATGTATTTGGTATAGATGAAAATTAGAGGGAAAGAATGTAACGCCTGCGTAGGCAGGCAGAGCTGCCCAACGGCGCCGCAGCGCCCAGCCAAAAAAAGAGGGGGGGGGGTGGTGGTTGGTCGTGTGTGGGGGCTTTCTATAAAAATAATAATAATAAATTATGGGTATTTTTAAAGATAAACTTTTTATAAAATATCAAGATAAGATTGGATTTAAGACTTTAAGATCCAATTTTTTCAAGTATGAATCTATGGATTAAAATTTTGAAATACATCATAGTATCATATCCATAGAGTAAGTCTTAAATTCTTTCTAAAAGGGAATATTGGATTAACCTTATCCAATGAGTATAAAATTTAATACTCAGACTTGGATAAATTTCAGGAAGAAAATTTTAGACTGTGGCCTCGAAGGAAGTGCTTGCTATGAGCAAGGTAAATACAAACCTCGTCTACAATATGAAATAATATTATTTTCAAACTATGTATTAGTCGCATGTCATGTTAGGAATGCTTTGCCTACATTTATAGAATGATAACATGTATATTACGAATTATGTGATTTCCATGTATCATGATATGTTATGACATGCCATAATCACATATATGCTACACCTATGTTTATGCCATGGTTCACAAGTATGTCACATTTACATATTTGCCACACTTTTACTAGCATGCTATGTAAATACCATGTTTTATATTTTATGCCATGGTTTTAAATTTATGTCATGAATTATTATGTCATGCCATTGCATCGTGACTAATAAGTTTATAATTAAGAAACGTAAGTCATAGAACATGCGTTTAGTGTTAAGGTTTGAATTGTAGAATTTGGGTTTGGATTGATCATACGTTTATCGAGGCATTTGATTTGTTTGAGTTAAAAAATGTAAAAACTTGAAATGTGTTTGGAAAAAAATATATATCAATACGGAGCTTGTTTCGTTCGTCTTGAAATTTTATGCAATTTAAAAAAAAAATATCTCATTTGGACTTGTCTATGCAAAGTTATGAACTTTTACCGTTTGAGTTACAAAACTGTATGAATAGTAAAGCGGAAGGAAAAATACAAAAATTGGATTGTAAAGAAGTAAGGTTCGGCATAAGACTATAAGTTAAAGTATGATTTCAGGCATACTCAAATTCAGTTAAATTAAGGCTAAGACTAATTTAAGACAAGTTAGGGTGCCGTACCAATATTCTTTTAGATAATGGAGGATCGTGCCATGTTATGTTATGTTTTGGTTTAAAGTTCCAAATTTACTCCCAAAAATTGTTAGGGACCTTGTAAACCCTAACTTTCTGAGGAATGCGCGTACTTGGTACGTATACATAGGGGCCCATAAATAAGAATGATAATAAGTTTAATAAGACATCCATAATTGAATATAATTGAACCACGTCTTAAACTCTATAATTGGATCATGCATACACACATGTCATTCATGTTTTTAAGCAATGCGAGATATAAGTTTGTACTTGAAAACTCATTAGTTATATTCATACTATAGGTAAGCAACCTGCAGCTTAGTGCATGAATGCATGGTGGGCAATATGTGGTTGAAGATGATGAGCAAGTGAAGACAATATGGATACTACCATGTAATTTATTCAGTAAAAGCTATTTTAAAAATTATTATTATTATTATTATTATTAAAATTTTAAATTATATTATATAAAGTTTATGATATGTAAGATCCTATGAAAATTTATTTTCCTAATATTTTGTGAGTATGTAATAAAAGTTTTTATGATTCGAATTTTTAAGTATCCAAATCTACGTATTTGAAATATTAATAAGTAAATACTTAATTTAAGTAATGTAACTACTTTACGTACGCGGGTTGTTGCAAAGAAAATGACACAAGGATTTATGAGAAGAAATGGGTTACTTGTGCTGTGTTGGTAAGGGTGATAAGTGGAAGGAAAGAAAAATTAGAGAGACAAAACATGGTGTAGGGCCAACAACGTTTTTGTCTCACTTGGAACGGATCTCGATTAGGAAAACTTGAAGCATCAAAACCAAGGTGAAATTGTAATATTGTTCTATTTTCACCAACTACCTGCATAAAATACTAGATAAATAGTTATCATATAGATAAAACTTGTTCACCTATTAATATTTATAAGTATAAAATCATTTTATTTTCTCCTAATTCTACCAAACAATATAAAAGAAAATTACTACTATTCTTATGTTGTCTCTTCTATTAGGGGGTGTTTGGTGAATGAGTTGAGTTGAAATTTTTAAGTTTGAATAGTAATTTTTATTGATTTTTTCAGAAAAGACAAAAAACTTTTTTCAGATAAAGACAAAAATCATGATGAAAAAAGTACAGTTTAACTTGAGTTAAACCAGTATACCAAACACCCCCTAGTTTCTTATAATCTTTTTTTTTTTCTTTTTTTTCTTTTTCAATAACTTAAGGGTAGGAAAATCAAACTCTTTACTTTTTTGACGAAGTTAAGTGTGAAATAAACGCTAAGTCATGCATGTAATCACAATTTTCTTTATTCTTTTTCTTTCATATTAGGCTATGTTTGGAACATACAAGCTAATCAAATTTTTTCAAAAGTTTTTTTTTCCCTCTAGAAAGTAAACTAACTTCACTATTCACATCTCTAGTTTCTCATAAAAACTCAAATTTAAAAATTTATAATCTTGTTATTTCAAATTGAAATGACAAGAGAAACAAAATAATATTTATTTTTCATAAACTGCATAGAATGACGAGATAAATGAAACAAGATTTATATTGTTATTTTTCTCCAAACACATTTTAAGTTTTTATATTTTTTAACTTCAAATAGTTAATTTTTAATTAAATGTCATGTTATTTCAAATTGAAAAGACGAGAGAAACCAAATAATATTTTTTTTCTATAAACTGCATGGAATGTGATGAGAAAAGCGAAACAAGATTCATATTATTATTTTTCTCCGAACACATTTTAAATTTTAATATTTTTTAACTTCAAACGGTTCATTTTTAATTAAAAGCATAACTCCAAACATTCACATTTTTCTGATTAAAATATTTTAAATACTCCAACTCAAATGTGCACACCAAACGTGGGTTAGTTACTCAACAAACAGTAAAGTCCAGTCACGCATCCAGACAAAAGAATAACAAACGACACCTACGAATAAACAAAAAAGAATGTTGGAAACGACAACAAATGATAAGAACCACAATGTACTAACAAAATTCACGAGAAAAAAGGGGCAGATAAATGAAGACGGAGACAAAACAAAACGCCAAGAGATGTGAAAACGACGATTAAGATTAAACGACATTGAAAAGAAAAACGACACACTGCGACAAGTAAAAAAAAAAAAAAAAAAAGAGACAAAAACCGTATGTTCTCAAAAAAAAAAAAAAAAAAAAAAGGTTGTAAATTGAGTTACTGGAGTTGATCACTATTTACTTCTTCATTTTGTTTTCCTGAATAATAAACTTTGAATAATGCAGTTTGGAAGAAAGAATTAAACAATAAATATATTTTAAACTTATATTTGGAATTATTTATTTATTAAAATTATTTATTTATAAAAATATAATTAATAATTAGGTTGAATTTTATTTTAATCTTTAAATTATAGGTTCAATCTCATTTTAATTTTCTAAATATAGTCATCACACTATTAATCAGTTTTGCAATAGTCTTTTCAGTTGAAAACACGGTTAAAATGAACAGTGGTTACTATGTTGAGGTTACGTACACAAAAAGATTACATGGATTTTTTTCGGATTGTGTGACATATTAATTTAACTCTAATTAAATTATTTTTTTTTGTAAGTTTTTATTTTAAAAAAAATCAATAAAAATTATAATTAATTTTTAAAAATTAATTAATTTTAATTTATAAATTTTAACTTCAATTAACATGGAGGCTAATAAAAAATTATAGAATATCAAAATGAAAATAATTAACTCGCGCAATCACAACACGCACCTGCGTTGCACGTGCTTCGAACTGGTTGATCGCTGGAACTGCTGGGGAGCTATGAGCCAACCATTGCCTACTTACGTTTCCACCAAAATTCCATACACAAAAACCAAATAGAAATTAAAATAAAATAAAATAAAATAAAATAAATTTAATTCCAATAAAAACAAACTAAAAGCGTTCCACTTTCCTAGTATTTGTGGCTCCCGTTTTTCTTTGAAAAAAAAAAAAAAAAAATTGTTTACAAAAATATAGAAATTTCTTTTTCCAATGAAACTAATTTTTGAAGTTTGCTTCTTCTTCTTCCAACTACCGTCTCTTCTCTTCTTCCCTCCTTCTTCTTCTTCTTGTTGTTGATTTTCTAGGGTTTGAATCTCAGCAAAACCCCAAACGAACACAGTAGAAATCAGGAATCCATGGATTTCGTCTGCGTGAATTGCACACAAGGAAGCCAGTTTCCGGCGAATCGGGCGATCGCAAGCCATGGAAATGCGACGCCACGAGCTCCGTCTTCTCTCTCTTCCTCCTTCACGGCGCGAAGCAGAAGAAGAGGTGGAAGCAACGCGAAGAAATGCTTCGGATTGCGAATTTCGAATTTCTCGGCTTCGGTGACGGACAACGGCGCGATAACGAAGAAAGCCGGCGGCGGCGGCGGTGGTAAGGGGAGCGCGGCGTTGGTGGTGGGAAAGTCGAGCGCCGCCATGGAGCAGCTCGACATCGAGCGCGGCGTTTGCATACCGTTTCCCAAGTACACTCCCGATATAGTACGAAAAGCTCTCGTTTCAATTTGTTGTCTTTTTTTGGTTTTTTTTTCCCCCTATTTTTCGTGCTTGATAAATTTTCCGAGGTTATTGTTAGGTTTGATGAGATTGGACTAAGATATGAGTATGAAAAAAATACAACTTCTTACTATGCACAACACAAACATATTCATACATATATATATATATATATATATGTACAAACATATAGTGGCGGAGTCTGTGTTATGTTTTCAGTGGAGCGTGTATTAAAATAAAGGTTTTTAAAGGATTTATATAGGAATAGTTAATTTTTAGTAGGGAAAAATGAAAAAATTGTAAAGATTTAAATGCTAATTTGAAAAGGAAAAAAAAAAAAAAAAAAAAAAAAGGAGATAAGTTCACTAAGGGCGTAAGCTCCCACTGGATCATGGGTGGCTCCGTCCCTCCATGTATAGGAGGGAGGATATAAATATGACTTTAAAAAGATGTGATATTGATCAGCCGTTGATATAATCTTTGTTGTCATGTCTTTACAAAGTCACTGTTACAATGTAACTGAATGTTACTATACATTTTTATGCACATACTATATGTACATTTTTACTATATATGTATGCATGTATAGAAATATGCGTTTGCATGTTGTGTTGATTCTACGGTTGACCCTAAACTATAACGAGATTGTTCTGAACTTTAAAGTCAATAGCGAGTCCTAAACTTGCTAAAAAGTTCTCCTGTGGTCATTACGGAATGTTGTGAAATTGACGGAACTAATCCTCGTATGAAATGAGTATTTTATCCGTGAGTCTACTGGAAAATGTTCAAAAAAAGACCAATGAGTAGCTTCTTGACAAAGTTAGAGATTACTGTTTTTATTTTTTAACTCTAAGGACAAGATTAGACTTCTGTTGTAGTTTGGGGGGGTAAGCAATCCTTGTTTTTCAATGTCTTGGAACTAAATTCGTTGTTAACTTGATCTCGGTAAGGCATTGGATTGTTGACACAACTATACTTCATTTGTGTATTCTTTACTTTGTTACCTTAAATTTATGATGATGTGGTTGGTTATTGGTTCAAAGTGTAAGGTTATATAAGAGCAAGGAAATTTCGAAACTGTGGAGATGCTATGGTCTTGGAATTGGATTCGTGACGACATTATTGTTATCCTCAAACAGGTGAGGAATAAGGTATTGGAATCTAGAGGAGCCGTTGCATCATTAATTCTTCGAGGTGTAGAGATAGTGTGGAATTTGGGTTTGTACTGGTCAACCTTGATGTACGATTGCTTGGTTGGAAGGGATGAAGAGGTTGTCCCTTTTCGAGCTCGGCAACTTAGGAATCTCCTTTGTGATCTGGGACCTTCTTTTATCAAAGCCGGTCAGGTTTGTGCTTCAATTGTATTTTTTTGGTTTGATCGTACCCCTTTGTTTCCTAATTATGTTTTTTCAAGAGGTTCCCTTATTGTTTTAAAGAAACAACAAACAAACTTATTTTCCGAAGTTGAAAGAGAACAGCTTCATTTTTTTATTTTCTGAAAATGGAAAATTTTGGGTGGTGGTATTGTGTTCATATGTGTAAATTTTTCCTAACTTGAATATGGGAAATTGGTTTTGACAGGTTCTTGCAAACAGACCTGATATTATAAGAGAAGATTACATGAATGAACTCTGCATTCTTCAAGATGATGTTCCTCCTTTCCCTAATCAGGTAAAAACCCAGTTGACTCCAGTTGTAACATTTCTTTTCGTGATTTGTCCTTTTACCGTGCTGGGCTTAAATAGAATATATATATGGTTTGGCATTTAGGTTGCTTTCAAAATAATAGAAGAGGAATTGGGCCAACCCCTTGAAGCTGTATTCAGCAAAATTTCATCTCAGACAATAGCAGCAGCAAGTTTGGGTCAAGTTTACCGAGCTACATTACGTAGCTCTGGCCAGGATGTTGCTATCAAGGTATGAGGCCTATCTAGCATCCTTAAAGGGATGAATATTGTCTGATTCCCTTGTATTGAAATATTTCTCTTTACCGAAAAAGTTTCTAATGCTATCAATGTTAAACTTGTTACAGGTCCAAAGGCCAGAGATAGAGCCTATAATATATAGGGATCTTTTTCTTTTCCGTACTCTGGCTTCATTCTTGAATGGCATTAGTCTGCAGAAACTGGGCTGCAATGCTGAGCTGATAGTTGATGAATTTGGTGAGAAGCTTCTGGAGGAACTTGATTATACTTTGGTACATATCAGATCTTCCTTTTAATTTGGCGTCAACATTGACTTACATCATAGCCTGAATTGAAAAAGGAATCATCACTCCTTGGTCGGAAAGAAAATTATGTTTATAATGTTTGGTGAAAAATGAATTCAGGGTGCGTCATGCAATGCATAAAGGATGAAGCATTTTGGTTTTTGTGATTATTTTACTCTGGGCTTTGTTATCAATACTTGTATGTTTTCTCATATTGGCATCTTTTTATGCCCGTTGTCTTTTTCCAATCTCAGGAAGCCCGTAATTTGGAAGATTTTCTTGAGAACTTCAAAAACGATCCTACTGTCAAAATCCCTCGGTGTTACAAACAACTTTCTGGTCGGCGTGTTTTAGTTATGGAATGGATTGATGGTCTTCGGTGCACTAACCCACAGGTATTATTGTCAAGATAGAAAATTCTAGTCTGTTATACCCTTATTTTATGTGAAGTGCAAAATGTCACCTTCTATAACTCTAATGGGCAAATGTATTTCAGGCAATTAAAGAAGCTGGCATTGATTTAGATGGGTTTTTAACTGTTGGAGTGAGTGCTGCTTTGCGGCAATTGCTGGAGTTTGGGCTATTTCATGGAGATCCACATCCTGGAAATATTTTTGCAATGCGTGATGGACGTATTGCATATGTGGACTTCGGGAATGTTGCTGTGCTTAGTCAGGTAAACTATGGACTTCATTGTTCGCTACATATAGCCGCTGAAAGTAGGAAAAGTTCTATTATTAGGTATATATTATTGCTAGTACTTGGGTTTTTTTCTTCTTTTTGGCACTTCTTGTTTTTATTTTTCTGTCTTTCAGCAAAATAAGCAGATTCTGATTGATGCTGTTGTCCATGCTGTAAACGAAGACTATGCTGAGATGGCAAATGACTTCACAAGGCTTGGCTTTTTGGCTCCTGGGACTGACGTCTCTCCCATTATCCCAGCTCTAGAAGCAATCTGGCAGAACTCTTCTGGAAAAGGACTCTCCGACTTCAATTTCCGAAGTGTTACCGGTAATTTGATGTCCCAAATTATTTTTTTCCCGGAACTCCCCCACTAGAAAATGTCTAGGACTCTTGATTCCATTGTGTTTTGTTGAGGACTGAAAATTATTTCCAATTGCTTTGTAGTTTCACCCACTCGATGATATGCTTTGCAAGCAGCATCTTTTTTAAATTTGTGTCTTCTGTACTGCAGGGAAATTTAATCAATTAGTCTATAATTATCCGATTCGTATTCCAGAGAGGTTTTCTCTTGTTATTCGTTCTCTATTGACTCAGGAGGGCATCTGTTTCACTCTGAAGCCAGATTTCAAATTTCTTGAGGTATGGACCGATTCGTTGTTCTCTATTCAGCTCTTAGGCAGCACATTTTTTGTGTTTATCCAGTCATGTGAAACATTCTCTTAGACTTGTTCTTTGATCAAAGCATTTATTGGAATTTACATCGTACTATCTACTGTGACAATTATTGGTTTCTACTTTCAATCATAAAGGACGTACATGCTAAGAAATGAAAACTGCTCTCTAGAGAACAAATCTCTTAGCTGTGAGTATATATGCATGCCTGGCATAGAGTGTGGGTTGGGGCTTCCCTGGATTCACTTTGACAAAGGAGTTTGGGAGAGTGTTGTTTAAATCATCTCTAGATTTTGCTGGTGTTGAGAGGATCTCTGGTTCTCTCCGTTCTGTAGTTACTCTTTATCCTTGAATAAAATCTTTTGTATAAATAACACATCATGTTAATACTGACATTGTTAGTCAAACAGGTGGCCTATCCATATGTAGCAAAGCGTCTCCTAACGGATCCAAATCCTGCTCTACGAGAACGACTTATACAGGTTAGTTCAAAGCCATTCTGCAACATTTCATCGTTTTGAAATTTTAAAGCTAGGGGATTATGGCTTTTGGCCTTTATTGTCATTATGTAAAAGGAAATTGTGACCTTTTTTTTTTCCTTTCCTTATTGTCAATTAAGCACAAATAGACGGTTCATCATTTCATAAAGTCTTGTTGATAATGAATTGTTTATTTCAGGTTCTATTTAAAGATGGTGTTTTCCAGTGGAAGCGGCTTGAGAACCTTATTACTCTTGCAAAAGAAAATGTGGCAAAGATGAGCAGCAACCCTGCATTGCAAGTGAAGGACACGTCTGTAACTTACCACGGCTCCATCGCTGATTTTCGTTATTATTCAACTCGAGAGTACCAACAAGCTATATTTTATCTGCCTTTTACTGTGCAGTCGAACAACGAGAGGCTTGAAAGTTGAAAGAAAACTGGATCTCACGGACACCATGAAAGATGGAGCACGTCTGTTCTTTCTCGATGCAGGAATCCGTCGACAGCTTCTTCTTGCTTTGACCGAAGACTCAAAGCTTCACATTCAAGAGGTCAGCAAATCCAAAACTCATTCATTTTCTCTTCCTTCCGAAATTGGAGTTAGAGGAGAGAGTTGAATTTATAGCAATTTGTTTACGAGACTGCTAACTATTTTCATGTCTTCTATAGCTTGTGGACGTATATAGACTCGTCCAAGATGAGATCGACGTAAGGTCGGTAGCCGTGGAAGTGGCAAGAGGTAAAAGCTTCACTTACCCTTTTGAACTTTTTAAGGGACAGATTGGCTTGGTTCAACATTACGAATCTTTTTTGTTGTTCTTAAAATTACTACAATTCTAATTGACAAAAACCTTTTTACGTTTGGAATTTGCAGACTTTCCGACTGTTGTTCGAGATCTCATGCTTTCTTGGAGTGAATCAATATTGTCAGATAGATAGTTTAAGCACTTGAATTAGTCGCTGCAAGTACCTTTACCAATTTTTCCACACTGCAAGACAACTTTGGTTATATTTTTGCCAATTTTCCGAAGCTGTAGATATTCAGCAAATTGTAGATTAATAGAAAACCAGATATAGTAGTTTACTTGTACGAATCTGAAAAAAAAAAAAAGAAAAGAAAAGAAAAAACTAAAACAAAAACAAAAGTAGGAGCTTAGTTTCAGTATATTTTTATACAACCTATTTGGCCGGACAAGCAGGGAAGAGTTGGTTAACTGGAAGCTGTATAAAACGTATATTGTAAAACAACAACACTTTTTGTTATTATTATTTTTGTAATCAATCCAATTAGTTTAATGCTGTTGTTATTACTATTTTCTAGGTGGATATGATTTATTTGTAATGCTAATTACCATGTTGTTACTGTTATGAAAAATTTTGTATAACAATAACCGTACTTTTATAATACCAATAGATACTATTATTTAATTGTTGAATCATATTTTTTAATTGTTTGATTTGTGCGTGTTTATGTTAAAAATTTACAACAAACGACATAGAATTGCATCTGGTCATAGATCCAATCCTTGCAATGTTCAATGGTAGTAGGACAAAAGTCCGGTTCCTACCATAACTTGTCTCATTATTATCAGAGTAAATTGCTCGTTTGGTTCTTAATCTTTTCATGAAGTTATAATTTGGTTATCATTCTTTTTAATTGTGGCCTTTTGTTCCTACTCTTTAAAAATATGCAAAATGAACATTCTTGTCAACTAATGTTAAAAATTTAACAGAAAACATCACAGGAATAAAATGTGATTTGCTATGTAAATACAAATTAGGACAACAAAATTTACATGATTAAAGTTACATGTATTATACACGTTATTTATTCAATTTTTAATCTTTATTTAGTTAAAAACACCATTTTGCTCCTTTTAAGAGAGATTAGAGACTAATTGTTGCTCCTTTTAAGCTTAAGCTTTTGGGAGAATTGGTAAACTAACATGGTATCAGAGCAGGAGGTCTTGAGTTCGAACCCCTGTAATTGCACTATTTAACCTCATTTATTATCATTGCGTGTTGGGCCTTTAATATGTTTTGGGTTTCTTATAATTTGTGTTGGACTTTCAATTGTCCACACGTTTGCCCATTTTCTGACTGAGGGGAAGTGTTGAAATATAAAATTATTATTGACCCACCTCCTAACAGCTTAAGTTTTTGAGAGAATTGGTAAACTAACACTAATATTCACTTGTTTTGACATGGTTATTAGATGGGTAGATTTTTGCTTTTGCCATTAAAAACTAATTTAATATTACATCAGCTTGTTCTGATTTGTGAAAAAAATTAAATGTCGCAAATTCAGACAAGTTAGTTACAAGTAGGAATTTATAATACGAGTCGATGAAAATTGCAAAAATACTAATATTGATTCTTTTTTTTTTTCGTTAAAAAAATTACTAATATTAATTATTGTCCCATTATTCAATTTTTATCGTTTGTATTATATTAATGAAAAAGAATTATTTTGCACCTTAATCGAAAATAAAAACTGGGATCAAATTTGAAAAATGGAAAATTTATTAATATTATTATTTATTTTTTGGAAGATTATTATTATTTTTTTAACGAAGAGGTAAAAAAAAAAAAAAAAAAAAAAAAACTTGAAAAAAGAAAAAAGAAAAAAATCGTACTCCTACGGTCCTACTTACAGTCCCATTCCTCGGCATCTGAGCATCAAATTGTTTACGGTGGACGACGGTCTGACTAATTGGAAAAAAAAAAAAAAAAGAAAAAAAAAAGTGAAGTGGAAAAAGGCCAAAAATTCACACAATCAAAACAAATCCCTAACAATCGAAATCCTTTCCTTCCATTTCCTTCCACCATGAATTCCTGAAACTTCTCTTCTCCACAATAAATCCCTTTTACCCTCTGCCTTTTCTAAAATCCTTTTAGATTAGATTCACTTCACTGTACGGAACAGGTGGCGTAGGATATCGATCGAGTAACTTTAACCACGGTCTCTCGTTCTTTAATTTATATGTATGTATATATACATAAAAGTGTTTGTATGGATGGAGTTGGAGGCCAAGAAAATTAGTGGGTTTTGGCTAGTAATCTGATCTGGGTTTGTTTTGTTTTGCATTTTCAGAATTCAGTCATGCCTCGTAAAGTGAATACCGGAGTTGGTTATTACGACGACTACGATGACTTTGAAGATTATGATTATGACTATGATTATGATTATGGCGGCGAGGAGAATGGTCAGTAGCGCTTTTTTTTTTTTTTTTTTTTCCTGGGCATTTCTTTTTTATTAGTTTCCTGTTGCTACTAATGCAAACAATGTGTTTTAATATCATTTACTAGCTCTAGTGTTGTGTATCTAGAATGGAAGAGTAGCGTTTGCAATTGATTTCGTGTATGGTGTACTGCATTGTTGTGTATAAGTTTTTCAGTTGGTTATGATTATGACTATGATTACGGCGGGTATGGTGGGGATGAGAACGGTTAGTAGCTTTTTTTGTTATCTGGGTATTTCTTATTTCATGGTTTTGTGTTGTTAATAATCAGACAATGTGTTTTAATATCAGTTACAAGCTCTAGTGTTGTGTATCTAGAGTGGAAGAGTAGCTTTTGCAATTGATTTTGCGTATGGTGTACTGCATTGCTGTGTATATGTTGCAATTGATTATGGATATGACTATGATTTTGGCGGGGAAGAGAATGGATAGTAGCTTTTTTCTTTATCTGGGGTTTTCTTTTTAATTAGTTTCGTGTTCTTACTAAAGCGGAGAATGTGTTTTAATAACATCTACAGGCGCTAGTGTAGTGTATTCAGAGCGGAAGAGTAGCTTTTACTATTGATTTCGTGCATGGTGTACTGCATTGTTGGATATTTGTTTTAAAATTGATTATTACTGTGACTATGATTACGGCCAGGATGAGAATGGATAGTAGCTTTTTTCTTTATCTGGGCTTTTCTTGGTTTACAGTTTCCTCTTGTTACAAGCCAGTTACCAGTGCAGACAATGTATACTAAACATCTACAAAGTCTACTGTTGTGCATCTAGAATAGAAGAGCAGCTTTACAATGGATTTCGTGTTAGTCCGTATTTGGTTTGGATCCCAGATAGTTGAAATATCGTCCTATTACTGTAGAAGCCATACATGATGGTAAAACTGTAAAGTGACCTATTTCTTTAACTGATTTTGTTCTTCCGAGATGTCTTTTAGTGTTTTCTTTGTAGTTGGCATTTTACATGTTAGATTCTACTGTTTTGAGTGTTTGCTTGGTTTATTTCCCACTAATATTGCGTTTTGGGTGGTGGGTTGTCTTTCATTAGCTAATTGGTGGTTAGCTTGTGGTTTTGGGACAGACTTGGCTTTGGTGATTTTGTGGTTTTGTGGTTTTATGAACTCTCTCTGAGAATTCGGAAGTTTATAGATGATTCCATCCTTCACCTAAGATTTCCATCTCAGTTTATCTAGAATCCCCGACGTCAATGTCAGTGCTTTATCCACTCTGTTGGGTATCTCATACCCATGAACACAATATATTACATAACTCAACATGAAAATACTCTTTACATATATGTGTGTGAATTTTTTTAACTCTTATTTTTTCCTTTTTTTTAATTTATATTAATCTATTTACAATGTTGGCTCACTTTTATTGGCTGTGGCTGTGATCTGTGTCTTAATTATTCTATCAATTTGTTTTGCTCTAGCAGTTGACGTAGTAGAATCAAAACCAGAAACTGGGAAGCGTGGGATTTGGAGTTGTTCCATTTGCACATATGATAATGATGAGAGTATGTCTGCTTGTGACATTTGTGGGGTTCTACGCAACCCCTTGGTTACCACCGGTAGTGCCAGTAAGAAAACAGGTAGATTATATTATATACATCCTGCTCATTCTGTTTCTATGACTTTTAATATTTTGAAGTCCATATTCCATGAAGTGACCTTCGTTTATTATCATAAAGGAATTCCTTTTCTAGCCTTCCCAGCTCTGATAACGTAATGTCAGTCTAGGTCCTAGGTTTTAGGCAGGGATTCATGTTTAATCTCAAGTTTGTATGAGGTCATCTTATAAAGATATCTCTTACACTTCCATGTTAGTCTCCAAATTTCTTAGGTTTCATTCGAAATTCATTGTCCTTTATAGAGTAGATCTCTTTCTTGCAGTTGAAGGCACATGCAAAGAAACTGAAGCATCCATAATGGCCAAGTCTATTTTTGCATCACTGCCACATCAGAGACCCAAAATTGCTGTATTAGTTCAACCGCAGAAAGACGGTTTTGAGACTGATGAGGGTAATAACTTCCACAAGCTTGAGAATTCTCAAGGGCATATTCATGAATTACATAAGATCTTTAGTGCACGTAACCACCATCAGTGTAATATAGGTTTGCCCCTGTTATAGAGGACGATGTGGATATGTAGAATTAGATACTTATTCCTTTTTTTTTTTCCGATGAGATAGTTAATGTCCAAGTAGCTACTTGTTATCATTATTCATTGCAGTTTTGTCAGAAATGTGATTGTGACATGTATTTGGAGTTCTGAGTGTCCTTTAATGATGATACAGGTCCGTTCAAGTTTGATACGCCGTCTCCGGATGATATTGTTTCACATGGTTTGCGTGCCTCGAAAATGGGTTCTAAAGGTACCCTTATGTTACTAAAGTAAACTGTATTTGCGTATATGATTAATATTCAAACAGAAATATTGAATTTCTTTTATATATGAAAAAAAATGAATGAAAGATAGCGCAGCTAATATTTGGACTCGGATTTTCTGTAATTGATGTCATTTTATATAGTTCAATTGATGATTCTTATCAATCTAGTGATGTGCAATATTTGAGTTAGTTAACACTAACATTATAAGTTGTCCTTATCCTATACTCTTATCGTTTTTTGTTTTTTGTTTTGTGATAAGCATAGCCCTTTACTTTTCGTAGCTTGAATTTGTTTAGTTCATCATGTGATGCATCATTGTTAGCCTGTACTTGATTAATTATCCTTATGCCAAAAAGGCGTAAATTGTTTAGTTGTGAACTAAGAGCATACTTGTTGTGTGAATAGAAATGCATCCTTGGCTATAAAGTATCCCTTTATTTCGGCATCTTTGATCTTATTCAATATCCAGTTTAGCAAAAAACCGTTCATTAGTTGGTTCTTTCTTTGCAGATCTATCTCATTACTTTTGAATTTAAATTAACTTTATTCTGTATTATATTCTACTGCAAGCAGCCAATCTTAATGAAGGAAAGGTAGGAACAGGTAAAATACAAGGAAGTGCTAAAAGTTACGATGTATCGTCGAATTCTGTTCTGAAAGGTAGCCATGGTAGAGTGGAGGAGAGCAAGCATGCAAAGGGCGTTACAATTGAGATAGAATCGGATGATGAAAGGATAGAGAGCTCATCAGCTGCAGAGCCTAAAGGAAAACATGATAGCACGGATGAGAACATAAGTTCAGTGAATAGGGGCAAACCGCAGAGTCTTACCAATAGTTTGAATAGCGTGGCATTGGATGCTAGATTGGGAAATCCAAATAATGTAAACATTAGAAAAGCTAATTCACACAAGCAGTATAAACCCGAAAAATGGATGCTTCCTGATCAAGCTGAAGATTCACTGATTCAGTTGAATCTGGCCATAGTAAGTAAAGTTATCAAAGTTTTCTTGTTATGATCCACGTAACTGTGCTTCTTATATTGGTATATATTGTAGAGATAAATAAGTGATGTAATCTTACATGTCTTTGTAGGTTGGTCATGTGGATTCTGGAAAATCGACACTCTCTGGTAGACTGCTACACCTTTTGGGTCGGATATCTCAAAAGCAAATGCACAAATATGAAAAAGAGGCTAAGATTCTGGTAAACACCGTGATTTTACATCTGATGGCTAGAAATCTTGTCATTTTATGATTTACAGTGTTCATAATTCGAACAGGGCAAAGGGTCCTTTGCTTATGCCTGGGCATTGGATGAGAGTGCGGAAGAGAGGGAACGGGGAATAACTATGACAGTAGCTGTTGCTTATTTTGATTCCAAAAAGTATCATGTTGTTGTGCTCGATTCCCCGGGACACAAAGATTTTGTTCCAAACATGATCTCTGGGGCAACACAAGCTGATGCTGCAATTCTTGTAATAGACGCCTCAGTTGGTTCGTTTGAAGCTGGTATGGACAGTATGAAGGGACAAACAAGGGAACACGCACAACTTATCAGAAGTTTTGGTGTGGAACAAATTATAGTTGCTGTTAATAAAATGGATGTCGTTGGGTACTCTAAGGAGCGATTTGATTTGATTAAACAACAACTTGGAACGTTTCTCCGCTCTTGTAATTTTAAAGATTCTTCTATATCTTGGCTTCCATTGAGTGTCATGGAGAATCAAAATTTGGTTGCAGCTCCTTCTGATGTTCGGTTCTTGTCCTGGTGAGATCATCTCTTCATGGTGGCCAAGCCCTTTGCACTTTTTGCACCCTCATAAAGGAGCTCTTTACAGAATGAAGGGAAGCCCGAGATCATGGATAGTGGAAATATAACTTGTCTGTTTGAAATGCAGGTATAAGGGACCTCACCTTTTGGATGCAATTGATTCCTTTCAACCTCCATCAAGAGACTTCTCGAAGCCTCTGCTTATGCCTATATGTGATGTCATCAAAACACCTTCACTCGGGCAGGTGTCCGCCTGTGGTAAATTGGAAGCTGGAGCTCTTCAGAGTGGATCGAAGGTACCGATTAGTATTTAGCCAACTTGTTCAGTTGGTTTGTGTCCTTGAGAAAAAGTGCATTGAATGACAAATTTTTGAATTTATGGATAAACAAAACCTGATCTCGAATTTCATAATATTTCTCGGACATGTCTGCACAAGAAGCATCAGAAGTTGGTATTCTCGTAATTTTCTGAATTTCTGTATATTACGAAATAATATGGTGTCTTGTATGAATCTTGTCAAGATATCTGTTCTTGCTTGTGGGTTTGATTGTTGGTGCTTGTTAGAAAGTTCACATTTTAGCCAAAAAGAGAAACAAAAATTAAATGGTAACAACTACTCTGTTCATATTGTAGGTGCTTGTTATGCCTTCCGGAGAGTTAGGCACTGTACGCTCTTTAGAACGAGATTCTCAGGCTTGTCCTATCGCCAGAGCCGGAGACAGTGTCGCCATTAGTCTTCAAGGTATCAATGCAAGTAATGTCATGGCTGGTGGGGTGCTATGTCACCCAGATTTCCCGGTCTATGTCGCAAAACATTTGGAAGTGAAGGTTCTTGTTTTGGATGTAGCAACTCCAATTTTAGTTGGCTCTCAGGTATGCGTTATGTGCTCGTCACAATTTTACAATTTTGTTCCCCTACTAATTTTTTATCTGGCGGAGGTTCATTTCTGAGTCGTGACTGGAATGAGCAGTTGGAATTTCACATACACCATGCAAAGGAGGCGGCAAGAGTTGTGAAAATACTGTCGCTGCTCAACTCAAAGACGGGCAAGGTGGCAAAAAAGGCTCCCCGTTGTCTCACCGCAAAGCAGAGTGCTGTTATCGAGGTGATTTAAGTTCATAAGTTTCCATCTTATAATTTACGGATCTATTTTTCCTTTTTCCAACGTTTTCCCATTTTCCGCCTTCAGGTGCTTTTGCAAGGACCGGTTTGCGTAGACGAGTTCTCAAGTTGTAAGTCTCTAGGAAGGGTGTTTCTAAGAGCATTAGGAAGGACTATAGCCGTCGGAATTGTAACCAGAATTATTGAGTAAAGTTTTCTTGTGTTTACACTGAACCATTTTTGAAATATTTCACTTGGCTCACAGTTTTAAGTAATCTGTTTGTCTTTCCTTCCTTTCTTCGCCCCGCCCTTTCCTTTCTCTTGACACGGTGTTGGCTATTATACATACATATATCTATAAGCTCTATATACAGCACGAATTAGCTCATTTCGTCCTTCTTTCCTATTAGTCACATGGCAGCCACGTCAGTATCACTATAGTGGATCTTAAATCATCACGTGACTTTTTTTTTTTTTTTTTTTTTTTTTTTTTTTTCTGGTCTATGTATGTACTTGTCAACTAATGTACATGTAACGTAATTATATATAGACTTGTCTACGGATACTCTAAGAAGACCGTCCTTTTCTATAATATATAAAAATAAAAGGTGTAATATAATATTTATTTAATATAATAGTGACATTGAAAAGATGTTACATAAGAAATTTAATTATCTTGTTACATCTTTTCATCATCAATATTGCATCGAACTGTGAAGTTATCCTTGGAAGGAGACCATAACAAAACGCCTATGTGTAGAGTCCTACATGTGTTGAGCACTTTTGGGAAGGAAGAGTACAAAATTCACTAAATTTTCGAGTAAAATGAACTAAAGATATCTGTCTACTAATCCCCATCATATATAATTAATTTAAAACAAAAATATTTCATCTATATATCTTGTTAACTTTAAGATCATTCGTATTTTGTCATTTAAACTTTAAAAACTCGTATTTTGTTTATTAAAGTTTAAATTCAACCCTATTTTATTTTTAATGAGAATTTCAGTTAGATATATATATATATCTATATATATATATAAGTGAGTTAAATATAGTTATATGGTCTTTGTTCCGTTTGTTTCTAGTAAAATCCATAATAAAACGCCTATATATATATATATATATCCTAAGAGTGTGTCAAGCACTTTTTAGGAAAGGGAAAGTTTGGGAAGAAGAAGTACACTAATAAAAAGGGGGGAAGGAAACATTTAGATTGAGATTTCTATGGAAATCAAGTTATTCCTATGATGCTAGCAAACACAAGGAGTGATAATGATAATAATAATACAGCTTAATTACCAAAAGTTGTCGTATATTAAATTTAAAAATTTGTTAAAATATTTCTTAAATTCTTTAGGAACAAAATTATGCTTGTAGAATTTTTGTGTCTCCCACATCTTCATTGTGATCAAATGAGAATATAATAAAAACTAATTGATAATAGCTGCAAAAAGAAAAATTTTAAAAATGCAAAAGTTGGCATTTTCATTAGTGCATTAAGTAAAACATAGGGTGTTTGGTGTGTAAGTTTGAGTTAAGATTTTTGAGTTTAAATAGTAAATTTTTTTGAATTTTCAGAAAAGACAAACAACTTTTTGGGGAAAAAAACAAAAAAATATGATAAAAAAAGTACAGTTTAGTTTAAACTAAACTCATGACCAAACAAGCTCAGCATAAACAAAATATAAAATGATTGGAATTTCTGTTTAGAATTTCTCTATGGCCTGCCATGTCCCAACCTGTCTAACTTGTCTAATAGATACAAAAAAGACATTCCAACGAGACATTTAAAAATTAGATTTTTCAAGCAATATTTCTAGACTTCGATTATTAGGCTGGTTTTCTCTTACTTGCCATTTGTAGACAACAATTATTCACTTCCAAGTTCCAATAAAAGGATATACTTCATTCTCTCTCTTTTGGTAAAATGTTCATTTAAGCTTAAATTATGTATATCGCACCTTAAACTTTTAATTTTAATAAATTTATCCTTGAAATTTTGATTTTTAGTAGTTTTGATCAATGACATTAAAACTAGTGAATGACTTTTAAAAAAAATTAATATACATAATCATGTGTGAATTTCGTGATAAAATGAAAACCACAAAAATAATTACACTAAATGTAAAATATCCTTCTTGTTACTATAAACAACAACTAAAAACTAGAATATGTTGTACTTAATGTAACAATTTCTTTAAAAGTTTCAGTTATCTTGCAATAAGAATGCGATTATCTCCATTAAAAGTTTCATAAATCTTTCGTTAATTTTAGTGTTATGGGACCAAAAATGTCAAAAAAACACAAATTTGGGAACTAATATACTAAAATTGAAAATTCAAAAATCAAAGGGATATAATACACAAAGTTCATGGATTAAACAAATAAATTACCCATCTTTAAAATGGAATATACTTCCTTTATTTTTATGTATATACTCCAAAATGTTTTTAATAATTTCATTGGAAAGGGGTCCCATTAATGTATATAAAATATATAACAAACCTAGCAACTAGCATAGTGATAGGATGGTACACTGGACCACTTAGATATATAATAATCAAATTTTTGCGTGCTTTTATTTTTATAATTATTTTTTTAATAAATTTTTTGTGGTTTGCATTGTGCATGCCTCAAACTAAATTTAAAGTCAAACAAGAATGTCCATATATCATACTTTATTTATGTATATATATTTTAATTAGTTTTATATTGGATCTAAAGTTTTGTTTTTGTTTTGTTTTTTTTTTTTTTTTTTCCAAAAAATAACTAAAATTGGCCTTTTACTTGGAGCATGGTGTCCACTGTGCCTAAAATTAGGTCCCATTACGTGGAGAATAACTTTCCTGGATTCGGTTTAGCAAGACAATAGAGGTAAGTTTCTTGATAGCATCTTTTTTCAGTTTCTCATATTTATCGTGAAAAAAATTATGTTGCTGATAAATTATCCATTTATGTTATTCAAGTTTCTTCAAATTGTTGGTAATGGTCTTTACCGGAATTTTGGTCTCAATTAATAGGATGCGATATGACAGAACTTTCTAATTATAGATTTGTCTTATCCTGAAAACTAGATTGTTCATACATTCTTTTTTCCGCTTTCATGTTTTTCCCATAAAAATTTTCTTGATAGAGGGTTTTAACAAAGCGTTTCTCAATTCATTGAGAAAGTAGAATACTTGGTTGCTTCTTTGTAGCATGTCTCCCCTACCCTTTACGGGTTTGTCTTTTTTCTTTTGGTTTTTATTTTTTCTTGCACGCGTCCAAGTTTGTTGGGGGTTTTTCGTCCTTTTGTATTTGTAAAAACCTTCTCTTTTTCTTTCTTATTTTAACAAATAAGAGTGAAAGCTTGGTAAAAGATAAGTGATTACGGGATGCCGACCTAATTTTAATGTCCTTAGTCACTCCGATATTAGCAGTAGAGGTAATTTTTTTTTTAATCGGCTAACCATTAGCAATTAGCAGTAATGAAATAAACTCTATCAAAAGGGACCTTTCATGTTAATTTATTACTGTATTTAAAAACAAAATGGAAAGAATTTAAACTCTGCACTATATGATTAAACCCTATATAAAAATATTAATATATTATACATGTAATCACGTTTGTCTCAATATTTAAAATATTTAAACAAAACAAAAACTAAATGAAACTGATTATAAATAAATTATTAGAGAAAATGTTGCCAGTGGTAGTATTTTTGCGTTAAATTGAGAATTAACATTTAGATTAGGACTTAGGACATAAATTTGTTACACCAATAATTTTGTACTAGATTATACCAAATGATGTGACAATATTTTTAATCTTACATAGAAAAAATATAACTTTCTTTGAATATTTTTTTATTTTTTATCTTTTTATTTACATGTGAGCACAATGTTTCTCATATTTAACTTCCCTCCGACCCTAGAAATAGGAACCTCTGTCCCCTAAAGAAACAGTGATAGTAAATTTAGTAAAACATGATAATAATATTTTCTTAATAAATTTAAATTTCTAACTATCTATAATTTTGAGGATTAATTGCTAGTGGGAGGGGAAGTCAACAGCATTCTGATTTTGATTTTCAATTGAAAAAGTCAAAATAGTATGAAAACTTGAACAATGCAAATTGCAATCCCAATTTACTTCCCATGTTCTTCATATTTTGTTAATTTTTTTAGCAATAAAATAATTTTCATATTTATTTTGACAAAATCTGACTTTTGTGTATAGAATTCGTTTATTAATGTGTACCTTTGGTTTTTCATGAAGAAAAATAAAGTAAAACCAAAGAAAGAGAAGAGCATAAATAAGTGCGTTTGACTTTTAATTAGACATGCAAGTGAACAACAAGAAGTTCACACATCATGTCTAAATTAGTCAAAATACTTTCATTTTTTCTTATTAATCTAATGAATTATGACATATGGCAATAGAGCTTTTTTTTTCTTTTTTCTTTTTTCTGCTGAATATGGCAATAGAGCTTTCTACTTAGGATATCCTACTAAAATTACGTCAAATGAAAAACACGTAAAATCGATATTTCAGTATAAATATAATGATAAAAAACAAAACTTTATTTGTAAGGTAATTTTCTTTTTCAAAATGTCTACAGCAGGGAAAGTTTTTTTTTTTTTTTTTTTTTCCTTTTCTAAATACTGGTGATGGATACTCTTTTAATAGTCATTGGATTACTTTTTTAACAATCTAATCTATGTTCTGTTTATTTTAAAAATACTTTCACTCGTAGATGTAGTCGAAAGAGCCTCCTCCACTACCTTTTCTTAAAAAGAGCCTTTCCTGCCTTAGAATTTTTTCTTTTTTCATATCTACCCTAGATTTCTCTTTATTTTATTTATGGGAAATTGTTTTTAGATTTCTTAATTCAATGGTTATGATACACCATGATGACTTCGAAGCACTAACAATTATTAAAGAAAATCAAACTGTTATAGTTTATTCATATTTTGTTATGTGATTATTCAATATACTCTCAAAAAAAAAAAAAATGCAACACGTCAGATCAATCATTAATTATGTTTAAATCTTTATACATGGAAACTTGAAAACAAAAAAGAAATTCCAAACTGGCATATCGAAGAACAAGTGTCTCATTAAAAAAAAAAAAAGAAAAAAGAACTAGTGTCTACTCGTTCATTAGTAGCAAAAAAATAAAAATAAAAAAGTCACTGACTAATTAATCATTTGGCTGGCGTGCAATAAAAGTAAAAGTGTTTTTTTTAATGTTAATTAAATGTCAACAATTAAATCGACATATAATTGTCAATAATTAATGTTTACACTCCTTTTTTTTTTTTTTTTGCAATAGTACAGTGGAAATTTCTTGAATTTTGAAGGCAATAAAAGCAAATTAGATTCATCACGAAAAAAAGCAAATTAAATTAATATATATATATATATATTTACACATTGGACCAGTTGTTTTTTGTCTTTTCCCTAAAAGTTTTTTATCTTTTTTGAAAAAGTCAACAAAATTTACTATGTAAACTTAAAAATCTCAACTCAACTCAAACTGAACCTGTGCACCAAACGGCGCATTGTCTTTTTGAAGGTGAATAAATTTTAGTATACTTGGTAGTCTTATACTGTGAACAATGAATCCTGACACACTGGTGTATTTATGCACATAACTGTTACATTAAAAATTTAAAGTAATTAATTTTTCAAACATTTCTGTTGACTATTTCTCTTCTATTTCCCAAAATGGGAGTTTTTCAAATTTCAATCCAAACCAAATGTTTACTAACACAACAACCCATATGTTTCTCAACCACCAATTTTTATGTCAAATTTGCTCATTATTTTAATATTGAAAAACTTTATTTTTTTTAAACGAGAAATTATCGTTCAAATTAAAATAATATAAATATTGATATCAAAGTCGAAACAGTCATGTGGTATGGTAGACACTGATTTTTTCAATAAAATCTTATATTAAATGAGGACATAAACCGAGATCCGGTGACATGAGAATTTCTCAAATTTCTCGACAATCATATAATCAAGTATTTACAATGCTTTTTAAAAAAGATTTAAAATTGAAGAAATATTCGAATTAATCGAGAGACGTTCATTTGTAACATATAAACTGCAACAAATCAAAAATAGGGGACTGAAACAAAAACACAAATAACTCAACGGTGAAATTCTTGCTCCACGTAATACAATCACTCCATCGTGTGCCGTTACTCAGAGGAAACCGATCAGGACTCAATTAGGGGTAAGAGATTGTACTTTTATTTCTTTTTTTGAAATATATGTAACTACATAAAGTTTTAAAAAAATGAAATGAAAATTACACGGAAATGGAAAACTTTATTCTTGGTATTATTCAGACTCACAAAAGATTGGTCAACCATAAAGGGCATATTTGTCATTTCAATATTAAAATGGTATAATTTTTTATTTTTTTATTTTTATTTTATTTTATAATTTCGTTCTGTTCCTTCTTTTTCATTTCTTCTCTCTCTGCGTCCTCCCCCTTTTGGAAAAGGTAAACAACTAGGGAAAGATTATTATTAAAAAAAAGAACTGAAGAGAGAGCAAGAAGAGAGAGAGATATATAAAGGGGCTTGGGACCCTACCGACTCTCTGAGTCTGAGCGCACACAATCGAAGAAGAACCGAGAGACCAAAAGAACTTCGGCCCAAAAAAAAAAAAAGAAAAAAGAAGAAAAAGTCTTTGTTATTTAAAGATCTCTGCTCGGCTCTTGGGTCTTTCGAGTTTTTTGTATTTTCAGCCAAAGATTTTTATATTAGGTGAGCCAGGCTCTTTTTCTGCTTCTGGGTTTTTCATTTTGATGCTAAAGTTTTCATGTTTCGTTGATTTAATCGGTACCCATTTGTCGGTTCTTCCACTTTCTTCTGGATTTTTCTTGTGGTATTAGTTGCTTTTGTTTGAATCTATTTTGTGTTTTTATTGAAAACCCATGATTTTGTTGAAGTTGTTACTTTTGATGTCTTATTGTTTGCAAAACGAATTTGATCATGTCCTTTTTAATCAGTACCCTGATTTTTGATTGATTGACTTTTAGTCTTTACTCTTTTAGTGTTCATTTTGATGTTTTCTAATGGATTTCTTATGATGTTTCTGGGTTTGTTTATCTGTGATTGGTGGAACATCTTCATTACTGATATTGTTGATTTCAATCTGAAAAGGGTTGGTTTCAAATTGATTTTTTTTCCATTTCTTTATTTACTTTTGATGCAATTGCTGTTTGGGTTTTGTTGACTTTTTTTTTTATATCTTTTGGTCAATATTGCTGACATCTTTTTTGGCTCTTGGAACAAAAGCAAATAGAGATGAGGAATGTCATCTTCATTATGATGTTTTATGCTGTTAAATTCACCTGTTCATCTGTTATTATATAGTAGTCTTGGGCTCTCTCCCAAAGGCCAAAAGAGAGAGAGAGATGAATTTTGGGGGATTATGAGTGTTGATCTTAGAATTGATAATGATATGATCATTCTTTTCAGATTTTTATTTTTATATTTTGAAAAACAAGTATAACTAACCCCTCCTTAACCCTTGAATTTCTCTTTTATGACTTCATTTCACTTGCGGAATACATATCAAAGACGAAGAAATTTAATTACGTGAGAGTGGTTTAAATTAATTAGCTGTTGGATCCATAAGCCTTTGCTGAATCTTGTACTATGAGAAAAAACTAATTCTTGTTTTATTTTTGTGTTCATGTTACCATGAGGAAAAAAAAAAGGTATTCTTTACTCTCAATTTAACTTTTTATTTTCTTTTACCATGTGCAGCCTTGTTTTGTGGCATGATAAACAGGATCAAGGGCTTATTATATATCTTACAAACTAGAATCTCGTAGAAGTTCGGTTAGTTCAGTCTGTGTTTCTCCTTCTATGCACATCAAAGGAGCGCATTGTTGTGTGCCGTGTTCATGCAGTCCTTCTAAGCAGAAGAAGACCTTTTATGGGCTTGAATCATAATAGGAATCGAGGGCGTCAATCAGATATATCTAACATGAATATTGATACTCCCCTAGTTACGAATTGGGAAGACGTGATTTGTCCTATATGTTTGGATTTCCCTCACAATAGTGTGCTCCTTCAATGCTCATCTTACGAGAAAGGATGCCGTGCTTTTGTCTGCGACACGAACCACTTGCACTCGAATTGTTTGGATCGTTTCAAGAGTGCGTATGGCGTGTCAACTCCATCCACGTCTGATGAGGGTGATGTAGTGAACACCGAGCCAGGTGTATCCGAAGATAACTGCAAACCAAGTTGTCCATTGTGTAGAGGCGAGGTTACTGGATGGGTGGTGGTTGATAAGGCTCGTGCGCATCTGGATGAGAAGAAGCGATGTTGTGATGAGGAGCAATGTACATATACAGGAACCTTCTCGGAACTCCAAAAACATGCCCAAAAAGAGCACCCTCATGCTCGGCCGTCAAAGATCGATCCTGCTCGGCAGCTTGACTGGGAGAATTTCCAGCAGTCCTCTGAGATTATTGATGTTTTGAGCACTATTCATTCAGAAGTCCCACGCGGTGTGGTTTTGGGGGACTATGTGATAGAATATGGTGATGATGACACTGGAGATGAGTTTGAGGACTTTCATGGGAGTGAAGGTAACTGGTGGACCTCCTGTATCTTGTACCAGGTTTTTGATAACTTCAGGAATTCTAGAAACCGAAGAAGGTCAAGAGTTAGTGATACCCGGAGAGGAAGCCGCCGATCAAGTTATGATACTTCAAATTCTGATGAGGGTTCTGTGACATCTGTAGAATATGCAGACTATAGGGTAGACGAAATTGATGATGACTACATGGGCTCAAGTGGCCCCTCAAGGAGTGGCTCCAGTCATCGAAGGTTGTAGTTCTTGAGCATGGCCTCGTTTTTCCTTTGGGATCTTTATCATGCTGATATCTTTTACATTCCAATCATCATAGTTTGCTCATCTGATATTTCGCTTTTTAAATTCTCTATCTGCAGCTGCTTTGTTAGAATTTTTTATCTGTTAGAACATGTATATTCAGTTTAGGAAGTTGGGAATTCTTGTTTATGGTTAATGTGATGAAATAAGCGTCACTAAGATCGTTTCCTCATTTTAGTATGTGAAAATAAGATCTTAAACACCTGAAGAGTTTGCTGATTCTTTCCTCTGCATCTAATTTATCAGTACTGATTTTTGTGTTTCACAGTTCGCGGAGACGCCGTTCCCGCTTCTTTGACAATTAGGTATGCTCTATCCAAAAATCAACTGCATTATCATTTCCATCTGAGTTCTTTCTAGAGTACAATGGAAAATCTCTAATATTCTGTCGCACACATTAATATGTTGGAGATGATTTTATTGACATAAAAAATCTTGTGGCAGTGCTTGAGTAGGAAGTGAAAACAAGGAAAACCGAAAGAGAGATCGAAAAGGAAGTGGAAAACACAAGAATGCTTGCTATGGTGTCTCTTAAAACATTTACCCAAAAAAAGAAAAAAAGAAGCTACATCTGGGATAATTACTAGTTAAGTTTTTGCTGCAATGTCCTATGTACATCTGGATTTCGAACTTTTCATGACAATCCCATAGCGTGCTATTTTTCTTTCGAAGCTCACCATTTTAGTTCGCCCAGTCTGCTTAGCAAATCTTGGTACCTTTTTTTTTTTTTCTTTCTCTGTGGTTGATAATGTCAGTGTTGATAACCTGTAATTCGACCCTAATCTTCATCCGATGCTGCGATTTCTGTGGCTCTGCCTGTTGGCATGTTTATTTATCATTAAGGAGGGGATGATTGTGGAGTTGGCTCTTTCTGGGTGTGGTTCTAGAGATTAGTTTAGGCTCTTTTAGTCTTTATTATCTCACTAATATAGCTTAACGTTTGGTATACAATAAAAATAAAAATTAAAAATAAAAACATTTTTCAATTTATCTAAATATGGAAGTTTTCTTTCCCTCTAAGCAAGTTGAGGTCTGCAATGAAACGTAAGTCTTTGGTTGGTCGGTGCAGCTAGATTGGAGATTCAATATTGCTGATATTAGAGGACTTAAAAGTCCAGAAAGTAACAAAAATAACAATTAAAAAAAAAAGAGAAGAAGAGTAAACAAATTCTTTGAAATTTTGAATTGGTAGTTTTGGCCACAATTAAATCCTTTACGTATGATTTCTCAATTCAGATTAAAAAAAGAATTTGCCAAAGCAGTTTTTGATCCCTGTCTATCAAACTTAATACTATTATTATAAGGATATAGAAGTAAAATTGGTCTTTATTTTCCGTATTCTCCGTATTCAAAACCATGAGGTGTGAGTATTGACATTCGCATTTCTCATTTATTTCATATTTTTCAAACTCTTTGCTGTCATATTTGCTGCAATATTTGTACCGTGTTCCTTTCATTGCTACTCTTGAAAATTTACCTTTCTTTGACCCGGTACTAAACTTTTTCGTAGACGTTCTAAATTCAAACTTCTCATGACAACTAGATGAACATTCATGCAGAATATGGGATTTGTCAATGGCATATTCTTTTTATTTGACATTTTGTTACTTTTCAAGATTTTTTAAATCAAGAGATTGTATAATTGTAGGGCCATTTTCACACTTTTCTTAAAAAAAAAAAAAATCAATATTAATCTTATTTTAGTTTCTCTCGTTATTGTTTAAAAAAAAAAAAAAAAGATCATCTCATTTCAACCTGGAATAAGAAAGCAATGGACTTTTGAAGTTAGGTTTTATGAAAATGGAAAAGAGAGAGACATGAGGATCTCTACTGTAACTAATTGAAGTTGAATTTTTGGAAACAAACCTCCAAACTTTAGGTTGGAACTAGTGTTCCAAACGACCCCTAAGGTTTCTTTCCCTGAGTATTTACGCCCCTAAAAAGGCGTCCACCTCATTGAGAGTAAAAGGTTCTCTATTCAGAAAAAAGGATTCAATCCAGTCTCAAGTGAATACAACAGTAATTGCAAAATACTTTGGAGACTGAGAAACTTTAATACAACTCCTAATACTAATGTCTTTCCCCGTATCTTGGGGCGGCCAGTGATGATTGAGCTAATCATCTTTTAAGAGAGCCTAAAACTTGTGTTTGGTAGGTTTGGATTGTACAATTTATGTTTGAATTGATTGTGTGTTTTTCGAGGTGTTTGAATTGCTGGAGTTAAAAAGCATAAAAACTTAAAATGTATTCGAGAAAAAAAATATATCAATATGGTGCTTGTTTCGTTTGTCTCGAAATTCCATGCAATTAAAAAAAATCATTTCATTTGAATTTGTCTATGCAAAGTTGTGGACTTTTAAAGTTTAAGTTACAAAACTATGTGAATAGTAAAATTAAGGGAAAAAGACAAAAGTAGGATTGTGATTGTATGGTTTAGATTGTGCGTCTAAACGCAAATCCCCATGATACTTGTCTGAGGTAACTCGATCAACTGCATGCATATACTTGAAAATATCTAATAGCTGCTTCATTTGTTACTTATAGTGTTTACTTACTTATTACATCTAATTTTTCATCTATATAATTTTTTTTTTTTGATAAGAGATAAGGGGATTGGTGGTGTTCTCACGCCCCATCCCATTGGTTATTGGATGAGCCCACTGGTTGCACCGATGTAATGACAAAGAACCTAACTCTAGGTCTTCACAGCTAGCAGACTCTATGCTTTAAAAGCAGACAACACACGGTCTTTTTTGCCAAAAGCTAGACTTTGCGTATGTTACGGCTTGAACTTGAGACCTGATAGAAGCGAAGGTTCTAAAAATGCCTTCCTTCTCACTAGGCCACCAAATTTGTATACTTCCAAACTTTTTCTTTGAAAATTTTTGCTTTCATTTTTAGGTGCAAGCTTTGTCCTTTGTAGCTTTCATTTCTGCTCTTGAAAATTAATTTTCTTTGACTGAATATTAACAATCTCTTATTTTCTCTCAATTTCAAGCTTTGTACTCTCTTTCAAAAAAAAAAAAAAAAAAAAAAATTTCCTATGAACTTTTATGTCCATTTTTGTGTAAGATAAATCAATGTTTTCTTTTTCTTTTCCTTTGTTTAAAGAATTTCATCACTCCTAATTCAAAATAGTGGTAGCCACATTGATGAAAAATGAACATTGCTTGAGGAAATGTCAATAAAATGAGAACAAACAGATAAAAATCTCTTCAGCAAAGGATTTGAGAGTTTCCAATCAGGACACTGAAATGATGCCATTAACCGCATCCGCCCCTAGCTCGGAGCCATTTTTAACCCGTAAGCCATTCGGAGATCGCTCCGCAGCCAGCCCCAAAGCTCTCCTGCTCTGCTTCTTGAACAGAGTCAGCCAACAAGCACAAGGTATCAAGCATCAAATCCTCACCAGGGCTATCCCGAGCCACAGCAGAAACCGCGTTACGACCCCGGAGGAAAGCCGCATCAACGTTAGCCTTAATTCGTATTTGATCATTAAATATTTACCTCGTTAACATACTAATTGCTTCGTACAATTTCTCTGCATCACTCTCGAGAACAGCTAGCAATGTATTAAAATTACATGAAGTAAGATGATTATTTATTGGAATTAATAAGTTTATGCTTTATACACATACACACACTAAATATCATAGCTCTATTTAATTAGAAACTGATTGCACCAGTACCGGAGCCCTGCAAGATTTGCTGGACGAAAGGTGCCGTTTTGTAACGAGGACATGGCTTTGAGAATTTGTCTTCCAAGCAATTTCTAATAAAATTATCCTTAAGGAAAAAAAAAAAAAAAAAAAAAACGCTCTTCGGACATCTTATTTTGCATACAAACAGACAGACAGACCGACAGACACAAAACAAACCATGACGTCCTAAACAACAGAAAGAGAGGCTCTTCCAAAAGCAGCCTGAAGAGCAAAATAAACAAAAGTAGTTTCTTTTCTGTTATCACCCTCCAACATGTTAAAGTCTGAACTCTCCATCTTCGTCATCTCTTTAATGTTCTTGTTTGGGTCTTTGACAAACAGAGCACAAGCTTTAACGACAACACTAACGAATCCGTCTTTCTGCTTTTTCAAGCACAACGTTAGCAGCTTCGAAAACCCTTGTGCCAGAAACCAAACATGACGTAAATCACCACCATCTTTGTCAGACATGATATTCTTGATCTCTTCAACTCCATCTTTGACACCCTTGTTTCCGGTTCCTCCCGAAACTTCAGCAATCAAATTGACGAAATAACTGATGTTCTTGAAAAGATCCGGAATTTGCTTAACAATCGAACGAGCTGCCTTCAGGATCTGAATGACTGTTTCCTCGTCGATTGCTTCAACACCGGAGCTCAGCTTCTTCTCCAGCAACGTGAAGGAATCTGCGATCTTCTCCAGTTTCTCGTCCATGGCGCGCTTCGCTTTCGCGATGGATTCTTTCAAACTTTCCGTCAAGTTATCGGAGAAGCGGTTTGCTCGATTCGTCAAGTTGTTGATCTTCTCCGAGAGATTGTTTACAAACTTTTCAAGCTTTGATACTACCCAACGACAGGCCTCACACAGCTTGTCCCACAGTATGCTAATGACGCTCCCCATAATGTTATGAAAAAAGTTTTTTTTTTTTTTTGGGGTAGTGTTAAGTACTCTAGCTTATGTTTGTTGTAGAGCTCCGATTTTATATACTAGTTTTTGAAGCAGGTGCGTTGCACGTGTGTGTTCCTTTTGTTGAATTTTTAAATACGTGAATGTAAAATTTTAGTGAGGATGTATTTGAGAAAAATTATTTTATTGGAATAAATTATGAGAAAATGGTATTTAAATAAAAGCTAAACAGAGGACAACATGTAAAAGGGAGGGGAACAAAAAAAAGTAAAAGAAGATATATACTTCCAATAGCCAAAAAAGAATATGAAAATGAAAAAAAAAATAAGTAAATTTTAGGGACGAAAAGAAAAAGAGTAAAAGCAGTTATAAAATTTAAAGAAACGAAAAAAAAACTGGAAAAGCAAAACAAAAAAGCAAAGGTGGGGAAAAAAGAAAAAGAGAAGAAGCAGAACATGGAGCGAATTAAAAGAAGAAGAAATAAATTTAAAAAAAAAAAGTTTTGACCAGAACATGGAGCGAATATAAACATGGTTTCACACTTCTGTATGATATAGTTAGATAGGTAACAACATATATATTTATTTATATATGGTACATATGTTGAAATGCCCACTTACAAAATTATGCCATAAGATGATAATTGAAAAAAAAAAAAAAAAAAAAAAAACCACTATGCAAACAACCAAAAAAAATTGGGATTTTCTAACATTTGGGTAGGTAAGAAAGATAGATTATCATATCTTGTAAGAAGATTTCTCAGTACATATATTCCACGGAAAATGGTAAGGCTGAAAAAGGAGAATTAATGCTTAAATTGATTTGAACATGTTCCATGGGCCTATCTGGGTGCCATGAAGGGTGCGACAAAACATGTACTGTTGGAACTAGATGCTTCTTCTTCTTCTGTTCTCTTCTCTCTCTCCCTCTCTCTTTACCTTTTTTTTTTTTTTTTTTTTAAACGAAAAGATAAAGTAGCTAAAATTAGAAGAAATCAGAACATTTCAACTAGATGAACAGCTTCTAAACTACCCTATCTCGCGCTAACCTGTCAACCCAAATTTTTAATAGGTAAATTACTTGTTTGGACCTTATTACAACATTTTTATGAAATTGTGATTTGGTTCCTATTTTTTTTTTTTTTTGTTAAAAAGTACCTAAACTCTTTAATTTGGTTCTTTTAATTAATACTAGTTTGTATATGTATGTGCCTTGTATGTGTTATATACATATAATAGTATTTAATATTGTAGATTTTATAATGATATATATTGATAAAAACTATCAAATGTCTTTAATTTATACATATATATACACACACACGGATCTACAGTTAGAAAAATTAATAACTAATATTTTTTATAGTGAGTTTTCCAAAAAAAATAGTATTTCTAAACATCTTATAATCTCATCGTAGAAGAGCAAAACAACAACCACCACATTTTTAATAAGAAAATATCAATTTCATCTTATTCTTTATACACATACATGTTTTAAGGTCTTCTCTATATTTGTGTGCGTAAGAGAATTATATCAAACAAAGTGTTAGTTTGTTTTTGCCTAGAGATAGAAACAAGTATTTATACATATATAGGGAAAGTAAGAGACTAATCAGACCGATTAATTGAGCGAGGGATTGCTTGGAGAAGTCTAATTACTTATAAACACACAACTATCACAATAAAAATATGATTCTCCCACTGTTGTTTTGAATGATTGAAAATCGAACAACTCACGAACACACTTATAAGTGTTGTTTAAATGTATATTAAAGAGTTTCTTTGAACAGTTGCAACCATAAAATGAATAAATTATCAATGATTAAAACCTTTCATAAAATAAAGTTACTTTGAACAGTTACAACTGAAAGATGAATAGAATATGAATGATTAAAACCTTTCATAAATTAAACTCTTTTTAGTGAGAAGTTACAATAATAAAACATGATACGGTACATATAATAGAGCATTTAATTGAACTTGTGGGTACCATTTTGAATGACCTACGATGAGTAGTATGTCTTACAATATGCTCTTTTAGTATTGTTAGGATATAAAATACATTGTTTGGAAGAACTAAAGAAAAAGAAACCAAAAACAAAAAAAAAAACAAAAAACAAAAAATAAAATAATAAATAATTTGATTCAAAACAATGTTTGAAAGAAGGTATTTAAAAAATAACCGTTATAGGAAAAGAAAAAAGAAAAAGAAAAAAAAAGAGTTAAATAAGTTTTAAATGAACTGGAAAAAAAAATACCCAATAAGTGTTTACAAGAGGCTTATATAAACCCCTTTAAGAATAAATAATAACGTGCATATACATGCTTGGGGAGAAAATAAAAAGTAATAAATTAGAAGGAAAAAAAAAAAAAGAAAAAAAAAAACTGAAGAGGGGGCTTTTAGAAATAAAATTGTCGAGAAGGAGTTCTTGTTTTTTTGGTAGCAAGTCTCAAAAAGGAGTTAATTGTTTCCAAAAAATCAACGGAACAAGGTGTACTTGCTCTTTTAATATTATTAGAATGTTAGTGAAAGCTCGTACTTTGCATGTGTGGTATTATAATGTGGTAATTAATTTTGTAGACCAAGTACAAAAGGAAATAGATTGAATGTAAAAAACAAAACACATGAAATTTGATTTTTAGTTTTATCACTATTAATGTTATTTTAATTGTTGAAAATAGAACAAAAAGTTGTTGAGAAAATTTTTGCATTAGATAGTTAATAAATGTCTTATAATGATCATTTTGACAAAATAATATACTAAAATAATATATTGAGTGATTAGAAAAACAAATTATGAAGGAACATATTTGAAAAAAACAATTTTGAAAGAAAAAGTTAGAATTAAAAAATATTTCAAATATATATTTAAAAATAGGGAGAGGCTGTGGTAGAGCCTCTCCCAAATAACTTTACCAGTAGAGTCACTTTTTAAACCGTTGAGATTTAATCGAACGGTTGAAATGTTATTGGTGTACCATATTTATTATACACCTTCCTCATATAATTTTTCTCACCCCAAGTATTCTCCATCGCCGGCGACGGACGCCGGCGACTCACCCCAGACGCCGGCGTCCCACCTCCGGCCTCCCACCACCGGCCCCAGCCCCGGCCGGCCAGTCGGCCGCTGACGACCCCCCTTTTTCTCTCTCATCTTCTCTCTCTCTTCCCCTCTCTCTTCCCTTTTCTCTCTCTTCCCCATGTTCCAAAAACCGTCATGGTATCTTCCACGACGCTGGATTACACGACGGTTCTACAACCGTCGTGTAAACTTTACACGACGGTAATAAACCGTCGTGTAATCCACAGTTTTTACTAGTGATTACAGCAACAAAACAACTGATGATAATTTTTCCTCTGACAAAATCTAGAGTAAGCTTAACAGTAGGCCAAGCTATATTCACTATCTGAATGACTTATTTTTCCTTCACTACTTCAACACCGGACTTCAACTTCTTCTTTAGCCACGCAACGGAATCTGCGATCTTCTTCAGTTTCTTGTCGATCAAGCGCTTCGCTTTCGCGATGGATTCTTTCACTCTTTCCGTCAAGTTGTCATAGAAGCGCTTTGCTCGATTCACCAAGTTTTTGATCTTTTATGAGAAAGAGTTTACAAACTTTTTAAGCTTTGATACTACCTGAAAAGCAAAACGAAAGAATGAATTTCTCTATCTATTGTTTTCTGATTACATTGGAATATATACAATACAATAACTAATTTAGATCCTAAATTAGAGCATATAGACCATAAATGCCTATTTACATTTCTATATAAAGGAAAACTAAATGAGAAACAAATCAGTAACTATTGACCATTGTTGATTTCACAAAATGCGAATGATATTCCAAATTTTGTGCAATGATTGACTCGACATTCCTTAACACTCCCCAATCACAGGCCTTACACAGCTTGTCCCATAATATGCTAATAAATCTCCCTAAAACATTCCCCATTTTACTAAATAACAAGGTTTTCCTAATTGAAACTTATGTTGTTGGATCCCTCTGATTCATATGTGTGTGTGTGTGTATAATTTCTCGAAAGTGGAAAAGGGTACATGAATTTGATTGTTTTTCACTGCTCTAGAAGTGCTAGTTCATCTTCCAAGGTTTATTTAAGTGTGTACAAATTGCTGGGGATTTATTGAAAAAATCAAATAAAAACAAAAATAAAAATTAGGCGACACCACAAAAGGCAGAAGAAAGGTCGAGACCTGCTGGGCACCGTCCTTAAGGATAGATTCCGCCCCTCTCGGATGATGTCCGGGTGCAATACAGGCTTTACAGTGATCTAACCTCCAGGATTTAACGACCTGGGTAAGAGTGCACTCCCAAATACTTAACTTTAGAACAACTATATAGACTTTTGAACCTCTATCAAGAGTAGGACGACACAAAGGACATAACAATAATTTAGAAGTACCACAAACTAGTGTTTGGTGTCTTAGTCCAAACTAAGATTTTCAAACTTTTTTTTGTTTTTTTCTCAAAAAGTTTTTGTCTTTTTCCCAAAAAGTTTTTTGTCTTTTCTGAAAATTCAAAAAAATTTACTATTTAAACTTAAAAATTTCAACTCAAACTTACAAGAGTACACGTTCAAACACATGAACTTAGTAAACACTTAGGCAAATGCATATTACATAAATGAAGAGTATTGTATGAGATATATATGTTCCTCACTCAGACTAACGGTTGATGGAGTTTATATACAGGCACATGTATATGCATGCAATAGCTTACACGACAGAATTGTAGGAAGTTTCAAGGAAACTTCATGTAAGGCCTCCACCACTTGCTGCACACTTGATTGTCTTGCATGAATATCACTTTATAAAGCCAAAAAAGCAATTAAAAAAAAATCATATATACATGCCGTGTTTAAAGTTTTGTTGAAGCATAACAATTAAACAAATAAATAAATCAGCTTTTGTGAAAGCTTTAACCAAAGCAATACTTCCTCTGGCAAAGTTAAAAGGACAGGTGTCCTATGTTGATTAGATAATACCAATTATATACTAAGAAAGTTTTATGATGTGCAAAGTTTATGAATACTTTCATTGCAAGAAAAGCTCAACTATCATTTTGCAAAGTTTGTTCCACTTAAGTAGCGTATATTATATTAGTTGCAATAGCTCAAGATTAAACAAATATAAAAAGTCTCAAATATTTGAAATACTTTATATAAAAATTACAACACAAATATATACATATATATATATATGTATATGTATAAATATGCATGCATGTTCTTAAAAAAAAAGGTTTATAATTAGGATTTTGAATCGATTTTTGGGGAATAAAGATAAAAACATATTTAATTTGTTTAGTGATATTAACGTTGATTGAATTTTCAACATGCATGCGTTTTCATAAAGACTTGTGTCGTCGTTTTACGTTAATTTTACCTCGTTTAAGTGAGTGAACTATCAAAGAATATTCTTTAATTATGTCGTTAATAATTATATTCCTATATCGAAATTGTGCAGAAATGGATGGCAAATGAATTGTCATTCACAATTTTGTTTTGTCGTTTGAGTTCTTTATATTCGGAAAACCAACTGTTTATATTTTGTGTTTTTTCTAATTTTTCTTTTAGCAGAAGAGCGCACGTGAGTAGAAGCACGTGCATGGGCACTTGCTGGGTTAAATATTTTGTACCCAGGTTCTAATCTGGACTTATTTTGGAGGCGAACATTGCTTTACTATTGTCCGTGAATAAATGATTGAAAAAAAAAAAAAAAAAATTTAACCCGCACACCCTAAACTTGTCGTACTATTGCAATTTGCACTATAAACTTACAAATCTATAGCGATTTACCCATCAATGATAACAGTGTTAATCTTTTGAATGCATTTGATAAGTGATTTATATATAAATAGTTAGTTAATGACAAGAATGATCATTTTTATCTTTTTTAACCCAAATTTATTGAGGGTAAGATCTTCAATTAATTATTATCAACATAAAAAATTTTGAATTAACTTTGTGTAAAATATAAATTTAGATTAATATTACTAAAAATCTTTTATTCTCGTAATTAACGCCTATATGTAAATCAAATGTCAATTTTTATAAAAGAATCAACATTTTAATCAATGAGGGGGTAGGCTATTACAAATCTGTAAGTTCATAGTGCAAATCGCTACTATGCAATATATTCATGATGCACTGGTACAAAAAACCCAAAAAAAAAAAAAAAATTCTAGACCCAACTACCATATTTAATTATGCTTATCTCTCTTCTTATGCTTGCAATAATTTCATACTACATTGATTAAAATATCATGTCATATGAATTTAAAAATGTCACATCAGTAAATACATATTTATAATATTAATATAGTCATACATTTTATGAAATATAAGTTGAATATATTAACATATGTGTTGAAAATATATAATTATATTTAGTCTTAAAAAATGAAAACGAAAAAAATTCCTGTGTGAATCAGGATGAGCTGCATGAGATGATATCCTCTTAAAGCGTTTAAGGTGGCGTCTAATATGTAGATATCCAAATGAAAAGAAATCTCATTTTTTTTTAGCTCAAAAACTTTCTCGTGAGATGAGAAAGACAAAAATCAATTTTTTTTTTAATGTATTACTGTACTTGTTGACATGATGAGGCAATTTTACTATCAATATGATATGATATTTCAATGATATGGTATTTTAATTGACATGACATAATATTTTATTTATTTTAAGACATAAGTTTTATTGATATTATGAGGTCTAGAGAACAAAACAAGGGACATATTATCATGAGGGCACAAAAAAGGACCTATAGCGAAATCTCCCATCCCTCCTAAAAACATGATACTCTCCTGGTTCAATCCAAGGCAATGACGGCAAATATATTTATATATATATATAAATATATATATATATATTTTATATATACATATCCTTTACCAATGGAACATATTCTTCGTCAGAACTTCAAGAAAAAACTGGAGCCAAAACATAACAATAAAAGAAACCTCTGCTCTCGATAATCCCAATACCTGTCTGCAAACATCCCGGACATGCATATTTTGGTACTCGGGATTGTCAAACAAACTTTGTTGAAGGAAACAAATATCTATAAAATATTATCTGTAGTTGCTTGCAATACCAGAGATCACTCTGGAAACAAAAAATTCCAAAATTTCAATTAAACCACCAACACTCTGTCAATAATCAAGAACGTCTAATAGGGAACATTCTTGGGCAGATTCCTAATGACATTACTCTTCATACCGATCTTAGTCCGCATTGCCTCCACCCCTGATCTATTCATTGCCTTTATCACTTTCATCCTCACCATCTGCTCTCTCGACTGCACGGTTGCCAATCCCATGCTTCTGTACCTGAAATATCGAAGAACAGTATCGTTGTTTAATGTCTGTCCTTTTAAGTTACTAAACTTCCCTTTATCAATGACACATGGATGAAACTGTATGGAGGGAGGGCAACACAAACCTTGAGGCCAGTGCGGCTGTTATGGCCATATTGTTAACAGGGGTTGGGCGTGGCTTCTGGCGATAGTAGCGCAAGAATTCCCTCGAACCAATCGTTTTGGTCGATGTTCCATCGTTAGATTGTCTTTTGATAACGAGCTCAGCCCCAACAAGCTCCACGGCGTTGGTGTCGCTTGATGCAACCAGTTGTTTACCATCCTCATTCATGTAACTGTACCAAATGAGATAAGGAGAAGCCGGCTTAGAACGTACCAAATCATATGTAGAGCATATTCACAACATGCAATATTCATATTTTTAATGGAAAACTAAGGTAAGGAAAAACCTGCTGCTATAATCATAAAACTCTTCCAACTCTACTTCCTCATCATCATCGTCATCACCGTAGTGTACTTTGCAGTGGCTTTTTGCCACCATATGCTTCCTAACTGCTTCCAAGCTGCTAAAGGGGTGGCGCCGATCATTGCAGTACAAGCACATGAAATCCCTCCTGACCTGAAAATAAAAGAGAGAAATTTAAGTGAGACTTAAATTCTGAAAAGGGCAAAAGGATTGGAAATAAAAGGAAACGAGTCCGGTAGGATCAAGGAGAGATCCTGACATTAATCATTGTACCTTAAGGCCAAGATAAGTAAGAAGGCCTTTGGCATCTTTCAAATATTCGACATCAGGAATGAAGAAACCATGCTGCTTGTGCATGTGAACCATGCAGCTCTCTATATTATCATGCTCCAAATCGCACATAAAGCAACAGGACGGATCCAACTCCTCATAGTCGTCGTCGTTATCATCTTCATCCATGTCATCTTCTGAAGCCCCCTCATTGACGTTCAAGTCAGCCAAGGACGTTGTAGCCTCACCAAGCATTTCTTCGGGATCAACCTCCACCCACTCGTCCTCATTATCGTCACTTTCTTCACTCTCAACCTCCTTTTGTGGGGGAACCTTATTGATAACATGACGTGGAAGTGGCTTGATTATTGCCCTCTCCCCGTCTTCCTGATTGATCCCCTGAGAAGCCCTTAAGATGTGACTCCGTGATTTGAGATGCTGCGAATGAGCCTTGGAACTTCTATACCCTTTGCCACAAAGACCGCAGCTGTAGAGCATCGGGGTTTCGCTCAACTTATTTTTCTCTTGGGCAAGAGCTGATTGCCTAGTTAGAAAACAATGCCTCCGTTACTCCAGGAACACCAGCTACCTAATTTAGTTCAGTGAAAAGAAAATCACCAATTTACTCAAAAGCTCCATACACATAATTTACTTCAAACGAAATTGCTTGTAAATACAACCAAGGAACCGTCAAGACAGAATCAATCAAGCTATCTCGTCAATCTAAGGGGAAGCAAAAAAAATGACAAGATAAAAGTTTTAAATTAGTCAATTTACTCTAATTTAAGATTTTTTTGTTTCCAAAAAGAAAAAAACAAAAGAATGGTCCAGCACTGAATCATCCAATTCAATTACGCAAACGGTCTAAAGAGTTCTGCAAAGTCCTAATAACCGATCAGAGCAAAATCTCTGACTAAAATTTGGGAAAGGAAATATGATATATGTTTAAAAGTCTTGGTTCATTTTAAAGGGAATTTACGGCAAAAGATTTTTAGTGTTTACAGCTTATAACAAAACACGTATAATCATAAACATATCCCAACGCAATTTTACTTTTTTCTTATGCTAAAATCAACCTCCCTAAGAACACAACAAAACGTAATTTTAAAACTTCTCAATTCCATTTTCATTCCAAAAACAAAATCATTTCCAAAACACTACCAAACTGTCCTTATCGATTTCTCAAATTATCTTTTGCCGAAAAAAGAAGCCTAAGATATAAGATAGATAAATCTATTAACCTCATCAGAAAATCAAGAATTAAATCTATAAACCCTAACTCTAGAAAGCATAAAATGGAAGATAATTAGGGATTTTAAATGGAAAAATCATAGAAAGAAAAAGAACCAAACCTTGCGCTTGAGATTGTAGCGGTGCCATTCGGACTTGTAATGAAGTTTTAGCTCGGAATCGTCCGTGAATTCCTTGTTTGCAGGCGTTACAGGATAGCCCCGGCATTTTCTTTCTATCCAAACAAGCAAAAGATGAAACCCTAATTAGCAGAAGAAGAAGAAGAGAAAGATTTTTCTTTTTTCCTTTTTCTTTTTTTCCTGGAGGCTGGGAAAATGACTGGAGTTGAACAAGAATGTTGTGTGCGTTTGGGTTTGGGGGGCTTATATTTGAGGGTGGGTCCCAGGGGCGTCATGCAATGCGCAATCCTCACCGTCCCCACGTCACGTGCGTTGTGTGTGATTTCGGCCGGGGGGGGTGGTGGGCCCGGGGGGCTGGGAAAAAAATAATAATTTAAAAAAAATTTACAAAACATTTGCCACCACAAGATCCAGTTCTCTATCTCATTTTCTTATATCAAAGGTTATCCCAAGGAAAGGAGGAAGGATTAAAATTTTGTGTGTATTTTTCATAACCCCTCCTAAAAAATTAAAGACTTCCATTTTATTTCTCAAAAATTAAAAACTTATAGTTAGTAGCCCCACTTTATCAAAATTTATGACTTCGTCACTAGCTGTTTCATCAATAGAGTTTTGATAACTCATCAATTTATTCAAGAACTTTTAGTATTTAACTTTTTTATGTGACTAAATTTTAAATTCAGATAATATAACATAACACTATTGGTGATTTAGCCAATGAAACAAGAAATTTAGAACATCAGATTTTCACTCGCCGCCACTACAACGGCGGTGCCTCGTAGTTCTAGAACCACCTCTTGATTGTCACCGGCCTCTTTTTTGTTTTTGTTTTTTTTAGTTTGAATTGGAACTGGAAAAAAAAAAATTGCAGAGGGAAAACGTTGGATCATTTTACAATGCATAGGCATGTAGCTATGTGCCAATACCATATTTGTTACCCAAAAAAAATGTGTAAAAAAATAACATTATCTTACTTTATACTCTACTGCATAAGTTATTTTTAAGTTTCCATATCAGTTTTTATCTTTTTCTGAAAAGTCAACAAAATTATAACTAGTTTTCAAAAAATCAGCTAATTTCAACTTAAAAATTTCATCTCAAACATTTGTTACAAGCGTACCAATTAATTTTTAAATAACTCAAAAATGAAAATATCGTAATAATATTATATGACAAAAGTTAAACTAATAATCAATAAGAATCAAATGTTAAATTTAGTATTAAGCTATACGTTTGTGGCAAATAAAATTTAGCATCAAATGTAACATTTCATTAGGAAGCATTTTTTTAATCCAAATGCCAAAATTTACCACTAAAACAATTTTTTTAACACTGCATTGGAGATGCTCTTTTCAAACTATAAATTTGACATCAAAGATAACACTTTATTAAATAATAATTTTCATCCAAATACCAAAATTTACCAATGATACGACAATTTAACAATGCATTGGAGATTCTCTAAATTATAAACCCTTCTTTCCTTCCTAGTTTCGTTTCCTCTTTGCCAAACATTGCGTTAACTAGATTCACCACTTCAGCCCAAAACTTTAGACAGATCTACATAATTCACAATCTCAATTCTCATGCCTCTTGTCTGTCCTTGCTTTCCTCAATGATGTAACCACTAAAAAAAAAAAAAAAAAAAAAAAAAAAAGGCAATAAGTATAGTTGGATTACCATTTGTTTTCCTCCAAATTATATCTTTATTCATAGATCTCTTCTTTTTAACTTTTTTTCCCCCTTCAAATGTTCCTTCTTTTTCTTCCTTTCTTTCCCATTTTGCGTATTTTTTATTTTCTTTTCCTTGATGGTACTTTTCACAAGGCATCATGAAACTATCTTTCTCTTGCCTCTTGGGATAATCATTTTTTGGACATAATGTATGGGGTGAGAAGAAAGCTAGGTCAAGTTTCAAGAAAAATGATACGGGACTGTTTTGTCCCAATTAATTGGGAAAAGAAAGGGAATCGTGTCCTCTTACATATATATATATAATATATATAGTGTGTTTTTCCCTAACCTTCTATAATAGCAAGTGTCCTTTACTATTTTCTGATATCATAGATCCATCTCGTTTTATAATTCCAACATTTTCCTTTTACTTTTTTTTCCCTAAAAATTAGTAGGGATATTGATCTCAATCAAATGATTTAATATGAAGGCGTGTATTTTATGAGGTCAAGTACAAGAAAATTTTCAAGACGACTCTATTCTACTTGTTTTATAGACACCGTCTCATTTTTTTTGTTTTTTGAACTTAAGAGTGAGGATGTTCGAACTCTACACCTTTAGGTGAAATCAAATGTGGTATTACCACTAAACTATACCTGCAACAATGACACTGTCTCATTTAAATTGTGCGGATGCGGTCAAAATGTCAAACATAACGCTAGTGAAGCTCTATTGGGATTTTACTACGACCACTCATCAACTGCACTTGGAAAAGGCATTTTGCTTGATAACCACATGACTTGTTTAGCCAGGAGACAGTGATCCAATTGGAAAAGGTACACGATACTGTAGTGGAGATGACCACAAAGGTTATATTTTTGAATTCTTTCTTTTTTGTTATTTTTTTAATCTTTAATTAATGTATTATGCTTCTTATTGTAAGGCATGATCAATAATATCAACATAAAATGCATAATTCCAATCCTCACGTTAAGTTGAAAAAAAAAAAAAAAAAAAACATAATAAGGAGCTGAGAATTGACTTCTCTTTATTTTAGTACTCCATAAATTAGAAGTCAACTTTTTGGAGACTTTCCCCATACAAATTCAATTTCCATAGGGAAAAAATTAATAAATTCGTTGAGATATTTAATAGTTTCCATAATTCTCAAACTTTTATTTATTTATTTTTGTATTGATCATTCTCAAACTTGTTAATGAAAAATAAGCTGGGAAGTACTTTATTTTAAGCTCTCTAATAAATCTATTTTAATAAAATAAAATAATGCAATAAATTTGAAAAATAGACTTTACAAATAAAAAAAAGACACACACGCATTTATAGAATAACTTTATATATTCAATTTATTTTTTGAATTAAAATTCGTAATTCTTCTATAAAGATCAGCCTTTTGGAATTCCGATATAACTTGTAAGGTTAGTATTATGAATTATTTTATTATTTTCTAAAAAAAGATTGTGAATTATTTTTCCCAACAGAAAAAAAAAAAAGGAAAGAAAAAACACAAACAATTATTCATTGTTATGTTAAAGCCGACAAATCTTATTTTTTTGGAGCGTTTTTTTTTTTTTTTTTCGGAGAGCGTTTTTTGTTTCAAAAAAAAAAAAAAAAAAAGGAGAGCGTTTTTTCTTTCCTTTTTGATTATTCTCTGAGGCGTCATCTAATCCAACGGTTCTCGTTCCTTCATATCCTCTTCAAGAAAACAAAATAAATAAAATAAAATAAAATAAAAGAAACGAATAATAACCGCTACAAAGCCCCCGTTTCCCCAACCGATCTCTCTCTCTCTAAACAGAGATGCGATAGACGCCATTTTCCCCAACTTCTACAACTTACACTCTCTTCCTCTCCCTCTCTCTATCTCTCTCTCTATATATATATTGTACGGAGCTTGTGTACTATTGCTATGGCGACCAGTTCCAGATCACGGCGAGCCCTAGAAGCACGGTCGGGAGGGAAGATTGTGCGCGCCAGGCGAACCGCGGCGGGTCCGAGGACGCCGTACGAACGGCGGAGATTGGCGAATCCGGAACCGGAAAGCCCTAATTGGATCTCCAAGCTCATCTTCTCCCCGACTCGCGCGATCGCTAATGGCGCTGGGAAGCTCATCTCCTCCGTCTTCTCTCAGGATGATTCTTCTTCTTCGTCTTCTTCTTCTTCCTCGTCGGGAAGTGACTCCAGTTCAGGTCTGTAATGAGGAAAATTTGAGAACTTGGAAAGAGAATCTCCGCAATCTGTGTTTTGATTCTCTGTTGTTATTTCGTCTGCAATTTTTTTTTTAATTTATGAGAAACAGGAGAAAATAATTTATCTTTCTAATCAAAGGGTATGGAATTTTAGGAGAAATGATGAATTTGACTTAATTATTTGGAAAATTTTATGTTTCGTGGTTTAGGTCTACTTAGGGTTTTGGTGCTGTAGGTTCCGTACTGAGGAGGTTGTTAGAAACTTTTTTGTGCTATTACTAAATTGTTTTTCTTATTCTTTTTTGTTTCTTTCACTTTTTCCCAAGAAATGGAATCTGTTGTAATATTTATCCGCTAATTGTGTGGTTTAGTACAGAATGTAATAGAAGCTCTTCATATATGCTTATATATCCATAGGCAGTGAGCCTCTTGCTTAAGTATGTTTTATGTATGTTCATGTATATACACAGGAAAGAGAGAGACTTTGTCAAACGTAATAAAAGATTATTTTATGGTGTCCTGAAGTTCATTTTCATTAATTAAAGACCCTTTTTCACGCAGAAGTGTAGAGAATGTTTACGAATTTGTGCTTTTTAGATGCATGGTAGTTTTGTGCAGACAGAAATCAAGCTTTTGCTTTTTGCTTTTTTTGTTCATTTTAAGTGCAGTAATTGTTTCCATTTTTGCAGAGGACAATGTTGATAACAATTATGATGATGATGATGATGATATCTCATCTCTTGGAGCTGACATATTGAAGGAGGTAATTCATAATTACACTATTTTTCATTTCGTTCTAATGTTTTGGAAGCATGGTTGTCTTCTTTCTATGGTTTTTTGTTTCTTTTGGTTCATGGAAGTACCTGAAGTTTATGTGTTTTCGTGTCAACAAACTCATAAGCCTGGGAACAGAATCAACCTAATTTTTCATGTTAGGTTTTGTGATTGATGAATAATTTTTACCCTTGCTCATGCAATAAATATGTCAGCACAACGTGGTTGACTCGTATATCATATGAATTACAGCATTAAGTGAAGAATATACAAAGGCTGGCAATTTGATAATATTCTCTGAATAAACTTAAAATGAAAATTTCTTGGTAGAAGGATGATGTTCTATGGTTTACCTTGTCTATGGACTTATTTGAATCCTTTAATTGGCATAAGTTTCAGTTATCTTGGTTTCCTAGTTGTGATGTGATATTTGCCAAACAATATGAAGCTTCTCTAGATTAATTTATGTTTACTATGCGTGCTTCTGATTATTTGTTGTTGAATCAGAGCAGTGGAAAATCCGAAATTATCAAGGGCTTTAGGAAGGATGCTGAACCAATGATAGGACAAAGAGATTCCATGTGTGCAATTGAGGAGCTACTTATGCAGGAGACGTTCACTAGGTAATGGAGAATTTCACACATTCAAATTTAAGTTCTGCCCCATCCCAATCCAAACAAGCAATTCAGCTTTAGATTTATGAAGAAATCTTGTGTTTGGCCAGGGAAGAAGGCAATAGATTAGTGAATATTATTAAAGCAAGAGTTCTAGAAGGTTTCAGCTCTAAAGGAGCAGAATCCGGGGACTTGCTGGGATACTCAAAGAAACAACTGGAGGTAGGATTACCTACAAGAAAATAAATTATTTGACTTGCTATCAACCCTTCATGTTTCTGATGGTTTCAAGTATGTTGCAAAAGCAGACGAGCAAGATCTTCGATGTACAGCTATTATGGAGGCCAAAAAGTGGTTGTCAGCGAAGAAATTGAAATCAGCTTCAAAACCAGATGTGGGTGATGTAATCTTTATTTTTAATTGCGTTTCCTCCAAAATTAAGTATTTATCATATTTACCCAACCAGTGGACCATTTGATTTATGCCATTATTTTTTCCCTCTCTCCCTGTCAGTTTGTCTATGTACCATTCAGCAATCGTACGGTCTAAAATATGTTCCTTGCTTTCTTCTTTTTCTTTCCTTTGACTGCTGAGTGTGTTTACTCATTGTGTGTTTCATTATCCTCTGAAGCGTTTTGTTTTGCAAATTTGTTGATTAGCAATCAAGGAGAAGATTTTAGATGATGTGTTATGTAGGCAATAATGATGAAGTCTGGATCAATTTCAGGCTGATTGATCCTGACCCTTCTAAAAACATTTTTGGGAAGAAAAATGTTTAGTTAAAATACTCTGTGGTATCGTTGCTATCTCTATGGTAATTTGGTTTTCCCGTCTTTAGGATTTTTCATCTGTAACTTCCAAACATTTTGATTCATTGGCTCTATCTGGTGCTTAATGTTGCTCAACTCTATTGCTTCATACTGATGCAACTTTTTTTTGCATGTGTTAAAATGCAGCATTTCCTGTTTTTCTGATAATTTACCTCATTAAAAACGAAGTAACGTTCATGTGGAGCCTATAGACATTGTCTTAAACCTGTAGAATTTTTGTCGTTGCATTTGGAAGCTAATTCGTTTGGTTCAGGTTGTTGATGATGAAGCGGGTTCACCAGTGGATATGGCCAAATTGTACATGAGGACACGTCCCCAGTGGGCATCCCCTACATTCAAACATGCAGAGTTCATATCTCCATCACCAACACACACTCATCTATTCAAAGAAGAAACACCCTTTTCCATTGGTGGTAGTGCTTTGTCGTCATCTAAGGTACCATATCAATTATTTAGCCTCTTGTATGTATTAATCTTCCCTCTCTCTCTCTCTCACTCTCTCTCTTATTTTTTGAACAATATCTTTCTGTTGGGGCTTGCTGGATACTTTTTTTTTCCCCTCTTTTTTATTTGATTGGTTTGGCCTAGAGTCTGATCTTGAACCGAATGTTTTGATGGCTTGATTTAGATACTTCTCACTAAAATGATGAAGGTGCAGGGAAATTGCTGCCAAGAAACTTCTCTTATGTTTCTTTAGACAATTAAACTCTACCTTTTTTAGAAAATAATAATAGCGAAGAGGTTAGTTCTGCTTGAGTATGAGATATACTAATTAAACCTGGTGCAATTCCTGTGTTCTTTTTGATACTCATAGAGGAAGAAATTGGCTGCATTGCTAAAATTGTGCGAACTATCTTGTAATTCACGTGATGAAACTTGAATGCAGGCAAAAAGGGATACCCCCACCACAGGATCTTGGAACATCCAGGAAGAAATACAGAAAGTACGAGTGAAAGCAACCGAAGAGATGCTAAGGAATTTACCATCTAAAAAGCTTGATTGGTCTTCTAGAGCTAGCCCGATTTCTTTACTAGCTAAAAACATAGATGCTAACGTGGTTAAAAAGATGGATGCTTCTACTAGACTTGTGGATGATGCTTTGCTAACGGGAATATTTGGTACTCGAAGACTCCAGGGTATGTCTCTTTTCTGGTTTGATTTAAATCTGTCAGTTTGCTCCGGTAAAGCTTTTGTCATCAGTAATAGATTGCTTGGTTGCTCGGTATTGTTGTAGTTTGAGAATTAAAAAAATGGGATTGTAGAAAATCTAAGATATGGAATCTTCATTTCTGCTTCTTCAGGGATGGAAATAACACCAGATGGATTACAGAATGAAGGTCCATCAATCAATCGAGTTGATATCATTTCTGAGCAAAATCAGGTTCCCATTTTGTGAAATGCTTACAGCTACAATAGGAATTCTATTGCACTTCTTTGAGTTTGCACTGTCAATTTATTGGTTTCTATTGTTATTTCTATTTGTAGGATATGGAAGTGACTGATGTTGTCGATGGAAAAGGAGGTGATTCTTTATTTTATTGATTTATTATATTTGCAATTATCCTGAACCAGTGTTACTTACTCGGATTGTATCCGTAATTATTTTAGTTGTTCGGTTTTATAATTACTTACCAAATTAAGTTAAACTATCAGGTACAATGGATGACTTAGCAGATAGAGTATGTGATGAACAGAGACTTCAGTCATCTCAAGATGTTGAGATTCGGACTATACCGCTCAGGTTTGATTTCTGTCTTTGTGTGACAATGTTTACCCCACAAAAAGCCTTCAAAAGCTATCCCCTTTATCTTCTACTGTAGAGTTTTGTGCTTACCTCACTGTTTTTAAGAGGAGTCAGTTGAAATGTGCTTTTAATGTTATTTGATTGATTTTAACCTCTTTGACATCCAAATACTGGCACTTGATGTATTAGGCAATTAACTTACTTTTTTGTCGAATGGGGATGTCTACTTTGCGAGCTTATGTTAAAACTTAAGAGCATTCATTAATACTTGTGAAAATTAATGAAGAGAAAGCAAGAGATTATCCTAGAAGTGGTTATCTCTCCTCTATTTCTACATCTATTTAATACATGCATTATGTTGGAGATTTAAGATTATAAAAAATTAATTAGAAATTCATTCTTATATTCGAAATAACACCCAAAAGATTCTTCTTACGTGTGTTTTCAGAGATATACTTGATATAAATATATTTCTCAGGGGATATTTGCCCATGCCTATCCTTTTATGTATATTGCCCAAAAGATGTATATTTTCTTTTAACAGTTTCGAAACCTCTTTTCTGTAAAATTGAAACGAAGATGCTTGGTTGCGTCATTGGTTACCTTTTCCTGTTAAACTCTTTTAAACGAGTAAAACAAATATAAAGTTCACGAAAAATTAGCTACAACGAGTAAAACTCATATTTATTGACAATAACCTCAACTTGCTAATGAAGGCATTTCATTCAGATGTGGGGTCTTATATCATAGTCACAAATCTGGTTATTGACCTGGCCTTTTTTTATTATTATTTTTTTAAAGACAGATTGGTTTGTCAACGTTGTGAGAAAGTTCGTCAAATAAATTCATTTTGTTGTAAAGCCTCTTCAACAATTAGAACAACTCGCTGTCATTAATATATCTGGTTGTTGACTTGTTGTGAGAACCTGTTACTGAAAATAATGCTCTCCTTAATTTATATTAATATCACCAAAATTTATTATGTCCGGGTGCCATCAAGTTATTGTGTACTTTCACCAGAAAAATAGAAAACTGAAGACTGAGGATTGTGTCCAAATTTAGAAACCTCTTTGATGAAATTTTCGGAATGAGGTAATGAAAAAATGATGATGTTAGATGAATAATACATCTTCTACAGTGTATGCATGTTTCTGTTTTTGTCAAGTTTTTCTCATGCAAGGGCCTCAGTAAGGCCGAACTCCTAGCCCTTTTGGGCAGTTTTCATTTCTTTCATTTCACTTATTCTCTCTTGGTGTGATCAAGGTTATATCTGCTGTTGTTTAACCCTTAAATGCTTTATTGGGTTACAGCGATTCTGGAGTTGACGTCGTTTCTAACCATAACGACGCTAGTGCAACTGAGAAGCAGCTAAGGCCTATCGCAGAAGGAAGCATACAAGGCAAGTCTTTTGAGTTTTGGTTGCTTTTTCAGGAGGACGCATACAGATTGTTGTTTTACTATTGATGCCAGATTTTAGAGCTTTTTATTGTCTGAATTAGGGACTCTCTACTTGCTGGAATGAATAGACTAACTTAATAGGCGGGTTCTTCCTTCTGCATTTTTAAGTTGTTTTTTTTTTTTTTTTTTTTTTTTTTTTTTTTTCCGATAAGTACATTTAGAAGTTGTTAAAATATCATCTCATTTGAGTTTGATCTAATGTTTCTTGTTTAAAGGTAATCTGTTTCCCCGAGATTCTATTTTAAGACTTAATTTTGTATGACTTGGCTAAGATTTTCACTTGGTCCTTGTATATATTCATCGAGTAGTACTTAATTCTTTTGAATTTTGAAAATCCTTTATTGGCTTGCAATTGCAGATCCAAAATCTCTCGAGAGCAACTGCACAGCAACAGAAGGGGCTGGAAATGAAAGTATTTACGAGTCCAATGGTTTGCCTCCTGGAAACGGGTAAAAGGGCCATTAATGTCCAATTTAGTGCTAATTTATTGATTTTAAATCTCTCTTGAGCTGGTTTTCTTGGTTTCAGTTTGTCCACGGAAGCAGTTACTGAGCAAGATGCCATGCCAGACGGCGAGGAACATGATCTGGTTGATTCAAGTTACGAGAAGATAGCTGATGGTGTCTTTGAGGACGAGTCATGCGAGCTTTTGAGTGAAGCCTCGGTAGAGGTCCCTTATGATTATATAGCAAATGGCTCTCCAAACGTTGCACAACGATACTCTACTCGGCAAGGCTTGAAACGCGGTCTGGCACCCAATGCCACTGGCGATGTTGAGAAGCAACATGGGAAGAGACCGGCCAGATACAATAGGAGAAAGCACGGCATTTCCACGCAGTGAGATTTCATTTGTTAGTCTTTTACTCCTTTATGCAGGTATTGTTATTGTTTGTTATTTATTTTTGTTTCGAGATCTTTAGCTAGTTGTCAAAAGTAATTTGGTAGACTGACACCTGAGATTGAGAACAGAGATTGTAGAAATTTGAGATTGCTTGTTCTGACCATGCACTGGCATGAATGTTTTATGGAAGTGTTTTGTCCAGGGGAAATATGCACATGTAAATTTTAGTTCAGTTTGGGAGGCTATCCTTACAGGTTGTGTTTGAAATTAACGTAACCCGCTACTGTGAATTTCACGGGGAAAGCGAGATCTCTATCCGTGATCTTTTGGTTCTATCAATTTTATAACAACTATCTTCAATATGCGTGGACCTGGAATGACTGCATAGATTACCCCTATTTGTGTGGTCTGTTCTAGTGACAGCTTTTTTCCCCCTGCTTTTCTGGCTTTGACTATGCTGTTAATGATAATCAATAATCTTAATGATTGAGTCGATTCTACGATTATAAGTTCATTATCTAACGGGCTCCCATGCCATTTGAGTCTTCAATTTACCTTTTGAAGGAGGAGGATTGAAGCATATTTTTCATAGAAATCCCGCACTATGAGGCAGTGAGATTTGGCCACCCTTAAGCTTTCCTCTTTCATCATCTTCTTCTCTTCATGTTCTTCGCAATTTTCCTCTTATCAATCTTCAAATTTCGATCTTCAGTTCCTTGTGCTTAGAGTGATTTGAATTTGATGTTTATTCACTCTATACTCAACACGAGGCAGTTTCTCATTTAGAGAGGCGTGGATAAATATCTCCGATGAGTACCCGGTAAGTTCGAAACCAAAATTTTCAGTAAAAAAGCAGTTTGAGGGAGCATGCTTTCCATTGCCGTTTTAGGGAGTTCCGCCAGCCCCCAACTCCACTACTACCCCTACTGATAGGGGTCGGGTGCAGATACACGGTCTCGAATTTAAAGCGCTTGGGATTCAAATGTCAAGAAGAAACTAGGGGCAAAACCAAAATGCAAAAAATCATGATCAAGTCGGAGAACAATACAGTTAATGCAAACAACCAAGTAAACAACTGCCTTTAAATTTGGAGAGGTCGATCATCACGAGAGGTCATGGCAACGTTATCTTCCAAATTTGGCACTCTCTCTCCGCAAGATTATGAAGCAAAAGCTCTTCCATACAGTCTTTAATATGCTCGAGATGTTAATTAAATCTCTTAACTGTGAAGTTGGATGCATTGGGGATTATTTAAGCTCGCAGTAGCTCTACTTAATATAAGCTCTCTTTTTTTCATCATTTAAATGATAGACTAATACATAATTATATGATAAATGTTTTCTATGACAAGATGGTTTTTACATTTACAAAAAAGGAAAAAAAAATCATTTTCTAAAATTGTTGTTTTGACTCTTAGTCTCTCACTTACATGTAAATTAGGCCCGTTACGACTCACGAAATTCTTTTACCAACCAATGTGTAGTTTGAAAACACTAAATGTAAGCCAAAAACATAATAAATAACTAGTATGTTCACGAAATTGTTAAAGTAACATATTTACTAGTAAATTTTAAGTTTATATTAGTTAGATAAATAATTTGTTTATTCCTAGTTTAAAAAAATTTACTTATTCGGAATTATATTATCTACTCTAATAGTTTCGTGAAAATATTTTTGTGAGAAAGAAGAAAATAATAATTTTCAGTAAATAATTGAAGCAGCATATTTTTTAAAATATATAGAGTAATTTAAAATAAATAATAAATTTATTAGGCAAATGAAAATTTTACTTTTTGCAAATAAGTTATTTACTATAAGTAAATTTATTATTTACTTAATAAATTATAAATTTACATAGTAAATTCTAAATTTTTTTTAATTATTCTAAATGTTACTAGTTTCCGAGGTAAATCATAATAAATAACAGTTTTACCTTTTCTTTCCTCAAAATTTCTCGAAATCGAATACCAATCCAATTGGGTGGTTACATGCATAACTTAACGGTAATATCACATATGATTTATCTAAAAATATAGAGTTTGAGTCCCAAATTAAAAAAAAAAAAAAAAAAAAAAAAACCAACCCATTGGGCTATTCCTCATGCAAACAAAAGCCCAAATCTTATCATAAGACAACCTATCGTTTTACTCTTCTTCACTGTAAAACCCTAAAAACCCAAAACTCATCAAAAAAGCCTCGAATTTTTCATCAGTATTTTCTATTTTTTCCATTTATTTATTTATTTTTTTGTTCACTCTCTCTCTCTAGATTCGCAGTGTGATCATCAGAGAGAGACAGAGAGTGAAGTGTTGGAGCTTCACGAATTTGCGAATCCCACAACAATGGAGGCGTTTCCTTCCTCGTCTCAGATAGCTCAGCAGACGTGGGAGCTGGAAAACAACATCATCCCCATGGAAACTCCTTCGAAATCCTCCTCCGACTCGTCGGCGTCAGCGTCGGCGTCGGCGTCGGCGTCCTCCGACGCTATCTTCTTCTACGACGAGGCCGCCCAGGCGAAGTTCCAGCAGGAGAAGCCGTGGGCCAACGACCCTCACTTCTTCAAGCGCGTCAAGATCTCCGCCCTCGCGCTCCTCAAGATGGTTGTCCACGCCCGCTCAGGCGGCACCATCGAGGTCATGGGCCTCATGCAGGGCAAGACCGACGGCGACGCCATCATCGTCATGGACGCCTTCGCCCTCCCGGTTGAAGGCACCGAGACTCGGGTTAACGCCCAGGCCGATGCCTACGAGTACATGGTCGACTATTCCCAGACCAACAAGCAGGTACCTTTTTCCCTTTTGATTCCGTTTCAATTTTCATGAATTTCAGGTCTTTTGAGAGATTTATGAATGAATGACGATTTGCAAATCTCAGAAACCCTAGGTTGAGATTGTACTGGATTGGAAATTGTATCTATAAACCCTAGGTTTTTCTTTCGTGAGATTCCATGCATTCAAAGTTGTATTTGTCGAATAAATTGTTGAATTGTTTTGATTAGGACACTTTCTGAATCTGAGAATCCCTAGATTTTTCTTTTGGAATTGTTTCCTGTGATTTAATGGTTTTTTTGTCGAATAAGTTCGAGTTAGTGAGAAATTTTGATTACCATTTTTGAGGGAATTTTACATTGCTGAAGTTACTTTCTTACTCAAAAAAACTAATGTTTCTCTTTTGGGAGCCTTTAGCTAAGAACTGCTGCTTATGTTCTCTTGGGAAATCTGAAGGATTCTGGCTTTTCTTTATCTAAGAAACCCTAGTTTTTTTCTTATGTGAGAAACCCTAGTTTTTTCTTTTGAGAGGCTTCAATGCATTCTAAATTATATACTGTGATTTAGCTGAACGAATAAATGTCTTTTATTTGTAGAGAGATTTGAATAATGACACTTTCTTAATCCGTGAAACCCTAAGTTTTTCTTTCGAGAGATTCTATTGCATTCAAATTTGTATCCTACGATTCAGTGGAAGGAATGAACTGTTATTTTCATTTTTTTTTTCCAGTAAGTTCTAGGTGAGAAATTTTGATGACCATCTTTGGGGGGCATTTTTTGAGGGAATTATGCATTGCTGAAGAAACTTTCTTACTCTAAGAAACTTTGGTTTCTCTTTTGGGAACCATTAGCTAAAAATTGCTTCTTATGCTCTATTGGCAATGATGTACGGAAACTGGGGTTCTATTGCATTGCATATTTTATGTTTTATGTAAAAAAGCTAAGTAGATATTAATTATGTCTCCTGCAATTGTTTTTACTCTAGTACTTGTTTCATTACCAATTATTTTACTGTGTAGGCGGGCCGGCTGGAGAATGTGGTTGGATGGTACCATTCTCATCCAGGTTATGGGTGCTGGTTGTCAGGTATTGATGTCTCGACACAGATGCTAAACCAGCAATTTCAGGAGCCGTTTTTAGCTGTTGTTATTGATCCCACAAGGACTGTTTCTGCTGGCAAAGTTGAGATTGGGGCATTCAGGACATACCCAGAAGGATATAAGCCTCCTGATGAGCCGGTTTCGGAGTACCAGACTATTCCTCTGAATAAGATTGAAGACTTTGGTGTGCATTGTAAACAGGTTATTGTCATTCAGTTTGTATGTTCTGCTTTTCTTTTTAAATAATTAAGTTAAATTGTTGTCTAAACCATCATTTATGTGTGTTTTTGCAGTATTATGCTTTGGATATCACTTATTTTAAATCCTCACTTGATAGCCACCTATTGGATCTGCTATGGAACAAATATTGGGTTAATACTCTTTCTTCATCACCCTTGTTGGGTAACGGGGACTATGTTGCTGGACAAATTTCAGATCTAGGTGCATATATTATGATCCTAGTCCCAGATTCTTTCTTTTCCTTTCCTTTTTTACCCCCTCTATTCCAAGTTATATATTTTTTCAAGTCAAATAATTATCATGCCCTTTATGATACTGTGCAGCTGAAAAGCTGGAGCAAGCAGAAATCAATTGTCTCATTCCCGCTTTGGGCCATTGATAGCAGCCCCTCAAAGAAAGAAGGAGGTACGTTTTTCCCCTTGTATACACGTTTAGAGCTCTCTGAGTTTCACGTTGTAGTACTTTGAACCTGGTGTGAGAAATTCTCTCTTTTCCTAGAAAGTTAGTTATAGATTCTCAAACATTCGCAAATGCTATTTAAATAAATAAATAAAAACCTTTAGTGTTGTATGAAGTGAATTGACTACTTTCTTCTCAATGAGAGAAAAAAGGTTTTCACAGATTTGTTGCTTCTGAACAAGAAGGCAACGAGTTCTCTTCTTTCTTTCTTTCTTTTGCGCTTGGATTGAAGATGCAAATGTCTTGATTTGAGAGAGAGAGAGACCGAAACCAATGAAGATTTTATGTTATCTCAAATTTTTGGTCTATCTGGTCGCATTTACTTCTTTGCATACCTTTCTTTCCTTTTTTTTTCTCTTCTTTTTCCCCCCTGAAGGAAAAAAGGTCTCTAGGCTTCTAATTCTTAAAATGACTTGATGGGAACAAAGTATTTATCATGACATGGAAAGTGAAATAGCGGTAAAACACTAAGCTAATTTGTGGTCACATAATTTCATGTATATGTGTATGCATTGTGTTCTCATGTCAACTTTACATCCTCAGTAGTGTTTTGGACTAAATCTAGATTCCTACTTTATCAGCTTTGTAGATTTCTAGGTTGATTCCTAGGTGGAATCAGACCATAATTTTTGCTTTTGGCAAGGTTTTTGTAATATGCCTCTTCATGATTCGTAGTAAATCTAAAGCGTATTGGAAAGGAGATTTAATTTATTCTACTGCATGTTGGTGTGCAATCATTCCCCACTTTGGGATGGCATTATTGGTTAAACTTTTATGCTGACAACAAACTTTTAAAACCGAAAACGACGTTCTTTACAATTAACATGTTTTTTTACAAGCGAAAACATTTCCAGTTTCCGTCAGCTATTGACTTTTTCTATATAATATATATATATATATATATATATATTATTTTTTTGTTTCGTCTAGTCTCCTCATCGGACGTGGTTGTAATAGATTTTTTGTTACTAGGCTCATAAAAAAAAGTTTTTCATGGGTCCTGGTTTTTTTAATTGTTTTTTCCTCTTAGTTTTCTTTATTTCCCACAGTGGGTAGAATAATCAGAATTTCTTCTGTTTGCAATATAATATCTGTCAGTTGCATATGTATGCAGAGAGAGAGAGAATGCTTAACATAAAGTACTGATTATTTGTTTGAATTTGGGGTCCATAATTTAGCTTTTTCTGAAGCATGATGGGCACAGATGCATTCACTCTGGTCAAAGTTTAGCCGTCACTGGAGTCATGTCACCGCCTCTCTTGCTTTCTATTTTTTAATCTTAGTTTCAACACATTCATGAATTACAGGAAGAATCGCAACTCGCGAAAATTACTCGTGATAGTGCCAAAATAACCGTGGAACAAGTGCATGGCCTAATGTCACAGGTACTAGCTGTTCTAATCTATGGATATCTCTATGCATATGCGCGGGATTGCAGTTTCAGAACGAACATGAACTTCATATGCTAATGTTTCTCTCCCTGACAATGTTTCTGCGTCTCTTTCCGTTTAGGTCATCAAGGACATTCTCTTCAACTCTGTCCGCCAATCCAATAGATCCCGCACCGAGCCATCTGGTCCGGAACCAATGATCGAGAGTTGATTTTTGCACCCGAACTAAGCCGCAATTGTTAGAACCCTTTTGTCTTTGGTGACCAGCTTACTAATCTGATCTGCTTTCCCAGTTGCCATAATTATATATCACTTTTGTATGCTGATGTAAATCCTTTATTCAGCAATTGCTTCGAGCCTTTTTTTTTTTTTTTTTTTTTTGAACTTTAGTTTTGCTTATTATTATTTTTATTATTTTTGCATCCTTTTATCATTTGTCAAAGTAATCAGTTGTTACATTTCCACCTGACCCCACATGGTTTGATATTGGCAGGTTTTAAGTCGTGGGTTTAATATCACTCAACAAGGTCTAATATATTTATATAGGAGACACATGTTTACAAAATTTGAAGTTTACGAAAATTTGTGGAGGTTTTAGGGCTCAAATTGTCTCAAGCGTAACCTGCGGAAATGTCGATTTTTTGGCTGGGATTCGTACGACTCCCACCCGTGTCTTTTTCTTGAATTGTCAATTGTCTTTTATGGGAATGTTTGTGGTATAACTTTTTAACATCAAATAGAGTTTATTTTTAAATATTTCAAATATAATCAAAAGGTTGAGTTGTTGTTTGTGTTTGATAATTATAACACATCTTATCTTATTGTATTACATATCAAGAAATTAAAAAAAAACAAAAAAAAAACAAAAAAAAACAACCTTCAACATGTTTGGCTCCTCGTTAGTGGTCTATCGGGCTGGGGTTTGGGAGGGGGCATCGTCGGAGGTTGTAGGGGTGAGTCAAGATTTGGGAAGGGGGGGGTGGGATCGTCTGAGGTTGCGGGGGCGAGCCAAGCCAAGATCGGGGTTGAGATCTGATGAGGGGGGCAGCCCAGATCTGGCGCTTGGGTCGCGTGGGGGGGGGGGGGGGGGGGGAGTGGGGGGGTTGGGGTCATGGGGAGATTGTCGCCAGGCGTGAGGGGTTTGATTTGGCGGGGGGTAGGGGGGCCATATCTGCATGGGGGGCCTGGGTTGAGAGCGAGGGGGAGCTTGGGTCATGGACCAGGGAGGGCGCTTGGGTCGTCGAGGGGGCTTGTGATCTAGCGGGGGAGGCCTTGGGCAGTCGGAGGGCTCGTTGTCCGGCAGGTGGTGCCTGGGTCACGTTGGGGGGGGGGGGGGGGTGTGGAGGGGGGCTTGCTGGAAGAAGAAAATGGTTTTTTTTTTAATTTCTTTTTTAGTATATAATACTATAAGGTAAAATGCATCATAAGTCTCATACACAAGCAATATCTTAGCCGTTGAAATTTATTGAACGGTCATAAAGTGAGCTCTACCAATAGGTTATGTAAATGAGACTTTATCGCAGACTGTCCCGTCTTTTTATTTTTATTTTTTTCAGAAAAAATATAATAAGAACTATACTTTTATTATATTAGTAGGTATTATTATTTTAGTTGAAATGCATAATTTTTTTAATCATAACTTAGACTAACAAAAAGTTGATCTAATAACTGAAATATCATATGCTTGTTGATAGAGTAAAAGTATCATTTTAATCATTACTTTTATCTTTTGATATATATATTTTTTCTTTCTAAGACCACTGGATTATGATTTTCAATAGAGGATAATTCCAAAACTAGTTCACAGAAAGACGGCTCAAAAGCAAAAGCATCATTTATTAGCAATTATTGTAGTAATCTTTGAAGTACAAATAATGACACTTAGGAATTACATTGACAGAATCGGCTTCCCAATAAAAAAAAAAAGGCCTGAAATAAACTCATCCACTAGGAAGAATAAGATGAGTGATCTCTTAAAGAACTAAATTAACAAACAAATTAAAAAGAAAAAAGAAAAAGAAAAAAAAAAAGAAAAAAGAAAAAAGAAAAAAGAAAACACAGAGACATCCATGGTGCTGTTCACATGCAGAGGAGCAAAAACCTCGTGGGTCTTTTTCTCTTTTGTAGGTATTATTATTATTATACAGATGCGGAGTACAATCATGTAGATACCGGAAAGTGCCAATTTCCTTTGCTATCAATATCATCTCATCTTCCCCACTAGAGAAAAAGGGAGGAAAAACAGGTATAGCCTTGTAAACAAGTCTACCACTTTCTGAATTTACCCAAAAAAAAAAAAATTAAGGGAAAAAAAAAAAAAAGTCTACCACTTTCTTCCCATAATTTTTTTTTTAAATAAACAAATAAAATAAGGGGGGAAAAAAAAAGAACAAGGAAACCAAAACAAAACAAATCTCTCACTTTTTTGGTTAAATCTTTAGTGGGTTTTGTGTGGACTCTTTGAGAAAATCATGCCTTTCATGACTTTCTCCACTCCAACCTCTCTCTCTCTCTTTCTGCCTACCCATCATTTTGTTGGATTAGATTCTAAGAAGATAACCAAAAAAATAAAAGTAATGTTCATTCACAGGCAAATTAGTCCTCTCCATAAGGCTTGACCTGTTGCCTATGTAACTTTGAGCTACTTCTTGTCTTTTTAATCTTTCACGTGTGAGTGACCCTCCTCCACTACTCTCTCTCTCTCTCTAGAAGTTCTCTTCTCTTTGTAGCTTAGTACTTGGACACATTTGAGAGAGCACTTCTAGAGTGAGGAGAGCTATTTCTTTTCTAAATGGAAATTTTTTTTTTTTTTTTTTTGGTATACACAGATAAGAACACACATTTTTCACAAGATTAATTAATCATAAGAGCCTCCTTCAAGAGGATGATAAATCCATAAATGGACACCACTAAATTATAACTTCCAAATAATTGTTAATTAAAAAAAAAAGACTTTGTGCGTTTATATGTCATTCAAAATTCTCACTAGAAAAGCTTTTTATTATATGAGCTAAGGGACGTCTCTAGAACAAATATTTCGCGTGCCAAAACAGGTTATTGACTTTAATTTGTGTCCCTTATTGATTCATGTGACCCATGGTAACCGAATTTTAAAGCTTCTTTTGTTTTGCTTATATAGTCATCCCCGTGAGTAGTTTTTCTCCACTTTTTTTTTTTTTCTTTAATATATATTTATATGTATATATATGCCTCTATGGCTTATTGCAAGGGTGATTTGGGTAATTTTAAAACTAATAACTGAATTTTTTGGACTGAAAAAATAATTAGCCTCTTTGGTAAATCTCTCATTTTTTGTACTAAATACATCTCTGAAATATATAACAAAGGATGTTATTCATCTCTTTATCCTCAAATCTTTTATACTCAAAATAAGGCTATAGACAAGAATAATTGGTAAATCGTATAGTTAAATAATGATTTAGAAAAGAGAAAATTACTTAAATAACCACATTTTTTCATTTATTGACTAACATGACATAAATTTTGATTAACTTTAGTTCAATTTTAAGTCATATTGGTCTAGTGTTATTTTTATATTATGTTAGTGCAACAGTCTCTAAATTTATGTCATTCGGGTGTTTTCTTTTTATTGTACTTGATGTTATACCTAGGGGTCCAAAGCTAGCTAGTAACAAATACAACCTTGCTCTAATCAGAAGAAGAAAGACAAATACAACCTTGGTAACAAACTTGTTCTAAATTCAATAATTAGCAAACTAGACTATGTGCCATATCTATACATACAATTATTACAGTGTCATTTTCGATAACATGAACATTTTCCAATACGTAAAAGGAATGTATTTTTTTATGAAGTTGCCATGAAACTAATCTGTCTCCTATTACAAAGTCAAAACCCCTAGACATGGCGGACCTTCATTTGATTTGTGTTCTTCTTTCTTGGTCTTATGAAGGGTCAATGGTTGTTTTATTGATACTATGTTTGCCACCACAATTATTATTATTGGTAAAAAGTATGAGCATTGAAAATAACAATGGTACAATATTTCACAAGCTTACTTATTTTTGGTTTTTATTTTCAAAAGGAAAAATAAATAGAGAGAGATGAGGAGAGCTTGTTCAAGAAGTGCACTCAATCCCTTGATGATGGTTTTCCAAATAAGTGAAAGGAAAATAAAAATTAAGAAAAAAAAAAAAGAGGAAAATAAAAATGCTCCACCCAGTTACTAAGTGGATTACCTACTTTTTTTAGTAAACAAATTATAAAGAGAAAAGTGGATTGTCTACTCCCTCATCAAAACCTAAGTTGAAAGACAATGTGCTCTTTCACTATGCATCCACACCTTACCTAAAAATTGTTGGTGGAAAATTTTTTGCAATTTACGGGTTTTTTTATTTATTTTTAATTTGTACCCTCAACTTAGGGCTAGCTGTTGATGTGCAAGATTGTCTCTCAAAAATCGATGTTACAAAGTGGAGATAAGTGAAAACCATGCTTGCACATGAATATTGAAAGAATTTTATGCCCCTTCTCTCCAAAGAATCTTTCTTTCTTACTCATGATGTACAATAAAAGAATTGGTACCTAAAGAATTGAAGGTAGTGCTATTCATCTTGAGCTATATATCAATTATTCCCAGGGCATCTTTGCTCTCTACCCTTCTTTCTCCCTATGGTCTACTTTACACTTCTCTCTCTATATATATATATATATATATATATTTATATATGTTCATTTATCTACCTTTCATTTTTTTTTTTTTTTTTGGTGTGTGGGTTTTGGTTGTGTCAAAATGGTCATTTCAAAGAGATCTAAAATGAGGTAGGTGGTCCAAAAGGGCATAAAAATTATGGGCCATTTCCTCATACAGTGTATGATTATGAAGTGTTCAATTATATAAAGGGGCTTCAAGTGGGAATATATATTTAGTGTTCAAAAGGTCCTCAATTTACAAGTCTTCTTCTAGCATAGAGACTATTCCTTGCGATTTGTAACCACTACTTGTCTGTACTTCGTGGAACTGAATTCTTGCGAAGCTTATCAGAAATTTAGGTGCCAACTAGCAATGGCTAAGATGCAATGTCCAAAATTTTGATAGATTTCTTATTCATGGGAGATAGAGACCTAACAAAAGTTATTTGGAGGCTTCCTAAAAGGACTTGCATACTTCGAAGCTCCTTTTTCAGGGAGCTTTCTATGATAAGGTATCTCTATCAATAATACATGTTACTAAATATTAGATCTCGTCAAAATCACAATAAAATAAAATAATAAACCAAGTAGAATTCTCCGTTTTTTCCCTTAATTTTGTCCTTAAGTTTTATGACTTTCTTGGTATAGGATTTGAAAAGGGAAACTTTGCATAACTTCTTTGTCTTCCTAGTTATCTAGATAATTGTAATCAATTCTATAACGAACACTAATTGACTACTCCTATGGTACTCTCTTAAATGTAAGCCAAATGACCCCAATTATTGGAAGCTTTCGGTTATTCTCTGCCCCGTGGTTGAGAAATCAAGTTAATGAGCAATTCCTAAGTCAAATTACTCCCCAACGTTGTTGTATAATTTTGACTAAAATTACCTTTTTGACATTCTTGATGATAACGTGTCACCTAAAAAGAAGGAAAAAAAGAAAAAAAAAAAAAAAAATTGTAGTTGGTTTTATTTTTATTTTTGGTTAATGGAGGATAAAAAATGTGTGGCCTGATTTTTGGTCGTAATCGCATTAATACTCTTTGGTTGAGAATAGGACTTTTTTTATTCATGCCCATTACCATTACTCAAAACTCAAAAGCACTATCCAAGGAGAGCAGGGCTTTAAGAGGTAGACTGATTGCTTCCAAAATTAACAAGTCTGCAACGTCCCCAATTAATGCTACAATCTTTATTTACATCAAATCCGCTCACTTTCAAACTCTAAAAAGATAAACAATTATTAAAAAATTCACATATACTCCTTAATCTTAAGATCACTCTCACTTTACTTTTTCGATTTTGAAAACTACTCTACCTCTTAAATTAAGAATTTGTCTCACATAACCACCATCTATTAGAATTTTATTAAAAACAGGTAGAAAAAAGGGTTAGGTGCAGTTATGTAGTCTTTTTATTTTTTAATAAAAATTCTAACCGAAGTGGTTAAGTGAGACTAATTATTTTAATCTGTTTTAACAAAAATTCTTATGAAAAGGGGTTAAGTAGGATAGATTCAAAGTTTAAGGATTAAAGTGGGAGTTTTTAAAACTTAAGAGATAAAAGTGAAAATAATTCTAAACTTATATGCACAAGTGAGAATAATCCCAAACAAATTTTGAGATTAAGGTACACGCTACTTTTCAAAGTGGGTACCATGACATGATAACATGATTGATATTTCCATCCATCCAAATGGCACGCTTAAACACAAAATTGACCTTAACAATAAATTAGTTATTAAATCGAAAGAGACATTTTCTTTTGAGCCTGACTAGTTGATTTTTTGTCTTTAATTCCCTGAATTATCAAAATTTCATTTTTCAGCAAGATATATTAGAGCGAAATATCCACAATATGTTAACTAATTTAACATCAACTATGATATTATTATTATTACAAAAATGCTAAAAAAAATTGATATCATAAACAGGGAAAATACTAAAATTTATTTTCCAATCTTAAAACACATTTTTTTTTTTTTTTTTTTTTGGGATTCATGTATTCAGAAATGGCAGCTGTTTTAGTTAAAGCAATTCTTAAGATCCATAATGTTGTTCTTAATTGTGGGTGCACACTTATATTATGTTGAACATATCAAAATTATGTTGTTTGCAAAATGTCTCTCAATAGATCAAAGTTAGTGGTCCACTTGTAGAATAAAAGCACTACCCTTAATTAAGTCTGTTTACTATCATTATTCATCAACTAATAATATTAAACAAAACTTAAATAAACATAATTAGTATGTGCTCATCGATTTTTCTACGTACTGAAGGTCAAATTTGCCCAATGTTAGTGTTGGACATGGACAAACAAACAGAATCCAACTTCTTTTTTCCTAATAAATGTAACTAGAAAGCTCATTCCAAAATTTATCCCAATTTACTCAAAAAAGATTGCTCAATTCAAAAAAAATCTCTGAAGAACATGCGCACTGATCGTGGCACTGCAACAATTAGAAAAGATGAAAAGCACATGAATATTGCGTCATATTTTGCCATGGTAGTGCGGTACATATTAATTTTAGAGAAATTCAGTTGTAAGATATGAAAAAACACGCCCTAATTAGTACTAACATTTTGGAATTATTATATTTTCGTGTTATATTTTCATCACATATACACATATTTTTTATGTAATCTGATCATGAAAAACAAATTTTTTTTTCTTTTAAATTTTGAAAGGGGAAAAGATTTTAGACGTGAATTACAACTAGACTATTCATTTTTTTTTTTTTAATAAACCACGCGGTAAAGTCACGTTTTTTCTTTTCCCTATTTTGTAACGATAGGAAAAATAAAATGTTTGGATTTTTTTTCTTTTTTTTTTTTTAACTTTTCTCATTTAAAAAAAAAAAAAAAAAAAAAAGGTGTGCAGAGGAAAGTTTTTAAGGAAGGCCCACACAAGTGTGATTGGGTGGAAGAGTCAGATGCGACGACTAGCAACTGGTTTCTAGGAAAAGGGTCCCACCAAATTAAAGGGGGTCAAAATTCTAATCTCCTTTGAAAATCAATCCACAACCACCAATAATTTCAACACCAAAACCCTAATACGGCATTTTATTTCCAAACCTATCTCTCTATATATGTCGTGGTCCACCCTTGGGATGCTCCAACACTCAAAGGGGAGAAAACGATCAAGAAACCTTTTTTTATTTTCTTGATTAGGTAGAGATTTCTTTACTAGGGCATGGAAAAAAAAAAAACATATACAAAAAGCTATATTATGAGTCATTAGATCATATCATATTAAAACAGAAAATATACAATTTAAAAAAGTTTGATATCAGTAGGTTTTCTTTTTTCTTTTGTTTTTTTCCTCTTTATAATCCGACCTTAGAATTTCCATATAATTACATAGGTCATGGAATTATATTTATAGATAATCAAGATTTACCTTTTTCTACAAAATCTTTACTATTTTCAAAAATTTAAAGAAAAAAAAAAAAAAGATAAATGGATTATAATTTGCTTTTCTAAGTAATGGGAGGGGCAAAGTCCACTCGCTATTAGCTTGCTTAAATCTCTCCACCCCGCGAACGTACTCATGAAAAATAAAAGAGAGAGAGAAATAAATGTATAACTTTTTTTTCTTTATTTTTAATTTAGGATTGAATAAAGGAAAGTTTGCTTAGAGGTAAGAGAAAATACACCTTTTTGACTGAGATTAGTTTATTCCTTCTAATATGGAAAGTAGTAGTAGATATCAACTTTCTACTACTACAAACTTAAAGTTATTCCATGACAAAAAAAGTACCATAGGGTAAAAAAAAGTACCATAGGGTAAAAAAAAAGGTACCCTTAACCATGATATATATATATGTCTATATATGTATATTTTTGACCGAACATGATCATTTTTTTTTAACTTCTCTACCTCCGATCAAAAATTGTTAATTAATACGTTCAGAAGATATTCACACTTGACTTTATCACGAGATAAAGAGTTCACATCTCCCCACCTCTAAATAAAAATAAAAATAAAATTCTTACTTAATTACATCATAAAATATACTAAGATATGTCTTAACTCACGGTTTTATCAACTAAAAACATGGAAATTTTTTTAGATTAGATCAAAACACAACAAATTAAATTATCCTAATTACAACTTCAGATTCATTATATAAAAAAAAAAAAAAAATTATGATCCTCTCTCTCTCTCTCCTCTTGTTTTTTCCCTGAAAATAAGAACATCTCTCTGACAACTTTGCAAGCATGCAAAATGAAACGTGCACTAAAAAGCAATTAAAAGGAATAAAGAAAAGAAGGACAAAATCGAATCGTATTTGTATATTTAGAGAGCACAAAATGATAAAATTAGTCTTGAGATTAATAATTCATCTGCAATAATTTATGCACCATTCAATGTTTTTGGGTCTAGTCCTAGAAATACTTGATTGGGATCAGGATATGCAATTGCAATTTATTTGTTTTTCTTTCTTTCTTACCACATGACTAATTAACATGAATCATTAGTTATGTCTTAATATACTTCTTAAATATCCGGCTTTTGGCATGATAATATTTAAGTTTTAATACATTTACAAAAAGCCATGCAAAAATTCATTAATTTGTACACTAAATTTCTTATAATTTTTTTTTTGTTTTTAATGGCGTGGAACATATTTTGATTATACTATGTATGTAATTCATTAGGTACAAATCAATCTAAACTATTTTTATTAAGTGAGACCTATTACGAGCATCTCCAATGCAATGTTAGATTATTATGTCAATAATAATTTTTGATATTCAAATGAAAAAAGTACTCTGCAATTAAGTGCTATATTTGATGTCAGATTTGTCATATGCTTACTTTGTGGTAACTTTACGACAAAATATAGTTAATATCAAATTTAACAATTGACTTTATTAGTTGTTGCCTTAATTTTTTCGTATAATTAATACAATATTTTTTTCTATAATTTATTTAAATACTAAAAATTCACTTTTAAAAGTTAAATCATGATAATGATGACAAAAAGTAGAAATAATATTGTGCTTTATAATATAAAGTAAAATTGTGTTTGGTTCCGAGGTCCAAACCCAAAAATTCCATTTCATTTTTTGTCTTTTTCAGAAAAGTCAACAAACATTATAACTAGTTTTTGAAAAGTCAACCAACTTCAACCTAAAAATTTAATTTTTAAACCAGTACACCAAACACACCATAGATTTTTTGCATTCTTTTGTAACAAATATAGTATTAGCATTATGATTGCGAATATAGCATTAACATAATAGTTGTAAATATAATCTAGCAGTAACTTGACATCTGTCTCCCTATAAGATACAGGTGTCCAGTTTGATTTTTTTACCATCTATTATAACAAATATAGCAGTAGCATAATGAATGTAAATATAGCTTACCGGTAATCACACATCTGTCTTCGTACAAAATGTAAAGTTTCAATTCTCATATTTTCAATTCCAAAACATAGACAAATCTTTTGAATCTAGTCTAATAAAATAAATTTTTTGTCAGACCGTAATTGGATTAAAAAATTATTTAATCCAAAAACATGTGTTTTGGGGGTTTTTTTTCTCTCTCTCTCTCTCTTCTTTTTTTTTTTTTTTTTTGGTGAAATGAGAACAAGTATTTTTGGTTTGAAAGTGTAAAATCAAACACTTGTTCCGTGGTTGACAAAAACGCTTGTACGGGTGTACAATAGCGTATATATTTATTAATTATTTGTCTCTCCCAATTTGTCTTCCGTCTACGAGAGTGACTTTTAATTTTCCTTTTCTTTTTTTCTTTTTCTTAAATAGAAAGATTGTAATTAATTCACATCCAATTTCTCAAAGACGGTAGTTGGAAAGGAAAATATATATATATATATATATATATCATCTCACATCCCAATTGGGACCTGGACATTCAAGTGCACGGAAGTTTACAATTCGAGCTATCAGAGTGACACGTGGTATTTGACGGCCGAGATCAAGAGGATGGATGGAGAGAGATTACGCATTCATCTCGGCTTTTCTTGCGATTCTGTACTTATAAATATGTCACACAGAAATAAGCATCTCACGTTTTAGCGCGTGGTACACACGCTCCCATACAGGCACTGTTCCGTTTTAGGGTTTGCAACTTCTGCTGCTTTCCAAGTTCCAAGTTCCAACCGGCTTTGCAATCTTCATTTAGAAGTCAATCAATCACCAAAAGCCACCTCTCTAATTGCATGCGACAATGACTTTTTTTCTTTTTTCTTTTTTCTTTTTTTAAATTTTTAAATTTTTTTTTCTATGTTTTGTTAGGAAAGTTGACTTTAGTTCGTATTTTTTTTTCTTGATCTTTTAAAGACATGCAAATTTTGCATGATTTTGTGGCACAGTGTATTTACCGTCCGTTTGAGGTACATTTGAAACTACTTTTTAACTGAAACGAAAACCAAAAACTATGATAGAATTACTTAAATAATCAAATTTTTTTCCATCTATTGATCAATATGATATAAAATCTACATTCTTGACCAATCAGATACAAATTTTAGTTAATTTTAATTTAATTTTGTGTCACATTAGTTTAGTGTTAATTTTTTGTGTCACGTTAGTGTAAAAGACTTTAAATTTATATCATTCAGGTACTTTTCCCTTTCACTATTTACATATCAAAATGTTTACAGTCACTAATATTTTAAAAGTTCATAACTTTATTATTTCAAATTCAAATAAAATGATTTTTATTTTTTAAATTGTAAAGAATTTTGAGAGAAACAAAATATCCAAACACAATTTAAGTTTTTATACTTTTTTACTCTAAATATTTTTTTTAAACCAAATACATATTTTCAGAACTACAATTCAAATATCTCCAAAACTACATCTCTAAAATCTCCCCCTAAATGAGCCCTAATAATACTGTGGCTCCTCAAACTTATTGTCCTTTGATAACTTATCTCCTAAATTTTGAATTCTTACGATTTATCTATGTTCCATTTGATTTAACTTGTCGTTAAATTGATTATTGAAAGTCTACGGATATTTCATGAGAAGACGAAAGATCCCATTTTTGATCAAAAATTCCTATTTAACAGAAAAACGTTTAGGAGAAGAAGAGATTGATTAATAGGAGAGGAGAACAGGAGGAAGAGAGAAAGAAAGAGATCAGGAAAGTAAATAAAAAATACTATACATTTAAAAAAAAAAGAAAAAAAAAACAGAAGAAGATGATTGCAAATTTGCAAGAGAGACAGTAAGGAGAGCGAGAGCAGGATTGGTTGGGGCGTAATTGGTCGAAAACTAGGAACAAACCCGAAAGAAACAGAAAAATTTAAAAATCTAACGCAAACTATTGTGTTAATCTTCCAAATTCAAACCTTCAATTTTATGTAAATTAACAAAATGAGAAATTATTGAAACAATATAAAAAATTCATGAGGTAAATTATAGAAATTAAAAATTTAACAGACAAGTTATCAAAAGATAACGAGTTTGAAGGGCAAGACCATATTCGATAAAAGACCATCTTCAACATATATTTATATTTACTATTTAAAAAAAGTTAATCTGATATTATTTATTATAAAAAAATGTAGAATAGTAATTTTGATATTGTATTTTAATGTATAATGTTGTTTTTAATACTATATCTATTCTTTATTGGTGTCATTAAGCTTCGTAATTCATAAAAATAAGGTGTCACTATTTAAATAATTTAGATAAAAAAAAAATTGAAACACCAACCAATAATAATCAAATCCAATTTAACATTTTACTATACACGATGGAAACTGATACTTGAGACTCGTGTTCGAATGTAAATACAATTTTTAATGATATAACTTTGTTTTGTCATCATCATTAAGTTTTTATACTTATAAAAGTAAAGTTTAGGTGTTCAAGTTATTTTGATTAGATGAAAAATTAAGGTACCAATTCATAGTAATCAAATGCCAAACTCAATAATTTTTATAGTTGTGACAAAATTTACCACTAAATTTAAATTTTTTTCAAAGTTACAATAAAAAATAATACTCCATTCAAGAACCTTTTTTTTTTTTTTTTTTTTTCACTCAAAACAAGATCTTATGGATTTTATATCTCGACACCTAAAATGCTAGATTCACGATTTATAAAAGACACAGGAAAGTTATGGATATGGTGTTGAAAACACGAATTAATAAGCAATCTTTTTATTCATGTCCCATTACTTAAAATATTTAAAGACGCTAACAAGGGTTAAAAAATCAATCAAGTACTTTTAAATTTTGGACGACGTTGTAAAAATTACACTGAGAGGGACGAAAGCAAAGAATTCCCTCCAATTTTGACAGGGATGTGAGTTCTTAAAAACATGACATAGTTCCTTTAATAATAATAATAATAATAATAATAATAATAAAGAAAGAAAAACATGACATAGTTTTTGTTTAGAAATCTTTTAAACTTTGCATTTCGCTTTTCTTAAAATATTCTCAGTTAATTGTATATATGATTGAAATAATAAATATGATTACTGATTTAATTAATTGATCGGACGTCACATTAAATTTTTTTTTTTGAAAGGGAGATTTCATTTCACAAGAAACAAAATACATAAAGCACAAAATGGCCCCAAATACAAATGAATTTGACCTGAAATCAAAAACCGGATCCACCAGTAAAGACCAAAATAACAACTTTGTTTTTTTTAGAATAAAGAAACGTTTTGTTCTACGTTTAAAACAACAAAACCCATCTTTTTGAAATAATATATTAATTTGTAATTTATATGTTTCCATGAAGGAAAGTATGATTCCAGAGATTTAGCTAGAGAGAGAGAGAGAGAGAGAAGTGACATTAGACTTTTCAATATGCACTTTTAACTCATAGTTCTTAATCAATCTTAAAAAAAAAAAAAAAAAAAAAATCTATCTTCTTTGGGGAAATTAAAGGCTAACTAAATTACTCAAGCTCACTTATTCAACAGTGAGATAAAGTTAAAACTCATATGGATGTATAATTGGGATGTCTCTCTGTTATATTTAAATCAGACGATATTTATAAAATGAGTTTAACTAAGTTGTTTACAATTTTTTTTTCATGTATCTAACCTCACGTAACTACCCTATTAAACCTCGAAGCACCTATTGTAGAATTTCATAAATTACTAGTAGAAGATTAATTCATAAAACAAAAGCTTTAACAAATCACTTGGTCTATCAAATAAAACGTTACATGGCAATATGCTAATATGACATATGTAAAAGAAAAATGTATGTGTGTGTATATAAAAGAACATTTATGAGATAATGACAAATTATATATTTTTCCAAAGTAACAGATTATGTTTTAGGTATTATTTAATGCTTGAAAGAGATATTAGAGAATTTTATATCTAGAAAAAAAAAAAAAAAAAAAAAAGTAGTGAAGGGACTTTCGCAGTGGTGCTAACAACCTAATCCAAAAAGGCATGATTTTCTATTTTCATTAATTATTCGAAAGGAAATTTTGGTTTTTGGGTCGACGCGGATTCAGGAAAATGTTTATGGTCCCTATTTTGATAAGATTTGGAAATCTTGTAGTTGGTTCTATTTTACGCACCAATTGGTTATTCATTAAAGACATTTTTTCCATTAAAACGAATTAATTAAGTGTTGTGTGTATAGTTTAACAGTACACTCCCAATTCTACCAAAGTGTGAAGAGTTCAATTCTTTCACCTTCAAATTTCAAATTTCAAATAATAATAATAATAATTAATTAATCTAATAAACTTTAGAGAGAAAGAGCCAAATAACATATTTGGAGACTCTAATTTAAAATTATAGCACAAATTTTAAAGACCGGTAATAAACAACAAATTCATATTAATTTTACAGAAAAATACGGAAATTATCCTTACTACTTCTCCTCTCTCTCTTCTCTCTATTGCGACTCCCTCTATTCAACATTGCCAGCTCTAACAATATCGTGAAAGCTTATTATTATTTATCCGTAAATCTGTTATTTACTAAAAAATCCAAGTATTTACTAAAAAATTTGAAGATTTATTAAAAAATCTAAGGATTTACTCGTAAAAATTTGCTATAATTTATCATCTTTAAAAACCTTACTATAATTTTAAAATTTACTATATGCTATAATTTCGATTAACACTTTATGTTAGGTGTAGATCTTAAGATGTTTGGCAAAATTTTTTTTTTTTCCAACGGTCAAACTTCAAAATTTAGTAAAAACGATGTATATCCTATTTTGGGACGCGAACCATAAAACTAATAAAATGATTCATTTGCTTAAAGTTTAGTGGTTATTAAGTATTGTGGGTGTAGTTTAACGGTAATTATATATCCGGTTTTACTAAAGTATGAAAAGTTCAAATTCTTCATCTTCAACTTTCAAAAAAAAAATAATAATAATCTAATAAACTTTAGAGAGAAAGAGCCAAATAACATATTTGGGGACTCTAATTTAAAATTATAGCATAATTTTTAAAAACTGATAATAAACAATTTATTCATATTAATTATATAGAAAAATACGAAAATTATCCGTACAACTTCTCCTCTCTCTCTTCGCTCTTCTCTCTATTGCGACTCCCTCTACACAACATTGCCAGCTCTGACATTGTCATGAAATTCTATTATTAATTATATGTAAATCTTTTATTTACTAAAAAATCTAAGTATTTACTAGAAAATTTGAAGATTTATTAAAAAATCTAAGGATTTACTCATAAAAATATACTATAATTTATCATCTTTAAAAACCTTGCTATAATTGTACAATATATTTATAAAATATACTATATGTTTATTTCGTTTAACACTTTATGGTAGGTGTAGATCCTAAGATGTTTGGCAAGTTTTTTTTTTTTCCAACGGTCAAACTTCAAAATTTTGTAAAAACTAAGGATGTATGTCCTACTTTGAGACGCGAACCATAAAACTAATAGTATGGTAGTAAAGGGTTAATTTTTGATAGTCAAATGGTAAGGGGCTAATAAGGGTCAATTGCAAATACAATCCAAGTAATTGCATCTTTTGTTTTTTGTTTCAAGATTTTACCTACCATATGAAAGCAAATGAAAAGTTCCTTGAGTTGACCATAATAAATGAAATTTTGGCTTTTTATAGGAGAAAAAAGAAAAATTAGTAGAGCAAATAGGAAAGGAAAACCCGAATAATATCAATATATCAACTTTAAACTTAATTTTTAAACATCAATTTACGTGATAATAATATTTTATTTTTAATTGATACAGTTTTTATTTAAAGACTTATTAATAAAATAATAACGATTTACATATCATATAGATTGATTTTTGAAAGTTGATCAATATCCTTAATATAAATTATTTTTTTAATATATTGTATTTTAAATGTAAAACAATACTTTAATAAGTTATTATTTTAATGGAAATTGTAGCGTATAACATATTTTATAGGTACCTTATGAAGTTTATTATATGTTTTTTAAAAGATGACAAATTATGATATATATTTTTGAGTAAATCCTTAGATTTTCAGGTAGATCTTTAGATTTCGGGTAAATGTATGTGTGATTATAAATCTGATTATGTTATTTATTAACATATTCAAAATTTTCTGCCATGATTTTCTATTACTCTTTTCAAAAATATTATTTTGCTCCGTGTCTCATATTTTAAACAGTGATTGCAGACATAGTCTTACAATAATACTACACATAATTTCATAAAAAAAATGTAAAATTCGAATCCCCTCATTGTCAAGTTAAAAAAAAAAAAAAAGAAGTTATTGTTCTAATGAATATTTATTGAAGTTCTATATCTTATCATAATTTTCTTAAGTCGATATTTTTATATATGTGGTTAATAACCATGCCCCAGTGCTACTCATCTTTTATTCATACCCTACCAGAAAAAAAAAAAAAAAAAAAAAAAAAAAAAAAAAAAAAAAAAAAAGGTCCATCTACAATGTACCCCACCGGATCACCGCCCCAGAAGCCCGATATCTCACCGGCCTGTGCCCTTTCCATTCGTCACAGACAAGCGCGTCCGATAGCGCGTGGCCAAAAGATCTGGGCCCAGCAAGGGCACGGGGGAAGTGGGCCCTGGCCCATTAGAGCCCAAAACGTTTGGTATATATATGTCAATTGTAACTTGTAAGAGAGCCAGACCACTGCCTCTACATTTCATCATCCCCAAAAAGAGGAAAAAAAAAAACCAAAAACGAAAAATCTATTTTTTTATTTTAATTAATTTCCTTTTTTCTCATTTTCAGACTATTCAACAGTGGAAAAGAAAATCCTCTCTCTTTCTCGCTATCTCAGAGGGGATTGGTTTCTTTCTTCTTTTTCTTCAGCTATGGCTCTCTAGCTGTTCTCTCTCTCCTCACTTTCTCTTTCTTCAATCTCTCTCTCTCTCTCTCTAGGTTTCCGATAACGATTCTCTTGCTTTCGTGCTTCCGAACATGGGAGGCGACAAAGGAATCAGTCTTGACGAGATCAAAAATGAGTCCGTCGATCTGGTAACGCACATTCTCTCTCTCTGTTTTCTCTGTTCTTGTTGTTCTCGCTAGCTTTTATTTTTTTGGTGAATATTGTGCCGAGTGTTTGGTTGCTGAGAAAACAGAGTAAAACTGATATATACTGAAAAGTTATTTTGTAGTTTCACGTTGTTTTCTGCTTTGAAAAGCGATATAAATTCCGTTTATTTTTTTGCTTTGCTTGCTTGCTTCGAGGAACTCTGTTCTCTGTTCAATACTACATACACATGTATTTATATATGAACACACTCACTCACTCACACCTTTACATATACAAATACATGTATATAATTACTTTATGGCGATTAGAAATTTTTTTTTATTAGTTTGCTTATTCTTCTGCAAATTTTCTCGCCAAGACGTAAGCCAAACGTTTCGTCCGATTATGTCTTCGTCATTTCTTCTCTAAATCACACAGGAGATCAATGATTTTTTCCCAAAAAAAAAAATCCTTGTTCTGATTTCTGATTTCCAATTTTTGATTTTCCATTTTCGATGTTTTTTTTCACCTTTTTGATTCCGTCATTTCGCCGATATGAAAAAAAAAGAACGAAGATGATGATGTGGTCCGACGTCAACGACGGCGACATATGGAAACCTTTTTCGCTACAGTTATAGTGAATCTGAAGCGTCCACGACACGTGGCCTCCAATTGGGCCCACCTATGGTTGACGGCCCAGATTACATGTCTCTTTTTTGCTTAAATTTCAAGCATATCATCGTACCCGTTCAATTAAAAAAAAAAAAGAAAATTATTATATATTATTTTAATTTTTGAAAAATAGAAAATTAAAAAAATAAATTCTGTGCTTTTATTTCTAAGGAGAGAATCAGTGAAATACGCACCCAATCACATGGAATCAGCGGCTTTGACAACGCGCGCATCTTTAGAGAACGTGGCCGAAAAGAGAATTGGAATTAAATAGAACGGAAAATAAAAATCTTTTTTAAAGAAAAAAAATATTATTTTTTTACTTTTTTAATTATATTTTAATAATATTTTTCTCTTACTTTGTTAGCACGCGCCAAATAAGGCGCGCGTTTTACGTATTTTCCCTTATTTTGGTTATTTCCTAATCCCACATGGGTAGAATTCGTCCCATATTTCCCGTTGAGGGCTTGTTTTAGCTGGTTCCGTTTTGAAATCTTGGAAAGAAAAAGGACCTGATTTGGACGTCGTGCCTAATTTATTTACATTTTGTATTTATATATTTTTATTCTACTATATTTGTGAAGTCCTCCGGAATTTTTTGTCCTACCTAGGGATTCGGGCAGAGTATCGTCCGTTGTACTTTTTGTACTTTATTCTTTTATTACCAGTGTTTTAGCTAATATTTCCTCTTTTTTTTAGGAGTATTTTAATTTTAAAATCAACTTTGAAATCATTAAAAAAAAAATCAACTTTGAAATTGACTGTACATCAAATCCAAGAAATAAATTGTATATTTTGTTTTTGTGGTTGCATATAGGTATTTATTAATAATGAATAAAAATGGAACGAAGAAAACAAGCACACTTGAACTAACCCATTAATTTTAAACAAACATTAAAAATTTTAATTTAATTAATTATCATTTTTTATCATTTTAAAAAACTTAAATTCAGGTAGAGAGTGAGAATGTAGTATAAGACCTCTTTGTAAAGAGTTCACATGTGTAGTAACTTAAGTTGAGCTGATCCTTTTCAATTACCAGTGACTTTATATATCTTGTGACAATATGAGGTTCAAACCCGTTTTGTTGTTGTGGGTTTGCTTTGGATTTTTTTTTAAACGAAATGATTAACCTATCTTTGGCCTATATTTGGTTTAAAAACCTGATCACATTTCCATAAGATGTAGAATCAGTGGTATGACGCAAAAATGTGTTCTAACACTCTGGTTAAAACTTAAAAAGAGGGAAGAAAAAAAAAGGTTACCGAGTATTGGAGAATAACATTCCACAGGATTCAGGCTTCATTTTCTGTGACTAGTTGGTTCATAGTCTGATCAGAACAGAAGTTTAGTATGTGTTATCAAAAAGGGAAGTTAAATGTGGAATTTAGGTAACTTTTGTACGGATATTCTTTTTCCCAGAATTGTGATGAGCTGGGCAATGGCTGCATAAGTATGGAAAAGATTTTGATGGTTTGTTCATGCATATCTTCATTGTTGGTTACAGGAACGGATTCCAATGGAGGAAGTGTTTGAACAGTTGAAATGCACAAGGCAAGGGCTAACATCAGAAGAAGGAGCCAACAGGCTTCAGGTTTTTGGACCAAACAAATTGGAAGAGAAAAAGGTTGGGATCCTCAGACCGATGGCTTGTTTTCATCTATGTTTTCTCATATTCTGTACCATATGATTACGTGATGGCACCTGATGGCTTTATGTTTTCAAAACAGGAAAGCAAAATTCTCAAGTTTCTGGGATTCATGTGGAATCCTTTGTCCTGGGTCATGGAAGCTGCTGCTTTGATGGCTATTGCCTTGGCAAATGGTGATGGGAGGCCTCCGGATTGGCAGGACTTTGTCGGTATCATTGTCCTGCTGTTGATCAACTCTACCATCAGTTTCATCGAAGAAAATAACGCTGGTAATGCAGCAGCTGCCCTCATGGCTGGTCTGGCTCCCAAGACTAAGGTGAAAGAAAAGACTCAACCTTCACTTGATTACTTTGATTGTCCTGCTGATATTTCAAATCTTTTCTGATATTTTTTTGGCCATAACGCGTAGGTTCTTAGGGACGGTCGATGGAGTGAGCAAGATGCTGCAATTTTGGTTCCAGGAGACATAATCAGCATTAAGTTGGGGGATATTATTCCTGCTGATGCTCGACTTCTTGAGGGTGATCCTTTGAAGATTGATCAATCTGCTCTAACTGGAGAGTCCCTGCCGGTCACTAAGCATCCCTCAGAAGAAGTGTTTTCTGGCTCAACATGTAAACAAGGTGAAATCGAAGCCGTTGTCATTGCAACTGGTGTGCACACCTTCTTTGGTAAAGCTGCCCATCTGGTGGACAGCACCAACCAAGTTGGTCACTTCCAGAAAGTCCTTACTGCTATTGGTAACTTCTGTATCTGTTCCATTGCTGTTGGGATAATTATCGAGATAATAGTCATGTACCCGATCCAGCACCGCAAGTATAGGGATGGAATTGACAATTTGCTGGTTCTCTTGATTGGAGGAATTCCGATTGCCATGCCAACTGTTTTATCTGTCACGATGGCTATTGGTTCCCACAGGCTCTCTCAGCAAGGTGCTATTACCAAAAGAATGACAGCCATTGAGGAAATGGCTGGCATGGATGTCCTCTGCAGTGACAAGACGGGGACTCTGACCCTGAACAAGTTGACTGTTGACAGAAACCTGATTGAAGTGTTTGCCAAAGGCGTGGAAAAGGAGTACGTTATCCTTCTTGCAGCAAGGGCTTCAAGGACTGAAAATCAGGATGCCATTGATGCTGCAATTGTTGGAATGCTTGCAGATCCAAAGGAGGTATTTCTGAGTACAACCTTTCTTTCTTTTAATCGTCTTACGTCTATTTATTTATTTTTACCGAGATTTAATAATTGAATCTGTTATTTGATCATATGAAATTGGCAGGCAAGAGCTGGTATCAGAGAGGTCCACTTCCTTCCATTCAACCCTGTCGACAAGAGAACTGCTCTGACCTACATTGATTCAGATGGAAACTGGCATCGGGCTAGTAAAGGAGCCCCTGAACAGGTAATATTTTCTTTTAACCTTATTGGTGATGTGGCGTGACAAACCTTTTGAAAGAGTAGTAATTCATTAGTTTCTCATGCTTCTGAGCAGATTATTGCCCTATGCAACTGCAGAGAGGATGTCAAGAAAAAGGTTCATGCAGTAATTGAAAAGTTCGCGGAACGCGGACTTCGTTCTTTAGCCGTAGCAAGACAGGTTGGAAAATGTAGCAAACGAATGTCCTAGTTGCTCTTACTTGAGTTTATCCTAATTGGTGTCAGTTCATTGCTGTTTCAGGAAGTACCTGAGAAGACAAAAGAGAGTTCAGGAGCACCATGGCAATTTGTTGGGCTATTGCCTCTGTTTGATCCTCCCCGACATGACAGTGCAGAAACTATCCGAAGAGCTCTCAACCTTGGTGTGAACGTTAAGATGATTACTGGTAAGGCTTGTTCAGCCACCATTCCCATTGATCACTTCATCAAATAACCTACATAGTGCTGCCTTTTAGCCTAGGTTCCTTGTATGTAATTTGCTTACAATCTCTTCATTTCCCAGGGGATCAGCTTGCCATAGGTAAGGAAACCGGTCGTAGGCTTGGTATGGGAACAAACATGTACCCATCTTCATCATTGCTTGGCCAAGACAAAGATGCAAACATTGCGGCAATCCCAGTGGACGAGTTGATTGAGAAGGCTGATGGGTTTGCTGGAGTTTTTCCAGGTGCGTTTGCAATTCCCTCTTCATAAAATATGCTTAATCCCCTTGACTTCCTAAATAGTGGAGAGTTAATGAATTGCTTGTCCCTGTGTACTCCTTTTGTCTAATATTTAGGAATTCTCTGCCCCCCCCCTGCTTTGCTGGATATGCTTTAACGCCTCATTATTTGTTTTCTTGTTCTAATGATTCGTTTTCCACATGGCAGAACACAAGTACGAAATCGTAAAGAGGCTGCAAGAGAGGAAGCATATCTGTGGAATGACGGGAGATGGTGTCAATGACGCCCCTGCTCTAAAGAAGGCCGATATTGGAATTGCTGTTGCTGATGCTACCGACGCTGCTAGAAGTGCTTCAGACATAGTCCTTACTGAACCTGGGTTGAGTGTGATTATCAGTGCAGTGTTGACCAGCAGGGCCATTTTCCAAAGAATGAAGAACTACACCGTTAGTTGATTTTTGTGCTCTTACTTAGAAATTGATAAATATGTATGATTATATTTCTCAAGTATCTAAGCTTATTCGCTTTTGTTTTTTTTTTTTTTTTTTTTTTTTTTTTTTGTAGATCTATGCGGTTTCAATTACCATCAGAATAGTGGTAAGTGTAGCACATAAAAGGTTTTTCTATGCAAATGCTACAACTTAACATTTTTGCAGTTCAGATGTTGTTTGTGTTCTCATTGTGTCTATTTTGACAGTTTGGCTTCATGTTCATTGCTCTCATATGGAAATTTGACTTTGCGCCCTTCATGGTTTTGATCATTGCCATCCTGAACGACGGTGAGATAACTTGGTCTAACTATATGGGTTTATAGAACCCATTAGTTTGTCTGCTTACGACTACTTGTGAAACACGAATCTGAATATTTCCTTTACCACACTTCCAGGAACAATCATGACAATATCCAAAGACAGAGTAAAGCCATCCCCTATGCCAGATAGCTGGAAACTGAAAGAGATTTTTGCAACTGGCATTGTTCTTGGAGGATACTTGGCACTGATGACTGTTATCTTCTTCTGGGTCATGAAAGATACCAAATTCTTCTCCGTAAGTACACATCTTTTATCTTCAGATAACGTCTTTTTCTTGCTTGGGTAGGAAATCTCCTTTCTCGTATTTACTTATCTACTCTTTTCAATTACAGGACACATTTGGTGTAAAAGCCTTGGGGGATCACCCCGAGGAAATGATGGCAGCCTTGTACCTACAAGTGAGTATTGTGAGCCAGGCCCTTATTTTCGTCACAAGGTCTCGCAGCTGGTCCTATGTTGAACGCCCTGGACTTCTTTTAGTCAGCGCCTTCGTAATTGCACAACTGGTAATAACTTAATTGTTTCTTCACATTATCATGGTTTGTTGTTGCACTTGACTCTATAAAAACCTGTCAAAAGATCTAAAACATTGTTGTGGTAACCTAGTACCATTATAACCATTATTTAGATATGGAGAGTTCAATCTGGCAATGTCCATTGTCCAGTTTGTTCCGTATTTTGATGACAAGACCAATTCTTTAATTATCAGGTGGCAACTCTCATAGCGGTATATGCAAACTGGGGTTTTGCCCGAATTAAGGGAACTGGCTGGGGCTGGGCTGGTGTAATCTGGCTATACAGTCTGGTGACATACATGCCTCTCGATTTCCTCAAATTTGCAATCCGCTACATTCAGAGTGGAAAAGCTTGGGATAACCTCTTGGAGAACAAGGTGTGTCTATATATATATATATATATATATTTTTTTTTTTGTATGGATGTACAATATTCGTATAGAAATTCAAGTGTGAGGATTGGTTATAGTTTTCATTATTCTTAATTCAATTGCTCTAATGCTTTCTTCTTATAACAGACTGCCTTCACCACCAAGAAAGACTATGGTAAAGAAGAGAGAGAAGCACAGTGGGCCGCAGCACAGAGGACTCTACATGGTCTTCAGCCACCCGAAAGCACCAACCTTTTCCCAGAAAAGAGCAGTTACAGGGAGCTTTCAGAGATTGCAGAACAAGCCAAGCGGCGGGCTGAGGTTGCAAGGTAAGCGATTTAGACATTGAACATGATCAAAATGTAGCGAAGCTTCATAGTTTTACTTGCATTGAGGCTTTTGAACTGGATTTCTTAAACGAGAATGCTTTTTAGTATGGAATATTTTCGTAATAATACGAATGGAGAAACTATTTTGAAGATAATACCTTGCTCATTTTACCGACTGGGATAAAGAGAGTTTGTGATTTCTAAGAAACTATTTGTTTGGATAATTGCACAGGCTTCGGGAATTGCATACACTCAAGGGTCATGTCGAGTCAGTGGTGAAGCTGAAAGGCCTTGACATTGATACTATTCAACAACATTACACAGTTTGAAGAGCTAATGAGAGTTTTCAAAGAGAAAGAAAAAGGCTAATGTTCAACCACAGAAGAGAAGCTCGGAAAGCTATGATGATGATGATGAACTTTGGTAGAAGTCTTATGTCTGGAATAGGGTGAAATTTCCTCCTGCTAGAAATTTTTAGTTAGTTATAGTTTTTCATTGTCACCTAAAGGCAGAGGAAAAGTACTGTTCTCTTTAAAAAGCCAAACAAGATAAATTACATTTTCTTTTCAATCTTCTTCTTTTTCTGTTTTGGTCTTGATTGCGATTCACTCTTGCATATGATCTATCACCCTGAACCATAGGACATGAAGTTCTAGTTTTGGTGGTTGGCGAGCATTGCATTAAACATGACCGATACTGTTGAAAAATAGAAATTATACAAAAAAGATCATTCTCTCTCTTAGTTTCTTCAGATTCCGCACCTTCTTAAATTTCTACCTCTAAAGAGTGTAAGAATGTCATACAAATCTTGTGAGTTTCTTTACAGTTTTGACACAAGGCGATCTTGTTGCTTCTCGTTCTTTATGTGACAGTTATAATTCTTTATTTTTAAATTTTAGACAATAAAACGTATTCATAATCAACAGAGTGTTTCCTTTCTTGATTGCCATAATCAGAATAATCTTTTAATGATTTTCAACTTGCAACTCAGTTCTGTCTGCCCAAATATCTTTGACATTTTTTAAAACACAATAGTATATTCTAGCATTTCGACTAAGTATGTGAATTGTTATTTATCGTTGTCCCTTAATTTAATATCGAACGGACATTACATGGTCTTTCGAAGTCCCTCTACATTCTGAATCTCGAAAAGCTCTGGTATTCACTACTTCCCCACGAGCAATTTTCACATCCGTGGAATTCAGCATTTCGGCAAAACACTCTGGATTTTTGTTGTTATGTCACACTTGCAATATTTACTATGTTATCTCAAACAATCAACATAGCATACCCTTTACATGGATTTTGGAAGCAAAGGGTTAAAAAAAAAAAAAAAAGATCGGAAAATTACAAGTACTAGAATTTCAAGTTTGTGATTAAATCTCTCAAAAGGTTGAGTCAAATCGAGTGTAAATCTAGTTCACAAAGGCACAATTACGCCTAATTTCGCCTTGGTTTCTAGTCTTGACCCCTATCCTTCCAAGTCTAGTTATGGCAGCCACAAAGGCCTCTTCAAAAGCTGTGTTATTAGAGGCAAATAGGTTCACAATTCCCCTTGCCTTTTTGTCTGTGAACAATGATTGATCAGAGGTAAATAGACCCTTTCCTTGCTGTAGATTCTTGTAATACTCGTTGTTGAACTTTAGGGGCGAGGTTGGATCCATGTCGACAACGAGAGTGGGGTTGACGTTTTGAGGACATTGTCGTTTCAGCTCGTTTGCGTATTGCAGGTTGAGTGTTGGATCAATTCTGGTCTTGCTTTTGAAACTGTAGACCCTCTTGAAAACTATGCTGCAGTGTGCAAACCCAATTGTGTGAGCTCCTACAAACAAAAATCATTTTTCCGTTAGGCCGCTGTTATCAGATACTCACGCGTGATGCGACACTCATGGTACCCCATTACACGTACCGAAATGACTCGAACCTAAGACTTTTTTTTCAAAGCATTTGTGACCCCACCTACGCCTCATTGTTGAGAGATGTGATGCTCGACATACAAAAAGCTGAGGGGGCTCCGTGAGCTGCAACTTCACAACAGATAGAGGATAGGGCCCATCTCTTATCTCTACGTGGAGTTGGGGGTCTCATGATTCCCCCTAACAAAATCTAATAGTTGTACGTGCTACCGAGCTGTTTCCAACGGGATTATTTTAGGACAACTCGAAGAGAACTGCCTTCTTTTCTTTCTTCTTTCTTTTTTTTTTTCCCCTAATTTTTAATTATTAGATTTTTAAAACATAATAGTACCTGAAAGTGCTACCAGATCAATTAGAGAGAGACCATGTGAGGCAAACATTGATTTGAGTTGATTTATTCCGAACTCCGGATGAGGAAGTTTGTGACGAACACTTGCCTTGGTAGAGATTCTCCCATCTCTTCTTCCCAATTCTACTTCATAAAATGGCCCCCCTGTCTGCACCATAAGTACATCTCCACTTGGTTTACCAAAACAAAAAGCTACGAAATGGAAAAATAAATGAAATATAAAACAATGTTAAAAGGACATCGGCGGTATACTACACAATAAGAGAGAATGGATCCCACGACATGGTGTCTAAATACAGGGAATCGACTCTTTATTAGTTTTGATACAATAAAGTCTTTTCCCAAATATATAATTTTATATTGATTCACTACACATATTTTCCCTGATTTAAGCGAATGAAATAGGCCTTTAAACCATAAACATAGACAGGCTATAACTAGAGCTCCCTTTTTTTTTTTCAATAATGTTAAAGTCGATAGGCATAAAACATTAAAAAGGGAAAAGAAAAACTCCAAGTTATGTTGACTACTAGAATTGCAATAAATATATGTCCAGGACATAGGCCCCACCTCACATGAAGAAACATGCTAAAGATGTTGCATCATGAATGTAAGTCACACCTATAGGCTCCACAATGAAAAAATGATACTAGAAAAAACTTGTGGGAAAATAACCTCAAACCATCCTTAGATTTTTTGAACTAGAGATTATGTAATGGAAGAGGAACATTTGTAAATTTCACCTTCTCTCACACACCTTACTATTGGATCGGGGTTGGCGGAGCTAGAAATTTTTTAGGCGGGTGTGAATTGAACCAAAATTTTAGATTAAAATAATAGTGCAGTTTTTAGAAGTTTATGGTTTACAAAATTATGAATTTAGACAATAATATGGTTGTTTTTCGATTTATTTACTTTTTAAAGTCTAAACAAGTATATTAAATGCAAATTTTGGGGGTATAATTGAAACTTTTCTAAACAATTTTAAAAAAATACTGCAATTTGAAAATTTCAGAGGGAAGAATTAAGAAAATAAGTGAAAATATTTTTTCACTGACCGGGGGCAACTGCCCCCGGACACAAGGTGGCTCTCTACCTCTAGTCATGGGATTACGTTGGTCCTATAATCTGAAGATAATTTTTCCTTTACTGTGTTCTTTAAAAGTGTCGGTAAAACAAAACTGTCACAGAACAAAAATTTAGATAAATATCATTTTTTTTTTTTCCTAAAAGATTTCTAAGTCCAAGCTAAAATGTCGGTAAAACAAAACAGTTTCGTAACAGAAATAGGACATAGCTGTGTGGCAATTACCAATCTCACAACCTCCCTGGTGGCCAAAGCCAGGATGTCGGCGCAAGAGACTTTCTGTCTGCAACCAGGAACCCTCTCAACTGCCTCCTTTGCTTTGATTACCGTGTCGAACCCGTCCCCGGCCAGCGAAAGGTTATCGGAATTGTCCTTCTCCGCTGTGTTATTCCAAGAAAACAGAATCACTGATGCATCACAGCCCTGGCCCCCCCCCCCCCCCCCAAAAAAAAAAAAAAAAAAAGTTAAGACATAAGAGTTAAGGACAATGCAGGAATTTCGTTTTCTTGTGAAAGAAGTAAACAACAAACCCGAACAAAACAGTCATGGAAGAAGAGCCTAAGAGTGGCCGGAGCTGTCACAAACGTCTGCTGCATTTTCCGGTCCACGGCGGTTCTGACGATGGACTCGACATCCGGGCAAGAATTCTTGTAGTAGTCTTTGCTAAGTTGGGCGTGACATTTACTTGAGATCATGAGAAGGAAGAGGAAGGAGAGAGAGAAAAGAGTTGGGAAATTCATTGCTGAGAAGTTTAGAAGAACAACTACTGGGTTATTGTCATAAAAATATGGTTACTGTGTTCTTTTCAAGTGGTTTAAAAAGTAAATTTGGTGCTTATATGGACAAATATGGAGGTGGGTTGTTCTTAGCTGTAAAGGGGTTCTTAGTGGGTGGATTTGAGAATGAATTGGTTTAAAAAATGGAGGGGTTTTCAGAAGTAGATCTTTCAAGCTCTCACGCAGCCATTTTGTTGATACTAATACTAATATATATATATATATATATATATATATAAAAGAAGATTGGTGATGTCCTCACGTCTCTTGATTTAATAATTATTGGATGAGCTCATTAAAATCATCAATGAGATAGTTGATACTAAAGAGATATATATATATATATATATATAAAAAGAAGAGGATCAGTGATGTTCTCACGTCTCTTGATCTAATAAATATTGGGTGACCCCCACTAAAATCACCGATGGGATAGTTGTTGATTCTATTTTTGGGCATTCAACAACTATCCGTCCAAGACTTTAAACACTTGTGTGTGTCTGTACAATAATACTTGAATCATGGACCAATAAAAATGAGAACTCCAAATAAGATATTTAAATCATAATGTCATTATCATGGGTGATTTATTGATATTAACGTTGTTGTTTAGCTTTCGAGAATATAGTGATTGCGTTATTATTTATAGTTGCCTTTTGCTTTATCACTGTAAGGAAAAAGTAATATTCTGAGTCACTCCTCTTCATCAGGCAAAACGTGATAATATAAACTAATGTTGAGGAAATGGGACAAGAAGAAAGTACCCATTTATATATACAGGCTACACAACTATAAATACTATATAATTACTTATTCATATACGTACCTACTCTTTTGTATATAGTTGTGAATCCGGATTTTGATTTGTTTGGGTCTCACTTTTGTTCTCATGGTGCGGTTATAAGTATATTTTTTTTTTATATTTTAAGATAAGAATGACATAGTGGCACTTAACCAAGAACTTACATTCCTTATCTTTTTTCTTTCCTTTCCTTTCCTTCTTTTTCTTTCTGAGAATTTTTTAACGTATGGAAAAAAAAAAAAAACTATCGATAACACATAATTTTAAACGTGAGATCACATCAATCATACCATAAAATTATTTATCAGGTACAATTAGGAAAAAAAAAACCCTTACTAATAGGGTATAATTGTAAATTACTAAATCTTTATCAAATTTTGTTAAATTATCATACTTTACTCATATTATTTTTGTGTGATTTTGTTGTGTAAGATTTTTTTTCCCTCATATCATCTTAAAAATATATATATATAGATATATATATTTTTCTAAGAGGAAAGTTTTAAAAGCTCATTTAGTAGTATGATCTTTAATAACATTATACTAATTATAGGTGTTTAATGAGATTGTATGATTTTGTTTAGGCCTTCAAGAGCTTTTTAGTATAATTTCCTTCTAAAAACTGCCACATGGTTCAGTTTCTGCCATTGGACTCATGTTCAACAACAGTTTTCTAATAATATCATAAGATATATATATATATATATATATTTTGATATTCACATAAACAAATGACACATAATCTCACGAGACAGATCATCCACGAACATCTTTAGATAGAGGGAAATAGTGAACCCATGAGTCTGTTTTCTAGTAATTGATTTCTCTTGAAAGTGGCAATCACATGTTCATGGTGGCAGTGGACGAACCAAAATTGAAAACAAAGACAAAAAAACAAAACGTAACAAGTATGCAAGAAGTGGAACTTGAAAGGCATCATGGTTCATGAGATTAATTGCAATGGAAATAGGAGCCTTCACTTCACCCCCACCGTCACATTGTCAATCATCACACCCACGCAACCGAATATTCTGTCTCATATGTATGTTTATGGGGACTTCCACAATGAGGTACATTTGCTTTGCTCCATTAATGAGGTAAAAATTACTGACCATTTGATGGCTTTTGAATGATTCAGATTTGAAACATACACCAAACAACTATAAGATAGACCACATATTATAACACTTGACAGACAAAACATTAAATTAAAATTAAAATTAAAGCTCTTTCTTCTTGAATGCATGAAGTCCCGTGCCTCCTAACAGCACAAATTCGACGCATCTCTCTAAAATCACATGTGGATCAATACCCTCTTCGACTGCAAAATCCCCAAAGTTTGAATCTCTTGGTTATTTATTTATTTATTTAATGAAACTAAATGGGTCTAACAAATTTTATCTCTCTTTTTTTTTTTTTTTTTAATTTTATTTTATTCAATCGTTGAGATGAAACTTCATAATTACACAACTAAAGTAGTGATAATGCAGATTACAACCCACAAACAAGCACGGCAAGGTGGTGGTTTTTTTTTTTTTTTTTTTTTGGGTATAAGGTTAAGCTACAGTGGAGGAGGAAAAAAAACAAAACAAAAACAAAAACCAGTAAACTGAAACAAATGAGGGACCAAACTCTGCTATGCCCCTAAACATTACAAAAATAGAATGGATTTATCATTGATCGGCTAAGTATGTTGTAATTTAACTTGTGTTTCAAGAATCGTTTTTTGGTGGTGTAAACGGGATATCTCGCCACACCCCGCAGCGGCCCCGACACGACGTGGTTTCTCCTATGCCCAAACGCCGGCGGACTCATCTCTTACCTTCGACGACTCCTCGTTCTCCCCCGGCGACGGTGGGATTTGCCGATTTGCAGTAGGTCGAACTTTTTCACGGCAACCGTTTTATTTTTTTTTCCCTAAATTATTTTTTTTCCCCTTTAAACACCCGGCTTCTATTTAAAAATAATTTAATAATTCTTCTGATCACATGTAGTTTTGCTCACAGTAAATTTTGTATACCCATATTATCTCTACCATTGAATGTAATTGAATGGTTTAGAATTTTTTCCCCATCCATGGGGGAAAAGTTGCATTCCCCAACCATAGAATTAGCCTATATTTATATTTATATATATATATATATATATATATGTCAAAAGATTAGATACAATTTCACTGACCAAAGATTTAGCTTACAAGATATAATCTGTATGAAAGTGATGGTTTTGAGAATCTCATCGAGGAGTGAGTGAGATAGATTTGGCGAGGAAATTGATCTAAGGGCCTGTTTGGTGTGTAAGTTTGAGTTAAGATTTTTAAGTTTAAATAGTAAATTGTGTTGACTTTTCAGAAAAGACAAAAAACTTTTTGAGAAAAGGACAAAAACTTTTGAGGAAAAAGACAAAAAAAAGTTTGAAAATGTTAGTTTGGACTAAGTTTCCAAACAGGCCCTAAGATAACAATAAAAAGAAGGAAAAAAAATAAATGTAAATTTTTTTCAATTTTATAACTCAAATTAGTTTTTGGTAAGTTTTTATTTTATGAGTTTGGGTAAGTGTTAATTTTATGCCTCGTTAAGAGTTTGTAAATAAGTCTACTATGTTTAGAGTTACGTATGTTCAGGAAAATAAAGAGAGCGATGTTTATGTTTTGAGAAAAAAAAGTGTGAGAAGATAAATAGACAAAGGGTGCAAGGGGTGTATAGAGAAGTTGAGAGAGTTTGTTAAGTGTGTAATTCTAAAATTGCTAGTCATTTTGTTATCCATCTTCCGTAGGCATAGGCAATTCTTTTTTGTTTTTGTTGGAGTTTATTTTTTTACTCCCTTTTATGTATAGGCGTGTTTTCCCAATAAAAAATTTGTTTTGCTCAAAGGTTTTCCCTTTCCTCAGTGACTCGAATTAATTTTTTTTTTTTTTTTTTAACTGCTGCTACTGCTATAGTTCTTAATTCATTACAAGTTAACCTATTATGGATCACGAGTGTGGTAGTCCAGTGATAAATAATTATCATGACCGAGTGTATAGCCTTAGGTTTTAGTATTGGATGGATTTCTTGAATCTTAAATGTAAAGACTTGTCATACCATTCTTATATAGCACGCCTGAGACAATGTCCACACTTATCTTGACCAGCACAATCGATAATGCTAACGTGATGCACTCCTTGTTCAAGAGGTAAAACTTGTAGAGTAGTTAATTAGGCATTGAGCAAAAATTTACGCTACGTTGATGATAACCCTTTTTATCAAACTAGAAGGAATATCCTAATACCAATTACTTCCTTTTCGAATTTTCATTGTTATGGAAAATGCAGTTATTTTTCATTGATCCTAGCACTAATGTGTTAACGATTTTGATGCAACAGTAATGACACCCGTTACAAATAATGTTACAAGTTACAACTCAAAAGTAAAACTACTTGTAACTAGTGAGAAATAATACAATAAACTTTGAAGTTAAAATTTGGGATTTGAATTCTAGATTTTTAAATAGAATCACGTGTGAAATTTCGATGAATGTATAAGGTTATTGTAAGTTTATTGTAAGTTTATACTATACTTTTTTCTATAATGATATTATATAATGAACCATAATATAAAGATCACTACTCTCTAGGATGTAATGTAACAATATAGACACCATTAATTCTGGCATATAACCTTTGGAATTTACTTTTAACCCAACTTAAAAAAAAAAAAAAAGTGAGACATGAAACACTTGTAAAGGAAAAGTGGCCACCTCATTTACCTCGTAGCCTCGTAGGACATGCTATAAAGAATAAGAAAAAGAAAAAAAAAAAAAAAGTGCTCTTTTTACCATGCGTATCACTGATAGATTTCATATCTTTATAATCACTCATTTATGTACAGCTTCTTTTTATCATATCTGTCAATTTTTTCTATTTTTTTCTCATTACCTTTTGTAACAAGCTCTGCTTGGTTGAGAGATATTCCCCGATAATTATGTTACTAAATATGCCCTATCAAAGATTTGGAAGCATGTAAAATGAGGAAAACGGGGAATTTAAAGGCAGTTAACAGAAGAAGAAACAAAACAACACGAGAATTCTACAATCAGGCATTTAAAAAAAAAATCCTATAAGATCTGTTTGAACATTCGAATCTTCATCATATTGTATAAGTTCTGTTTATTCTTTTTAAAAAAAAAAAAAAAAAAATTTGATATGATTTTGAGTAGATCTAATATTGTGTTGTAACAGTTGATGGTAAAACTAAAACTCTATACTTGTATGTCTTGCAACCTGCTTTAATGTCTTTTTTTCCCCCACAAAGAATAGTATCTTCTGCAATTGTGTTTGGGAATTTACAGAACTTCATTTAGAATTGCATCAAACAGTTTAAAGTACTTTAATAAAAGAATAATAATTAATAAATAAATGAGTAAAAAAAAAAACAAATTTTATACCAGCAAAACAGAGCAAAAACAGTCCTATTTGCTACCAAACAAGCACAGAACCTACCCCCACCAACTATCAACAATCTGTGTAGAAAACCCCAAACTTTGATGCTTAGGAACGTGTCGGTAAATGATTTTTTTTTTAAAGAATTTTTTAATAAATATCTACAGTTTTATAAAATTAAAAAATTTGACTTTTTCTTATTTTAAAAAATTAACGTTTTTTTAACTAATTGACTACTACAATCAATGACCACCGATCAATTTTCTAAATAGAAAAAATTCGGCAGTTTTTTTTTTTTTAACAAGTGATTAAAAACTACCTTTTGAAGACTAATCATCTTGATTATACATAGATCCAATATCATAACAATACTACGATTTTACTGGTCAGTTTTAAAATGATAGAGCCAACAATTAGATCTTCCACTATAACAAAACGAGCAAATTGTAATGTAAAAAATCTGAATACAATTACTTTAGAGTTCAGTCATAGGCATCTGATGAAGTTGGGGTCATGACACAGTTTGGACAGATCAAACAGTATGATACAAAAATTTCTCGACAACTAGACACAGGCGGTACTAAACTCGGGTCATTCATTTTCCTCATATACAAAATGACGAGAACCTACCATCTCCGTTTTCGCCGGGCAACGGTCTCGCATACTACATCTGTACTCTGCTGCTAAACAACATCTAGAGCCCCAACCAACTCTCCTATAAGCCTTTGTACATAGTCAGGTTTTGCCGAAATGAGATGAAGGCGCTAAGTGGGAGTCCTTTGCTGATATATCTGCGGAAGAGCTCGTGGCAGATTCAACACAATCTCGGCATAAGCTGGAACCAGAAGCAGAAATCAAAATCCAGAAAGTGGAAATATAAAAACAGAACACAAAAAAGTTAAGAACCCTTAAACGGAAAGATCGAGAGTTGACTTCAACGACGAACAAAAAAAATTGAGTTCACTTAGAAAGAGATAACACCTTCTGGTAAGCTCATGTTTCGTAATGCATCCTCTGCATATGAGAGACGAACGGGACTGGCTTGACCCGTCATACCTCCATTTTCCTTCCTACTTGTAGTCGATGAATTTGAACTACTTTTCCTAGATTGATGCACTGGCCACGCTAGCACTCTGATACGAGTAGGAAGCACAGAGACGAGATCTGCATATCTAAGCGCAACAGTTACCTTGCTGCAACAAAAGACATGCATTCTTCAGCATGGTGAAAACTTAATCAGATAATATGTTTTCTGTTAATGGCCATGAACAGTTTCTCTTTTACGCTGTTTTAAAAATCTTATAAGAGAACAACATATTCTTACTGTCTGTGCTCATATCGACAAGCATGTTTTTTACAACCTGCTCTAAAAGATCTAATCTGCAGCCGCATATCAACCAAAGCTTCAGCGGGGAGAAATTCATTTTGATACAGTAAGCAACTTCTATTCCAAACAGAAACGTCTTATTTATTTTTATTTTTCTAAGATAAAATTTTATTTCCAGAACATGAATTTTATTTTCAGATTCATGGATGCATCACCTATATTCCTTTTCGTTTTCCCAACTTCCAGATCTTTTCTTTATTTAATTTCAAAGCATGGTTTATGGGCCCACTAAAATATACCTCAAACACCATCATACTTCCAGAATACAGACAAAAAGTTGAAATACTTAAAAATACGTAAGATTCGGATAAGATTGACAAAAAATAGATAATTAATCAATCAATTGATTAATTAATTAGAAGGGAGCTATATGGCAAAGTGGAAGAAAAACAATATGGAAAATGGACTGACCAATCAAAATCATCAAGCACAAACTCAATCATATGGTAAGGCAGGCTATGATACAATTCCCCAATTTGGTTTCCATACAACTCCTTCACAAGCCGAACCTGCGAGATCAGGAAAGTTCGAGTAATAGCTCAGTAAAGCTTGTTATTGACCAAAGAGAATATTGCTACAGTCCCGAATAATACCGGATTAAATTAAAGAAAATATTATACAAAATTGTTTGGGGTGCAAAAAGGTAAAAGGATTAGTATCCCCATTACAAGTTTATAGCCTAAAAGATGCAATGCAACATTAATTGACATCCAAAATTAGTAAAAGTACTTTATATATGTGAGATAACCTACATCAGAAAGAATAGGTGTAAACCCAAAAAACTGGTGACGGCATTAAGATAAATTTTCAGGAAAACAAAGGTTGTACCACCACAACCTTTAGTTAAAACCAATAACTATATAGAATATGGGAAATAGTCTGTCGGTTATATGTTAAGAAATACTAAATCAGTTGTAAGCTGCTGCAACACTAATCAGACAGCTACGTATGTATAGGTCCTGATCTCAACAGAAACCGACTTCTTCAGATAATCTGCAAGAGCCCTACTTTCTAAATGATTGCCAGTTGATTCCACTGCAAAGAAACTGTAACTGTCTACCCGTTCAAAAGTTTAACTCATTTGGGGATATGGTAAAGAATTTTCTGGCTTCAGCTCAATCACATCAACTCTAGAAATATATTATGAAGCAATATGCAAATTTCACTATGGTTGCTTTTTCTTTTATGGTTTCCAGCAAACAAACTTATACCATTAATCCCGTAATCCATAGAACTCAGAATATGTTAATCTCCCTTTTATTTTGCCAAGAGAGAACAACTTAAACACGCATTGCACACACACAAAACATCATACCTGTTCCCGTCTATCCACATAAGCCTGCAAAAGTTCTCCAATGTAATCTATAAATTTCTGGAGGCAAATCATCAGGATCAACAGTGAGAACAAGTTCAAAATAAGAGCAAACAAAAGTCAGCAAAGCCAATGCAAGAAACCAACCTTACCATAGCATTTGAGGAAAGAAGATCAGTTTCTGCTTCTCTTAACGGCAGAAAAAAAGGGATTGTGTGTTCAACGACAGTCATCTTTTCAAGAAACGATTTGCTCTCAAGCACACAATGATACAACTCACAAGGTTCTCCTGCAAAACATAAAGAAAAAAGATGAGAGCTTCCCTTATTGCTCTGCAGGTCACAAGTATGCCTACAACCTTAAAATTCGTATTCAGATACTTTCTATATAAGCTTTAGTTGACCGTGACCCCTTTATGCCCCCAATAACAAGAAGGTACCAAATGATCAACTAGTGTTGACGCCCAATACTCAAACTACAAGTACAAGATTGAAAACAAGATATTGGGTTTATATGCAAGTGCTAAACGAGTAAATAACTGAAAATTGCTTCAATCTTACCAGCAAAAGAAGTTTCATATTGTACTCCAATTCTTGCCCCTTCCAAACAGCAAATCACCTGATAACAAATAAGTAACCATTCAAAGGACTTAACATCCAGAATGCAGTATGTAAATGAATTGTGAATAAAGAAAATAATTTCCATGCTTGAATAATGCTGTACCCAATATGTAAAAGTGACGATTAACTCAGAATTTTACAGCATTACATTAGAATTCTCCCAAATCTAATAATTTCAAGAGTATAACTTTCTCTGAAATACACTACTCGATCTTTGGAAGATCAAAAAGCTCCTTAAAATTGCTCTTTTAGAAGTAATTAACGTTTGAATTATCTTAGTCTTGCAAGGGGAGACTTCTCAAAGCCTATTTTAAGCTGAAGAAACGGCGGCACCATTAAACCACCTTCTATCGACAAAAACTTCAAAAATTATTACCTTACTTCCAGCTTTATAGGTAATTTTTTCCTGAACATGAGGACCTGCCAACATGTTTACATCTCCAGGCATTGCCTTTCTGTCTACCTCCATGTGAACCTGATAAAAACCCAAATCGCCTATAAGACATTTGCACATTTATCAAAAAATTTGAAAAGGAAACCGCAACATGAAAAATACCTTTAGATATCAACATCCCAAATCATATAATGATAACACTAAATGATTAAAGTGAACCAAACATTTAAATGTACTATGTTATACCGTACCCGCTCTCTTATGGTAGCTAATAGTCCATCATTCCACTCTTCTCCTTCTAAATAAACCTCTAGAGAGAAGCAAAGAAAAAAAAAAAGATTTCTTAATCAAACAAGCAGCTTACGATTCTTTGAAGAAGAAAATACATACTTATGAAACCAGTAACTAAAATGAAAATAAAAAAGGAAAACACAGAATTTTACATGAGTTGGATTGCTTCTATTTAGCTAATTACTCTACCTATCTGCTTACATAACTTAAGTCTGCACCACTTCTTTTTAGAAGTTCTTTATGAAGCTACCTTGGGTTTGAGAAACCCCTGTTGGGCTAACTCAGCGGGTGGCAAGTGAGGTAGGTAAGAGCTCCCAGGTTCGAAAACTGTGAGTGTTCTCATTTCTATCTAATAAGTGGGAGCCATAGGCCCCTAAATATGCATATATACTTAATAAATGCATAAATAAGAAGCTACCTTTAGTTTGAGAAGCTCGAGCAGCTTCAAATTCAGTCTGTAGAGGCTCAACTATCATCTTGTCAGAATCCCTATTCATTCAATTTAATAAAATATCTCAATCTATTTAGCTAATTTCTCTACCTATCTGCTTACATAACTAAGTCTGCACCACTTCTTTTGAGAAGTTCTTTATGAAGCTACTTTGGGTTTGAGAAACCCCTGTTGGGCTAACTCAGCGGGTGGGAAGGGAGGAGGGTAAGAGCTCCCAGGTTCAAAAACTGTGAGTGTTCTCATCTCTCTCTAATAAGTGGGAGCCATAGGCCCCTTAATATGTATATATACTTAATAAATAAATAAATAAGAAGCTACCTTTAGTTTGAGAAGCTCGAGCAGCTTCAAATTCAGTCTGTAGACGCTCAAATATCATCTTGTCAGAATCCCTATTCATTCAATTTAATAAAACATCTCAATCTAGGATTAACATAACCTTGACAGTTGCAACTTTTGAAATCAGAATGTAGTTTAACTTTAAACAAGAAATTAGGAAGCAGATATCAAAGACTCAAAATGCATTATGCATGAAATGGAAAAGGTAGACTAAATAATAACTAAAGAACCAAAGAAAATTGAACCTTGAAAGACGCTCTGTTAGCTCGCCATGCCTTTTGAGAACATTTGAAACTGTGACAAGCAACGCGAAGCTTTAATCCATTTTAAAAAGTAAGAATTCATTATCATTAAAGGAACCAAGAAAAACATATGGGAGTTCCTTTTCTTTTCCCCCTAAAAAATGTACGAAACTTACATCTAGCTCGTGTCGCCTCTAAACGAATATCTTCATCTTGCATAAAATTCTGCCAGAAAGCAGGGCAAAGTAACAATATCAGGAAAGAAAGTGTAAAGAAATAAAGAACAATTAAATTTAACAAAAATTCAACCAAGCACCCTAGTGCTAAGTGCAACAGGAGTTTGTCAACACAGAACAGAAAGATTTTTATGAGCTAAACCGAAACAAAATGTGCCATACACATTTCCGGTTGGCAAAATATTCATGATCCATGTATCACATGGATAATGAGAGACAATCCTACTTAATTAGAAACATACAAAGGCTAGGTAAATTTATTCCATTACTACACAAAAATAGTTTGATACCAACTAAATAAATCCAAGACAACAATACTATTCCCATTGTCACAATCCCTAACCTAGTAATCTTCTAGAATTTTCATTCCGGTAAAGCAGTTATCCAACTGGTGGTGTTAATTCCAGCTTTCCTTGCCTGCATTGTTTGCCACTTATCCTTATTCATTACATGTCATGCAAAAGGCTTAAACCTTTTTCGATTAGCATCATCGCCTAAGACCCACTAGAGCACTTCATCTCTAAATTGCGCAGCTTGAAATACCATGAGCAACTCCATCAATACATCATAATCTAGCCTACAACTCAACCACTTCGACCCGCAACAAGGTGGACCGGCACTGATACCAATTGTTAGGAACGCACTGTGTAGAACTCACGCTTACAAAACTGGCTTACAAGAGGATAAGACCCAAGTGCTTATAAACCCACTGCTTATCATATAATCTTTCCATGTGGGACATTTGACTTGAATTGTAAAGAAGTCGAAGGAAAGAGCATTAACCCGTGATTAAAATAATCCTATCTGAAATGAATTTCACATTAATTATGAGAACAAGATTAACAATTACCACTTCTCCCACTACGGCATATGTACGTCCAGGAAACTGATCAAGTTGCTGCATCAATTTCAAAGACGTTAATTAGATTATCCGGTATATAATAAAATAACCCAGATTTAAAACATCAAAATGCAACGAAATTTGCAATCGATTTGTAAGCATTCTTAACCTAATCAAATCTAATCCATTAAAAAAAAAAAAAAAAAACTAAACCCTACAGTTGAATTGCGTAAGATAATTATGTTCGGCAAGAATTATTGGATAATCAGATTAAAAAAAGACAATTGCTTTGCTTCCACTCGAACGCAACGAAACGAAATGCGAAATTAATCATAGAATTAAAAGGGCAAGTGAGGAGAAGAGTTGGAAAGATTAGGAGAAGAAGATTGTAAAGAAACAAACTTTGCGAGAGAAATCCGGGTTGAAAGAGCTCTTTCTGGGTCTTTTCTTAAGCGATTCCTCAATGTCGCTGTCCATGGTTTTTGGGCGCGCGCAGAAGGAAGAACTACAGAGGGAATGAAGAGAAGAAACAGCAGCAGCAGCTTAGAGAGAGAAAGGGAGGAGAGAGAGAAAGAGAGAGAGAGAGGCGCCTAATAAGTTGTCTCGTATCGACCCGAAGGAAAACGAATTAGGGTGTAACTGTTTCAGACGGGTAATTATTTGAATACCCAAATCCAATATGTTTGGCCCGGAATATTGTTTTTATACTGGCTTCAGAAAAAATTGTTTTTGTTTATTTGTCAATTTTAGATAATACGAGTTTAACACACGCACGAGTTTAACAATGGTGCGTTGCGTTGGACAGTGAAGGAGAAAAAAAATAAATAAATGAAAAAAATTATATATCATATAATAAAGATAATTGGTTAAGATAAATAATATAATTATAATAAATTTATTTTTTTAATACTTACTATTATAATATTAGAGTGTATACATTTAAGTTTATATTAAAATCTCGGAGTTATATATACAAACAAACACACACATATATATATGTTTACAAATAAAGTTGTCGCAAGTGGAACATTTTCGGCTAAAATGTTATCAACCATGTTTAATTTTCTTCAGTTTTTTTTATGATCTACTATGGTAAAAAAAAAATTAATTATTTTATATTTATAAATAAAATTGAAATAAGTATGATTATATAATATGTAATTATACACAAAAGATAATTGTACCTTGTTTTCTTTCGTTTTTTGGATGAGTCAGCTGAAGATATTTGGATTTCTGTTGAAGAATAATGCTGCTGAGGGCTGAAATAATAATAAATATACTTGTATGAAAGTTTGTAATTTATGATATATATGTTGAGTAAGGAAATTAAAAAATTTTGAAATAAATTATGAATAGTAATGTACCTTGATTCAATTTCTTCTGTTATGAGTTGGGTGAAATAGAGTTGTTTTTTTACAGTTTTTATGCTTTCTGGCTGTGGTGTTTCTGGGTCCAAAGATACTAATAGTGGTGGGATATCTTTGGGGGATTCAGTTAGTGATGCAGGCAATAACATTGGTGATTTATCATCGTCAAAAGTTTTAACAACTGTTGCGTCAATAAAAGCACCTCTCAAACAAAATTGAATTAAAAATATTTTTGACATGCCTTTAAGTTGATCGTGAAGAAGGGGAACGATGTTTGGATCAGTGTATCCATATTGAATTGTTAGTATGAAACAAGGTTTATTTACCAGTGATTGGACAATTTTTTCAAACATGACAATATTCATTCCTCCAGTGCTATCCTCGATTCAAGTATTGATTTTGTACATGTTATAAATATTAAAAATTTATTTTATTTTTTACTGTTTATGAGTTTTTTTATTTTTTTTATAATAAAAGTAGAGAATATTACCAGCTGACAAGCATAGTTATTAAATATACATGGGTATCGTACCACCATGAAATCCCTGATTGTTTGACATGTCTGCAGTAACGTGGACATGCATTGCAAAACCAACTTTGTTGTACATCAAGCTCAATGATGATTGCTTTTGTAGTAAATTTTTTGTCATGTTGTTTGAATAAAGAATGTTTAATAAATTATATTTTATAATTTGGGTGTAATAAATGAATACTTACCTGATTTTGATATGGATCTAAGGCTCGGAGCTCGGCTAGTTAACTCTATTCATAGTATTTTGTTCTTCTAATATTATCGGTTTTTTGGTTGATGCATCAATAAAGTATATTCCTTGAATGAAATGACTAAACCTATAAATAGATAATATATTAAACAAAGTAAATTTTTTAAGAAAATTGTAAAATATAAATAATTATAATATTCTTGCAATAAAATATTTATAATACCTTTTTTTATTTTCTTTGATTTAGCAATGTCTGGCTCAAAATAAAATGAAGTTCCAGAAGTACTTGCTACATAAAGTCCACATGTATATTTATAATTATTAAAATTAATGATCGAAAATGTGTATTATTGTTATTTAAGATAAATTTATATTATTTTTTATTGTATATATACTTACCAAGATATTGATTGGCCGCCAAAGGCAATCACTACTGGTTCGGACATTTTTTGAATTGCATTTTCATCGAATTTTTCTTCAATTTCTCCTCAAATAGTTATGTTCAGTAATTCTTCTCTGTGAAATATAATAAGTTTAAATTAATAAATTATTAATAATTGATTCTCAATTTATTCAAAATATATTTATAATAACATGTAATTTATAATTACTTAATATTTTGAATTGTCAGATTTCGCCTTTTGACCAGTCTTTCACCTATACTGGATTATTCAATGCCTTTGGCAGATATGAGACGACCAATGACATCTAACATAACATTATAAATGTAAAATTATTATTTATTGATATTAATATTATAAATTTATAATTTTTTTAGTTAATAAATATGAATATTATATATTATTTACCTGCAAGAAGGTCATTGATGTCAACTCTTGATGTTAATTGGTCGTACTCCACAAAATTAAGTTTGTATTGAGGTATTTCGAGAATATCTTCTTCGACTTTTTTGAAAATTGTGGACCGTGCAAATTGTAACATTGCTCTGTGTGGAACAATTTTATATCTTTGTTTATTGTTTGTAACGAAGAAGTTACTGATTTCATATATGTTGCCCATTTGTATTTTGTTTGTTATGAAATCAACATCTTTTGCACGAACGAATCCTTATATTATTTCATCCTAAAAATATATATATTAATTTATTATTATTTATATATTTATTATTAATGTAAATTGTTTATTGTCAATAAATATAATTTTCCTAAAAAATAAATTTAGTAACATGTTCGTCTACTAATAAGCAGTCAACGTTTCTTAGACGACCAGTATTGTAATCTGTGTTCTTCCATAAACGGCAAACTCGGGCACGGATCGTCTCATATGTTTCTCCTAGTAATATTCGTAGTATACTAAACATTTTCTATAATTGAATCATGTATTAAAATATGTAAACATTTTGGTGATGTTACTCTTGATAATGCAACATATAATTGTCCATGACTAAAAATTTGAAGTTTTATTTAAAACTTCAAAATAATATTTATTTGTCATAGGTGCTTCATCCCATAAAATTAATGTTGTTTTATTAATTAATTTTGCTAGTTGAGTGCATTTTTTAATTTGGCAAGTTGAAAATTTATCGATTAAAAGTGGTATGTGAAATCTTGAATATGCAGTTCGGCCTTTTGGTAATAATAACGACGCTATGCCAAATGATGCTATGGCTAATACAATTTCACCGTTTGGTCTAATTTTACTAATAATTACATTCCATAAATATATTTTTCCTGTACCGCCATAGCCATGTATGAAGAATAAATTATTTTGTTTGCTTTCAATTGCTTCTAAAATTTGATTACAAATAAATTGTTGTTCTTGATTAAAATTTTATACTAAATTAAAATTTTCTTCTTTTAATTTATATTTATCGTAATTAAGTTTTTCTCTCAAAAGATTATTATTTAAATCTTCAATTAATAATCCAGTTGGAAGTGGAAGATTATAATGTGATAAAGAAGATGAATTTAAATTTAATAATTTTTCTAATTCATACAATACAAAATTATATAATTCATTTTAGGAATTTCAAAATTTGGGTTGTTAAATAAGACTCTTACTTTGTATAAAATATCGTCGCAGATTAATTTCTAATGTTTTTGTAAAAATTTTATTGGATCAGAAATATTACAAAATAACAGTATTGTAATAAAAAATTAACGAAGTTGTGTAGATGTTGACCAAAATGATATTTTTTCTATTGATTTATCACGTTATTTATCATTTCCCAATAAACCTAATGCATGACAGGTTGTTTGATTTGTAGAATAAATAATATTGTTTATTATTTGAAGTGATTCATAACTTGTTGAACCTTTTTTATGGTTTAATAATAATTTTAAATAATATAATTCACAAGAACTCGGATGAATATAAAATGTTCGTCCTATAGTATGTTCATTTTGTTGATGAATCAAAATTTTATCTTTGTTATTCCAAACAAATTTTGTTGGAAATTTTGTATAGGTAAGTTGTTGAGCATCTTCATTAGTTTTATTAATTTCCATTCATTATGTTAATGTTATTTTTTAAATTTATGGTTGTCGTATTATATTTTGTAATTATTGATTTTTATGAAATATAATATTTTGCATATTTGGTAAATGAATAGAAAGACGTTAAATAGCTGGATTTCTATGGTGGATTGAATATTCGAATATTCTCCAAATTGCTTCATAAGGTGTAATATATCGACAATTAAGATAAGTTTTTATTTTATCAACTTCTTTATAATTTATTGTTTCATTATCTTCAATAATAATAATATTATTTTCAATAACGGCTCTTATTCTATCTAGACCTTTTGTTAAGTAGTTAAATAAATATTTAATAAGCATAAATTGATAATATATTTCAACATTAATATGTGCATAATATTTTAGACATTAATATGTGCATTAATATCTATTATTAAGTTTTATCCCTTCTTTAATAACATTGAAATCTGTATCTCTGTGACGATAATTTACAAAACCATTTTCTTCTATAGTTGTTTCATTTTTTATTTGTTTCGGAAATTTTTTTGAATATTTTGAATTTTTCATACGTGGTGCAGATGTCTTTGTATATCTACATGGTCAATGTATTATATATTCAGTTCTAATTTTATAACCTAAAGGATCTATTATTGTGTTTGGAATTTCTGCAAAAATAATTTTGTCTATTTATATTGGATCATGGTATTTATGTTCAGGATATAACCAAAATAACATATGACAATGAGGTAAATCACGTTTTTGAAATTCTACCACATATAAATCTAAAGTAAAAAAAAAAAAATACAATGTTAGTTTTTTTATTTTTTAAATAAAAAATTATTTTATTGTATTTAATAGATGATTCCTAATTTTATTGTATTTTTTGTTATGACTCCTAAAACATTATATATACAATAATAATATATTTATTTTTTTGTTATATAAAATAACTTAAGTCACATGTTATTATGGGTCCCAAAATGACTCCTAATTTTATTGTATTTAATAGATGATCTAATTTAATTTTAAATATTCTACTTACGATATCTAGTCTATCTTCAATTTTTTGTCTTGGAATTATTGATAAAATTCTTTTAATTTTTGGTCGTTTAGGATTACATGTAAATGTTAGAAAGATATTAGGATTTTCATAATGTCTACAAATTGTCATTGCATCTTGATAATTTTGAATCATATATCTTAGACTTCCTGTATAAGATGATGGTAAAATAATTCTTTTTCTAATTACTTGTTCATCTGTATCACCTCTAATTGTAGCATTTTGAATACCTTTATATATTTCAGATATTAAATTATTTTGATTCTATTTGATATAATCTAGACGATCTTCTTCAATAAAAGCATAAATATCAATAATATATTGTTGAAAAAGTCGACCAAATCTAAATAATGTATTTCTTTGTTGTACTTTTTTGTTGGAGTTGAAAAGCATAAAATGATCTCATTGATATTCAATGTCTACGTGGTTGTTTACCAGTAAAATTTGGATTCCAGCCTATATCGATTATATATCTATATTCTTCATAAGGAAATAATAATGGATATTATAATGTCATATAAGATGGATGAAATTTATTGATTTTTTGTAATTCTCCAGTTTGACTATGAATGATAATATATCTTCCATCTTCATGTTCACTAATATCTTCAACAATTTAAGCACCACCTATATCCGTTGAAGTTGGAAGATCATATTGTGCACAGCTCCTTATCTTCTTCCTATTAATCTTAATTTCATTGATGGTACTTGATTATTTTTATAAGTATCTCTGACAGTTTTAAAAAGTTGTACTAATCTGTTTGTTTCATCTAATTTTGTAATTAATTGTTGAACTATTATCTCATTTAAATTATTTAAATTATTATTATTTGGAAGTATAGCTATTCTGTTTTGAATTTCATTTTCTGTATCATATATATATAATTGTGCAAATTTTGAAGGATTATTATTAGTCGAAAATAAATATCCAATTAGATGATGCATTTGACCACTAATTTTAAAAATATATGGTACTGATGAATTAATAATATATGATTGAATATTTACTCCAAATGAAGTAAAAGCAAACATAGAATTATAAACTCTAATATTTTTTTTTAAAATTTGCACTTAATGGTTATCCATAATAATTTAATAATTGATCAAAAATTGGTGGAGTTTTCTTATTTAAAGGTATATTAACTTTTCTATTTTGACAACATAGAAAATATCTTGATGGATTTGAATTTTGAGTTTGTTCATTTTTCCAAAATAATGCTCTACAATGTTGACATGTACAATTACAATCTTCAATGTCAATATATTCATCATTTTGAATCTAAGTTAAGTATTTATAAGAAAAAGAAAATGAAAATCATAAATTATCAGTAAAATTTTTTATTTAAATTAATAATTAGTAAAAATAATGAGAAAAAAAAATAAAAGATTTAGAATTTACTTTTTTCAACTGATGGAGAGTTGTAGACATCAAAAATTTGACTTGTTGTTCCTTTGCTTGTGTTAAAGTTGGAGATAAATGAATAAATCTGGTTCGATGATCAGATGTAATATCTACATTTAATTATTCAAACTGGTTATTTGAAGATTGCAAGTTTGTGGACGTAGATGTTTCATTATTGTTCATATTATTTTCTCTTTTTTTTTTGACGTTTTGAACGTCTCGAATAATTAATATTTTTGTGAGAATTTCTTTTCATTCTGATCATTTATGTGCTTTGTATGAATAAAAAAGACAACAAAAAAATTTGTTAAAAAATATAAATTGCAAATATAAATGTAGGTAAAAAAAAAAACATTTTACTTAATAAAACAAATGTAATGTAAAAATAGGGCAAAATATGATAACATATATAAAATAAAAACAAAGTATTAATTACAACCTTATGTTTGTTGTGTCAATAAAAAACGGAAAATATAAATAAATTTAACAATTTTAACAGATAAAAAAAATAAATACAAATTGATTTGATGTAAGACAAATAAAATGAAGATAATTTTTGTAATTAATAATTAAATGTAATAATTTATTACATAATGAAAATAAGTTATGTAATAAATATAATAGAAAAGTGTTAAAAAAAGTATACTTAGATATATATATATATATATATATATATTTCATAAAATTTACTTACAATTGAAGGAAATTTTTTAATTTTATTTTGTTATAGTTTTTATATGTTATTTTTAATTCTTTCTTTCTTTCAATTTTTTAAGTTGCCTATGATTTTTAATATTGTACTTTTATTATTTTAAGTTAGTTATTTTCTCCAGATTTTTATAGAAAATTAATATCTTTATATATTCACATATTAAACGATTTATGTAATTTTATTTTTTTGGTGGTACATAGTTAGTTAAAAAATTATTTTGTTATTTTACAAATTCAGCATATATGTTATATTTTTTAAGAAAAATTATATTAATTATTTATATACTAAATAAATTAATATAATCAAATAATATTACATATTGTTAAATATAGTAATAATATCAAAAGATTCCTTTTTTATTTTTTTTTTCCATATTTGTATTTAGATTGCATTATAGTTATTATTAAATTGTTTTTAGTGTTTATTAATAATTAAACACATATTTATTTGATATGGTATACCTTTTTGTATTTTTTCATGATTAGAAAATTATGTACATAAAATTAAATAATAAGTAAATTAATATATATATATATATATATTCTTTTATCAACTAAGACAAAATAAAAGTAGTTAATTAATTGGTTACTAAATGTAGACATTGAACTTTGTTAAACATCAAAGGCATTGAATGAAAAAAAATTTGTGTGATTATCGTGACAAATTCAAATTACACAATTTTTGTCCCTTTTTTTTTGTTAGTATCTTTATCTTTATAACTATGCCTTTCGTAAATTATAAAATTGAATATTACAGAAGGAATAAATCATATAACATATTTCATTTATGCAATTTTATGTTTTTTTAATGATATATAACAATTAAATTATTATTTTTTATGGCATTATTTTTTATAGATTTTTTAATTAAAAATTATGCCAATAAATGACATTATAAAGAGATAAATATATAAGTGCATTTAATATATTTAGTTAGCCAATATATAAATATATATGGAATTTATTTTAAATGAATAAACAAATAATAAATGCTTTAAATAACAATAATATTGTAATTTAAATTTGGACATAGTAAAAATCTGATGTTATATTATAAAATTGCGTAATAGAGTAAATAAAATCATACAAATCAAATGTATAACTTCTTCATATTGTGCAAATATTTACATACCAAAATTGTTACAACAAATTTATATATTTCAATTATGAAATTAAACAAATAAAAAAATCATAATTACGTAATAGAGTAAATAAAATCATACAATCAAATGTATAACTTCTTCATATTGTACAAATATTTACATACCAAAATTGTTACAACAAATTTATATATTTCGATTATGAAATTAAACAAATAAAAAAATCATAATTACGTAATAGAGTAAATAAAATCATACAATCAAATGTATAATTTCTGCATATTGTACAAATATTTACAAACAAAAATTGTTACACCAAATTTATATATTTCAATTATGAAATTAAACAAATAATAAAATCCCCGGAATAAAAAAAATATTAAAAATAAATAATCTTTAAAAAAAAAAAAAAAGAAAGGAAGCAGTAATAACAATAAAAAAAAAATTCAAACATCTATTCCTAACATCTATTTTGAGAACTTTCTTTTATAGCCCTAGCATGTTAGAATATTATTTGATTTATGAGTCTCACAAGATAACTACTATATGAAATACCAAAAATGCCCTCATCTCCTACTTGTCTTTAATAGCCCTTTGAAGCCTAGGTACAAGTAATAATCGTGATTATCATCGATAATTATTCTATTTTCTTTAGAAGTCATTCATAATTATTCTATTACCCTTTTATGCATTCATATATTTTTCTCAATCTAATTGTTATAATTACTAAGTTACAATAATTAATTCATTTCAAATCAATTGTAATAGATAAAATGTCCAAAAATGAAAAAAAAAATGTAAAATTGTTATAACAAGACCTCCGGATTTATTTTCGATAGAAAATCGATTTTATTAATCAATGTAATTATTAGGCATTGGTAGATTCATGATGAATACAAAAACAACAAAAATATCTATTGCCTTTTCATACTTACTCAACAATCAAATAATACGAAATCCTTACAGTATCTACAATAGAGTGTTAAATTGATTTATCAATGATAAATATTGGTGTAGGATAAAAAAAAAAAAAAGTTTATCAAAATAGTGCTATTTTTATATCAAATTTGTCATATGTGGCATATTCACTCCAAGTATAACTTATGCCAAATTTAACATTTAGTTTTTATTACTTGGTGTCTTAATTTTTTTTTATCTACTTACTAAAATATTTTCATTTTATGTTATTTAAATACTAAAAGTTTACTTTTACAATTGCCAAAGTTTTATAATGATGATAAAAAGTAAAAATAGCATTAGAGATAGCATTTTAAATTGAAATACAAAGAAGGATAAGGTTATTTTTTATACTTTTTAGTGACAAACATAACATTAGCATTGACATATATATATATATATATATATATTGGAGATGCTCTTATGATAAATAAATTTAAAAAAAAAAGATCCGTACAAGGATAATCATGTCATTGTAAGTTATTATTTTGCAATTCTTAAAATTTTTAAACCTTTTGCTATATGCCAACTCCAATAACTATATTTGCCATTTTTCTAAAAAGCCATGCATTTTTCAAATCTAATTAGATGGTGGATTGTATAGGATAGAGTGAAAAGGATTGGATCGGATTGGATAATCACCCTTAATTGGAAAGAAGAGAAATAAAATCTTACAAAAATCAATTAACTAATATGATGTTTACTTATATCTCACACCAATACATGTAATGCTAAATACAATTAACTACTAAATAGTGTTATGTTGTGCTCTGTCCAATTGTAAGTCGAGCTAATGACATGTTACCATAGAAAAAAAATAGTGTTATTTTGTTTTGTGTTTGCATTATCAAATATAATACATCATTGGAAAGGGGTTTTTTTTTTTTTTTTTT
>BKCH01000947.1:0-94974 GCA_008635985.1 Ficus erecta | reverse complement strand
CACATGTTATCAAATATAATCTTTGAAAAAGGTTATCCATGAAAAAAAAAATGTAAAATAGAGGGGAGGTTTCTATGATTAACCCTTCCTTAAATATACTATAGAATCCATTGACGAGTTTTCCAAATATAAGTCTTCTATGTTTCACCAGAGATCTCACATGTCAACCATAATGAATTTTACTAACCTTCCTTTAAGTTTATAAGTGAAGTGAGATTTGAGAACAAACAAAATAGGCAACACGTCAACCATAAAGATAAAACTATTGCTTAGGATTACGACATATATGACGTGAAGTTGGATAATTAAATAACATACCTTAAGATATAGGTTGTCCAAATGCAGCTTCGTGATCAATGATCCTATAGAATATCTACAAAAACGGATATTACACACAGTTATCTAGCGAAAGCATGCTTCTTAAACAACTTGGGATGAAGTATTTGTGGTCAAAAGTGTTCCATGAAACCCCCCTTCAGTATGTTGCATGTCCATTTTCTCGCCAGAAAGCTCATCTGTGATCATAGCAAAAAAATGAAAAAAGGAAAAAAGTAGAGACTATTTTCCAGAGCAAGAACAATACTTCTAATCAATAACACAAATCAGGAAGTACGAACAAGGAGGACGCGGTTCCCACCAAATAAAGAGGAAAAGCTAAATCAGTAACTTCCATCCCATAACCAGATCTGACGTGAAAATTTCTAAAATCTATCCTGATAAAAATACCCTTTTATCTTATTTCATTTTTTCCCCTTTGCGCCCTTTACTTAGTACGCCCTGTTAGTTTAATACAAGCACATAATATGAAATAAAAGTTTACCATCAAGTTTAGCATAAAACCATTATATACATCACACAATAGTGTTTCTGTTTGAATGTCACATACAGTGTTAGCAAAGAGCTATCTCTTTAAAAAAAAAAAACCCAAAAACTAATTATTGGGGGTCTGTAATTCACCATTTAGAAGCTATACTAGAAAAATCCAGCTCTTTTCTTTTAAATGTTTTTTAAAAAAGTAATCAGAATAATTACCAGCAATATCACGGTTCTCATGGATTTCCGAATCGGTTACCCAAAGCTTATCTCCGGGGAATATGTTCTTGTCTGCAAGAGTAGCAGATTCATCATCAATTACCCGTGTACCTTTGTGAAGTATCTGATTTTCTTTAACCACCTGCAACGAATTGCAGTTCTAATATCACAGTGGGAACAAAACACGTAAAACCATAAGAAGATTTAACATGCAAGCGTGTTTATGTTTGATTTTTTTTTTTTCCCTTCGTGTTATCATTATTTATTAATTTATTTTATTCTTGTATCATCATTGCTTCGAAGCATGTACATGGCTGCACGTGCACCTATAGGGATGCATACATGAGGGCACGTATTTCAAGTAGCATACCCCAAAAGATTCCCATATCATCATCTTTAACTGGTATACAGATGTGGAGCCAGAAACTTTTAGACTTATTTGATTTCCAGAATTTGTTTTCCTCGAGCGTTTTGAAACTCGGCGATCTGGATCAAAAGTGGTCTCAGATGCTTGTAAAATTGATTTCGGAGCTTCCTTGCCACGGACAAAATACACATATACATCCTCATTGCAATAACTAAGTTTCCTCATTAATTCCAAGCTTTCTCGCTCTCCAATGCAAACCTCACATATCTGGCATAATTAAAACACAACATCCGTGAGAACATTAATAAAGATGGCTAATAATTTGGATACCTATAACAAAACTACATGAAAAATGCCATTTTCAATGATGAATGCAAGGTTACCACTAAAATTTTCCAGTATAATCATCATACGAATTTGGCATATCAGCTTAGCAAATGATGACGATGAAGGTACATCATGCAGACATTAAATAAATAAATAAATAACTAATTCCATAAGGTAACTGAATAAAACTTCTGACCCACAGGTCAGACCAGTTTATTTGGGAAGCTTTTCATTGTCAAATTCAACAAAGCAAAGTAAAAACAAATCAAGGTTTCAGAATACCTCAGGACAAGTCCTCATCCGGGGTACTCTAGTCTCGTTTTCATCATTCATCTTCGTCAAGATGGATCAGATCCTCCTCACCCCTTGGCATCTCTTCAAATGAACCGTTCAAATTACTTCCTGCAGCACTACTAAACTCAATCCTGGCAGATATGCCTTTCCCTTCAATACCACCCCATTCTTCACAGAAGCACTTCCAATCATTTTCAGTAATGACAGTTAACCCATCTGTCTGAAGGCCATATAAAAAAAAAAAAAAAAAACAGCATAAATAAATCGAAATACAGGAAATTGAACAAAGTAGATTTGCTAACGAACGAAATTAATTAGCATTCCACATGGCAAAGAAAGAAAATGAACGATTTTTAGTCATAATCTAGATCTCAAGTTAATTAACACTAGCTGCAACACTACTATTCATGACAGAAAAGGAAAATTCATAAGCATATACGTATATTTGTTTCATGTACTTACAGCGGGAGACTTTTGGAATATTGAACCACGTCTCCACACGAGATCTGGAGGTCTTTCTACGAGTAGTGAATGCTGCAAAAAAAAAATGTAAAGACATAAAGAACTACTAGTCAGGTGACCAGAATAGGTCTCAATAGTCAATAGGCATTCATTTATCTTAGTGTCAATTAACAGCAGCCAAAATTTGAACAAGCGTTCCTCCCAAGCTTTGATTGGAATAGGATTGGTAGAAAAATGAGGGAAACAGTGCATAGTTCATAAAGCTTCGTCAATCGGCTTTAGATTTGAATGGTATCCACATTAGTTTGAGATAGCAATAGAAAAATTAATTATTGAAGGAAGTAAAATACAAACCAATTACAAAGGGCATTGCAAGGTTTATAATTTCCAGGCTACCTTTTCGCACTTCAGCAAATCAATAGCGCCATCTAATATTTCAGGTTTCACTGATGACGCAACATTCTTGCCACTGGCATTAATGTAGTTTCTCCAGATCAAAAGCCATGAAGATGGTACCAAGTAATACTTGCAATCAGGAAAAAGCGCAAGGCTTTTCCCCGTAGCTAATTTTTCATGATTCTGGCGCTGCTTGAGCCTCACCATTCTGCAGAAAGAATAACAGAGGTCAGAGATTATACTCGTGTATCATTCTGCATTAAAGAAAAATATAAAAATGACCTTAAGGAATCTTCCATGCATGCCACTTCAGATAATTCATCAGAACACTGGGAACATTGTCTTGAATCCAAAGGAAAAGTAGAACAATCCATGGAATCATCAGGTTTTACTGTTGTAGCATCTCCGTAAAGGAAGAGCCACAGATTCTCAGGAACAAGCAATCTCTTAGCTCCCACAGCCTGCTCGGGCATAAGTTCACCATGAGGACACCTTATGGAAACTGTTGGTCCAGCATCAGCTTCAGTTGGAGCATCAAGTATTTTTCTTTTCAGCCATTGTTGCAACCTGCAGCGGGAGTTAATATCAGAATAGAAGTTCTTTGTATATTGGACCATCTGCCCCATTCTTTTAAAAATTAAACATTTAAAAAAAAATTTGCAAAATGTGCTCCGTCATCACAGTAAATAAACAAGAATCAGCAGATATCTGGAGCAGGAAAAACGCAAAAGCTTTGCAGCCATACCATGCCTTGGAAACAAAATACGCTCCATCTTCACACCTCCCTGCAAGTACATCTTCGGCAATTTGTTTCATGATTGTTCTGCGATCCCTGTAGCTGTCGGCAGAGACGAGAGTGCGTGCCACATCCATAAGACAATCCTTGCAGTGGTCATGACTAGACAATTCTGGACCCCCATTGTACTGGAATTACAAGAATTTATTAATTAAAACAAAACGTCATCAGTAAATTAATTACTGCAAAAGTGTTGAGAAGTTGAAAAGGAAGACAGTATAATAAAATTTGTCTGAACTAAACAGGAAAAACACAGAAAAAGTGAGTAGAAAGAAAGACACGTTACAAAGAAGAGTAGACCTTTTTCAGATTTAGTTCAATTTGAAAAGAAAGAAAAAAAAAATTAAATAGAATACAACCTTTTCTAATTTTCTAAATTATTTTCCACTGGAAAAGGAAGAATAATGTTTTAATTGCATAAAATAATTATCTGCAACACGAAGGCACAGAGAAAATAGCATACGAGTAAAAACTTTCACAAAATAAACTGCGGCATGCACTAAAAAAAACTTCCAAAACTTTACTTCGCCTCTCAAAATTTGAGGTCTTTCATTCCTAATTAACTAACTAAATCATAACCACAAATGGAGAAAGACGGTAATGGAGCACCAACATCACTGATTCACCGTGAGCATTCAGGACAAGTACATTAGGTAGGAATTCTACGATTTCCAAAATGGAAACCAAAAAGGAGAAAAACTGGAATCCTCAACCATGTCCAAAATATAAGGAGATAACATTAATTTTCTAAGGAAAAAATTCAAAAGCACAATGAGTCAACATATCAAGTTTCTCCTTGCTGCTAAAGAAATATAACCTTGATCGCATCAAATTGCCTCACATTGATGAAGCATCATTTCCAGGCACGCCCACAAAAAGTTAACCACAATTATTCCCCACTCCCCAGCACCACATTAAGGATAATTGCATCACCTTTTTCCCTTATTCCATGTTCAATCCACCATCACTAAGATGAAAACACACTCCATGCTAAATCTCTGAATTTCAAGATCTTCCATTTTGAATAGTATCTTAAAGGATCAAACTACTCATTCTCCAAGCCGACGTATTAAGAGCACGCACAACAGGCAAAGAAATATAAAGGGTTATTTCAAAAAAAAGGCCAAAAATCAAATAAACACAATAAAGAAAAACAACTCTACTAAGATGCTTTTTGGACGAAAAACCACCTGAAATTCACTTTAATATTTTAGAGTAACTAAAATCTCAAGTCAAGGGAAAGCAACGAAAGCCAAGTATGGTAAGAATAAGATTAAAAATTACATAACCAAATACCTTGGAGCACAACTGAGTCCAAGCTATAGCTGATAATCGCTTCATGGAGCTGACCTTTGACATTGGGACTTTTCCATGTATGCATTGGATGGAGGAATTATCAAGAACACTGTAAAACATACAAATATAAAACTATGGAAAACAAAAGCAAAAATGCCAATTGCAGAAATGGTATGTGCACTCTATGTTGTGTAACAAAGTACCTAATCATTACGTGCTGCGCTTTTCTGATACCTACTAACATGACAGCAATTGAAAGCTATAAACCAAATCAGAACACTGGATATATATATATATGTATACATATATGTATGTGTGTGTGTGTGTGTTAAATTCACATGCCTAATGTAGTACTAAACTCAGAAAATGAATAAGAGAAGAAGGAAACTGTAACAAATTTAAATTTAAAACACTTACGGGGCAGTAACATTGTCGGCCCACTGACGGAGCCAGTCTGAAGAAATCCAGTAGTACGGTTCATTAGGTGATCTAACAGGGGCTTCAGATAAAACTGATCGTACTTCTTGTCTTCGCTCTGAGATACAGCTCAACTCCATGTCCTTCTTCAGTTTGAATTGTTCACAAGCATCAACATACGAATCATTCAAAGTTTTTACCTCTTCACCAAGATGAGATGGCAGAGAAACACCATCATGTAAGGAAACTATATCACCTTCTTTTTCCTTACGATCATCATCGCAAACCATAGGACTTGCGCCACCATCATTCCTGGAACGCCTTAGATTATACATCAACATATATGCATCACTAGAAGAGAATATCTCTGCTTGACTACCAGAAGTAGGTTCACAGGATTCTTGCTGAACAATCTCCATATGATCTCCATTGGCATCGGTTCTTGCTTGTTCTGTACTTGAAAGATTAACAGCAGGTTCCGTTTTAACAGGCTTTGAAGTAGAAGTTGAAGACCCTTCTCCAAATGGGTGACAGCCTAAGTTTGAGACATGCTCATCATCAAACTCCCACCATTGCCCTGTATTTTCATCCTTAATATGAGCTATATAATGCCCACTGTTAACTGCAGTTCCCTTGTGAATCAGCACCGCTGATAAGTCGTAGGTTGATTCAACTCGAGTAGGCTCGGATAATCTTTGCCTCATATCTAGTTCTCCAGGGAAAGAGAAGGCAGAAGTAATCTTCTTCTTTGTAGTAGTCTACTTACACAAATTAATACAAAAACGAAAACATCAAAAAATGTGATGTCGAGATACTGGTGTAGCAATATAGTAAACGATGGTGATGGGAAAAAGATAAAGATAAAGATAAAAATCAAGATGCAGAACAACAAACAGGATATTTGTTGCCTGTGTGAACACCTCATACCAAATGACTAAACCAAGAAATTGTAAACATTTAAATTTAGTAACCTCGTAAGACTTCTCTCCTTCTTTTGTTAATCGTTATGGTTTTCGTCTTCCCTTTTTCCTGCTTTTAAGTTACCAATGGATTTAGACCACCTTCTAAAGATAAATTTTTCAGTGGACGCTCAAAAAATTTGAACTGCTGACTAACAAGTTTCAAATTCCAAAATGTCTACCAGATGCTCATAAGCACAACAAATGAAGCAACAAAGGTGCTTCAGACAACAGCCAATTACCATTCCATGCATCATCTTATGACCAACCAACTCACACATAGTTTCGGAGCATAAATAAAGACACGTGACTACCTGTAGCTAGTAGCATCTAGAATTTCAGACCCACACTTCAGCCTTCCTATGGTAACAAATCTTTAAAAGAAAAAAATTTTTTGAAGTAGATATTCCAGAAACCTATCAATTTCTTTGACTGCAAGTGCAACAATCATAGGAACATGATACGTATACTGACCAATAAAAGAAATTCCAATTGATTTCTTTTTTTTTTTTTTTTTTACAGAGAAATCCATTAATTGGGACAAGCAGTCAATGAAAGAACAGTAAGTACAAAATACATGATCGCAAAAGAATTGATAGTACCTTCGGAACAAACACACAACGCTTGAGCTGGAAATTAAGTACAGGAGGCAATGTCCGCAGCTTGATGCTGCGAGTAGCGTTAACTCTTGTCTTACAAGACTCACAGAAATATTGATTATCCCCATGAAGCTCTTCAACGCTAAGATAATCATCTAGACTCTCAACCAAACTTTTCAAGCCCTTCACATTCAGCTCTAGTTCATAAAAGTCTTCCAAGTTTGAAGATGCTTCTGAATCTTGTTCACATTGAGAGCACCTACATAAGGAAATAAATTGTAAAATATATATCTGCTACACATGTCCGCAACAAATTCGAATCAAGGGAAAATTAATTATAACGTAGCAATATTTGATATGAAGGCATTTTCACAATGATACTTTTAAAGGAAAAGAAATCTCCTCAACTATCAACCATCTGACTAAGAAGCGACATAGATAACAGAAAATTCAAGTCCAATAAAGAGTAAAAAAGAAAGACCGACAAACAAAACTCATAATAGCATAGGAGGAGGACATCTTAAAATTATGTGTATAACGAGATCATTTCTTACTTTGTCACGTGAGACACACTCCCACGGAAGAGATCTTGGACGATAGTTCTTGCCTTGGAAACTTTAGAATGGCTAAGACAACGTTCAAGCAAAGAAAGAAGCAATGTCAAAAACTCATGGCTATCTTGTTGAACTCCATTATCTATCTCAAGTGTCTTAACAAATGGAGAGGAGTCTATAAAGGCCCTTTTACTAGCATGCAGTTGTGCAAAAAGCCGTGCAAGCTGATCCAAAACTGGCTGTTGTTTCAAAAGATCCGGTTCAACAGAAAAGATGCCTCCACAGAAGGATTTATTCATGTACAAGCATTGGAGTATACTGTTGGCATAGCATGTCGCACCAAGGTTGGTAAGTCCTGCAGGAGAGTCAGCAGAAGAACGAAGATCGATGGTGGGGTCTGGGCCAATAGCTTGAAGAATTTCTGATGTCTTCTGCCACAAGCCAAGTTTCCGGTTTCCATTTGGAGGTGGGATTAGCCCACAAAAGCAGTTCGGATTATCTTTGGTATTCACACGGCACCCCTGACAAACTGGTTTCGTAATCTTATAAAGCACATTAATCTCATCATCAGATACGTCACCTGTTATGTGAATTTTTCTACAGAACCAACCGAGAAAAGGGATCGATCAACATATAAAGAACACACACACCAATCAACAACAATAATCAAACCGCATTACAAAAAAAAATTCTAGTACCTCAATAATTCAGAAGTTATGTCAATGTCATCCCCTTGCTTGTGTCTTTTATTTTTACTGCGTGTGGTTGGTCTCATTTTTACAACCGGCCAACCCTGCAGTTCGCATGAAAAAAAAAAAAAAAAAAAAAAGAGTGATTTTGATGGCATCAAGTTAAGAAGAAAAACATATATTTTTATATTTATATATATATATATATGAATACATAAAATGTTCATCTAATTCTAAAGAACACAAAGATACACCTTTTCTCTTTAGCTCTTATTTATTACTTGTATTTCTTTTTAACTTGACCCCTTTCCCTGATACTTATTCTGGTATATCCTGATATGTCTTCAGTTTCATATATATCTATATATAATTATATGTATATATGATACACACATAAAAGTGTATATAATTCAATTTCATTTTCCCAAGTATTAAATTGACAAACTTTATTTGAACTATCCCATTACCTAATTCCCACTTCCATTTATTAGGTAGGAAAATTTTTCAAATATTTCTAAAACATGTGAAATATTTATAAATTTCTAAAGGAAGCTCAAAGAAAGAAAATCACTGAGGCTCTTCATTGGAACATAAAGCTCTGACTGAAAACGTCCCTTTTTAGTTCCAATCAAACATAAAAGAACCAATATTTATATAAATATATATGTATATATATATATGATGTTCAAGAACATTACATGAAAAAAAAAAAAAAAAAAAAAGCCCAGAAGTGAACTGAGAATCCCTGATATCAATTCCTACTTTCAAAATGGACCAAAATGCGAAAATGCATATCAAACCCGAGAAAATAAAAAATTTCCGGGAAAATACAAAAATGGGAGCTGCTGGATTTTCCGCTGGGAAGAAGTGAAAAAAAAAAAAAAAAAAAAAAAAAAAAAAGAAGAAGAAGAAGAAAGAAAGAATTTTTATTTTCCGCTTGTTTCGTATCGACAATCAAAACAAAGCAAGAAACTAACAAATAGAAATTACAAAAAGAAATGAGAAAAAAAAAAACCCTAGAAACTAAACTGGAGCAAAAAATTGAACGAAAATGAACCGAAATAAACTTCAACAAAAAATCAAACGACATAATTTTTTGTGCATAGCTAAAAAGAGAAAATTAAAATTTAGAATTTTCTTGAAGGAAATAGGATTAATTTCAAAACAGGTACCTTGGAGGAGAGAAAAGGAAGCAGAGTTTCAGCTGAGAAGAAGAAGAAGGAGAAGATCAGAGTCAGAACAAGGAAGAGAGAAAACCAAAAATAATAATAAAAAAATTAATACTAGTAATAGTAATGATAATAAATAATATTAAAACCTTTACTTTCGAGATGTAATTAAAACGAGAGAGAAAACTAAAAATAATAATAAAAGAATAGTAATAATACTGATGATAAAAAAAAAATTTGAAGAAAAGAATTCAAACCCTATATTTTTAAATAAAATCAGATATAATATTATCATTATATTATATTTATAAACAAATAATAATAAATAATAATAAAACCTTTATTTTTGAGAAGTAATTAAAATATTGATTTTTTTCATTTTTTTTAAAAATTTAGTTAACATTATTTTCAGTTGTCAATGCACTTTTTAGGCTCCACCTTTTTTTAAAAAAAAATAACCAAACATATTAAATTACAGTTAAATTGTCATATGAAAATATTGCCATATTGGTAATTTTTTAGGGAAAAAACTAAGTACTTTTTTTAGGATAAAAACTATATACTTTTTGTTAGAATATCAAATGTTGAAATTATTTTCTTCTTCTGTTCATATAGGTCTTTTAATCTTGTAGCAAAAAAAATAAATAAATAGAAATAAAGAAAATAAAAAAGGGCCTTTAAATCATTGCTTCCAATATAAATCCACGACTATTGGCCCCAAAAAAAAAAAGTTATACAAAAAAAATTAGCAGCTTTTTTTTTTTTGCTAAAAAAAAAAAACAGCGTTGGATGAGAATAAAAGGTCATTTTCAGCAATTGGATTAAATTTGCAAAAAAAAAAGAAGAAAAAAACAAAGAAAGAAATTAATGTTAAAACTTTTTTTTTACCTTAAACTTTTTATTTGCTATACCTAACTTAAAATATTTATAACTGTAAGGATTTTTTTATCTGTTCAGTGTTTTTATTAAATCGTAATTATATTACAATTAAATTTAATATGCTAAACTGTTAATTAATTTAAAATTACATTCTTAATTAATTAGTTGATTGGAATTGTAAACGCAACATAAAAAAGGTAATGAAGAGTCACAGGTTGTCTGAGATAGGGGAAGATGGGGGTCAGAGTCTCCTCAGATTCTGACAGTACTTCTATTCTACACCATTCTGACAACTCTCACCTTTTTCTTATTTCAAATTACCAAAATAAAAAATATAAATATTATCCAAACGAAAATTACTCTTTTATGAGAATATAAAAGCACGTGAAAGTAATTCATGATAGGCCTTTTTTGTAATTTCATATGTTAGATTTATAAAAGTTAATACTAATTATAGTTATTTTGACTTTTTTTGAAAGAAGCTTTTAATTTTAAGGTCGGTTAGTTGAAATTTTTAAATTTTAATTGGTTGATTTTTTAAATTTTAACTCTAATTTTTATTAATTTTTTTAAAAAAAAGATAAAAAATTTGAGTTAAAATTAAGATACTAAATAATGGTTTAACAAGTTATCTCATAAACTTAAAATGTGTATATGGTATTAATTTGTAAACAGAAATTTATATGTGGGTTGCACAAGAGTAGTTAACTAGGCCCGTTTGGTTCTCCAACTTAGTTTAAACTAAACTGTACTTTTTTATCATGTTTTTTGTCTTTTATGAAAAAGTTTTTTATCTTTTCTGAAAAAGTCAACAAAAATTACTATTTAAACTTAAAAATCTCAACTCAACTTAAACTCAACTTATACACCAAACACCCCCTAATAACAATAATAGTTATTTTATATTTATTTAATCCAAATTTATTGGATTTTGTGATCTTTAATTAAGTTTTGTAAAAATGAAAAACTTGTAATTAATTTTAAGTTCACAGAATAAATTGTCAAAATTTTAATTTTAGAGAGTAAATTATAACTGTGTGATAAATTCAGGTAGAATAAATGCAACTAAACCTACTATTTTGATGCAATTAAAAAGTCTTCTCTCTCCTTCTTTTTCTCTATCTGAATACGTAAAAAAGTTGCAGTGTTTGGCCGAAAGTTTGGCGCCGCCTCCTGGTGTGTCGCTGGTCTTCTGACCCTAAAGTTCAATCCCCGGACTCGTCTCGATGTCAGCTTTCTCGTGATGGTGGTTGTGTGGGAACGGCACATCCGTTGGGACGGATCTAACTTGTCTTGGAGGTGGGTTGTCCTTCTTAGGTAGCTCTGCTCAGATCTGACTTCCGTTCGGAGGCCGATGGCTTGCTACGGTGGATTTTGTTTTGTTTTGTTGTAATAAGTGCATTGATGGTTTGCTCTTTTGTGTGTGTGTGTGTGTGTGTGTTTTTTTTTTTTTTTATTTACTCTGGTGTTTTTGCTTTGGTAATAATGGAGGCGATGTCATTCGCTTGTGTCTTCCATTCATTTGTTATCGAATACCGTGATGTGAGTGCCCCTATTACGTGAGGATTTGTCTCAGTTGAATGTGCTAGTCCATCAACTGTTTTGGTATTTTTAATGAGCAATGGTCAAGTTCGAAGTTTAAGTGCCAAGCGGGTCCTTCCTCGTTTAAGTTTCGATATTTGTATTCACCCATGTGTTATTTTGATCTTTACTGGTGAATCCAGCCTTTGATTCGGGGTCGAATTCTCTTATATTTAGGGTCAATTTTCGTCTTACGTATTTTGTTTTTTATGAAATGAAATTTTCCTTAAAAAAAAAAAAACTACTATTTTGATGAAAAACTATTCATAAGTTCAATTATTTAGGGATTATTTGGTACGTGGGTTCATAATCAACTTGACAATTTTAATAGAATGGATTTTAAGAAAGAAAAAATGAATGTGACATTGATCTTAATAATTTTTTTAAAAATTCCAATTTAAATTGAAATCAATTCAATCTCATGTCTTGTATTACTCTTACGTCGTAACTTAGGGCATGTTTGGCCATGAGTTTAGTTTAAACTAAACTGTACTTTTTTCATCATGTTTTTTGTCTTTTTCCCTAAAAAGTTGTTTGTCTTTTCTGAAAATTCAAAAAAATTCAAAAAAATTTACTATTTAAACTTACAAATCTTAACTCAAACTTACACATCAAACAGCCCCATAATTTCTCGTAATACCACGAATACTTAAAAAATAACAAAAATATTAAGAAAAAGGAATAAAAACCAGCAGTGAAGATACTCTATTTGCACATTAGAAAGATTGTAAGGGAATTTCACGGTAAGATTTATTATTTTGCTATATCCACAGAATAAGTTTTTTTTTTAATCATTCAATTATATTTTTAATATGAATATTAAAAAAAATGAGTTTTATGGCTTGTTTGGACCAATAATGTAAATCATACAATTACAATCTATTTTTATCTTTTTTACTTCAGTTTTACTATTTATACTGTTTTGTAACTCAAATTTTAAAAGTCCATAACTGTGCATAGGCAAGTTCAAATGAGATGATTTTTTTTAATTGTATAGAATTTAAAGATAAACGAAATAAGCTCTATATTATTTTTTTTAATACATTTTAAGTTTTTATATTTTTTAACTCAAGCAATTCAAACGCATCGATAAACATATAATTAATCTAAACTCAAATTTTACGATCTAAATATTAATGCCAAACGGATGTTTAATATGAATATTTAATAAATCAAACAGTTAAAATTTAAGTAAGTGGTTAGTAAAACGCCCTCTATGATAGAAAACAAAATTCTCCAAATCATAAGAAGGCTCTGAACTTTTCCACACTTTTTCACCATTAAAGGGTGGTCGTTCTAGCATTTCACTGACAAACCCACATTTCACCAATCTTTCTTAGCAAAAGTTAGAATACTCATTACAAATTCAACAGGACCTGAAAAAAAAAAAAAAAAAAAAGTAAAAGTAAAAGTAAAAGATCGATATGACCTTCTTATAACCATTCCAATCCCTGCAAAACCTGCAATTTCGCTTTCATCCTTTAAATTATTTAAAAAAAAAAACTCTCTAGGGTAGTTTGTCATCCGGTTGTAACCAAAGCCACCATAATGAAACTACAAGGAGCTTTTAAAAATAATTTTAATATCTGAAATTGTAATGTAGCGCTCGTTTGGACAATAGATTAGAATTAGATTTGTGTATAAACTATGATTTTTCTAATGTAAAAACCTAATATTTGTTCAGATTTTGATGGATAATATTAATCTTATTTAGTTCTATTTATCGTTATGAGTGTTTAACAAAATAAAAAATAAAAAAATCATCTTATTTTAATTTTAAATAAAAAGTTATGGACTTTTAGTGTGTGTTTGATTTGCCGTTGGAGATGAAAATTTTAAATTAGAGTTGATTGACTTTTCAAAAACTAGTTAAAAATTTTATTGACTTTTTAGAAAAAGATAAAAATTGAGATAAAAAATACAGTTTAATTAGAGTTAAACTTAAATGCCAAACAAAGCAGTAATCTCTGTTTGATTCGTCAGTTGGAGATGAAATTTTTAAGGGTTCATTTAGGGTCTCGTTTGGAGACGGTGTTTTGGAGATTGAAAATTGTTTGAGTTTTGAAAATATGTGTTTGATTAGAGTTAAACTTAAATGCCAAACAAAGTAGTAATCCATGTTTGATTCGTTAGTTAGAAATGAAATTTTTAAGGGTTCATTTATGGTCACGTTTGGATACGGTGTTTTAGAGATTGAAAATTGTTTGAGTTTTGAAAATGTTTGTTTGGTGAAAATGAACTATTTAGAGTAAAAAAGTATAAAAAATTGAAACGTGTTTGGAAAAAATTAGCATTATAGATTTTATTTCGTTTCTCGTAAAATTCTATATCATTTGAAAAAAAAAATTTCTAATTTCGACTTAAATAATAAAATTATAGACTTTTAAAATTTAAATTTTTTAAAAATGTTTAAAAAATAAATAATAAAATTGAAGGAAAAATGAAAAAAAAAAGTTTGGAAACCACTTTTCCGAACACAACACAAACGGGGCCATAAGTACGACCAATCATCAAACTAGTAGATTCATATCTCTTGTCAACAATTAAAAAACAAATAAATAATCAAAGGGGCTGGAAAAGACCCATAAAACATTCAAAATTTTTGACATTTTGGAAGTTTAGATGACAACCTAAACTTTTTTTAGTCCTCAACACGACAATCCCCAAAAAAAAAAAAAAACAACAAAACAAAAAAAGTCTAAAAGCAGATAAAACAAAAATTATAACTCAAATAATGTACAGGAATACAAGCAGCCATATTTGCCTAATTCATAAAGCAAGCACATAAAAGTTTCTCAGCCCGGAATCTCAACATTTTCTTGCACACCAACCAAGCAAAGCATATGAAGCAAACCCATTAAAACTCATCCAACAAACTATAAGCCCCATACCTACAAGTCAAAGGTATAAGGTCTATAACAATCTAACATCGCAACCCAACTCGTAGTCGAGTCCTCAACGGTTATCAGTCTCCTCCTTGACCGACTAAATCCGCAGCCACCTTTGTTACTTCCTCATTTTTCTCAGGAACAGCTCTCGTGGAGGCGTTACTTGTTATCACACTCTCACTTGCAGAGACACTAGGGGTTTTCAACAGATCGGTGCTTGGTACACCTCTTATGGAGCCTGAGGTAGGGGTACTGGAACCTGAAACACGCTCATCGGATTGTTTTGGCCGGTTTAGGGCTTGACAATGTGGGCAGTAATAAGTTATGTATGGGAAATCCTCCTTCCTAGCAAGTCCTGCACCAAGATTTAAACATAAGGGTGTTTTCTTCTTACGCAAAGTAATACATAAAAAGTTAGACAACTAGTAGTTGCAAAAATCTCATGTGTCTGCCGGTTCACATATTTATTAGATTTCTACAAGCAAAATGAGAGGTGCGGTTATACAACTCTATTAAAATACTCACCATTGTGCATGTGGCAATTGCCGCAAATGAGTGCATACGACTGTGTCGGATCTTCACCCACTAGTAAAGCCGCAATTCGAGCAATCCATCCTCCATCATTAGTGGAGTATCCTTGAGGATTGTAGTGGTTAACAACCAACTGATTATGCTCTGAAGTCTGATCATCCTCACTATGCATAGAATGAGGTGTCCCTTCTTCAGAATGATGCATCGGACTGCTCCCAGCACTAGCGGGACCAGCATATGGTTGTTTCCTGTTCCTAAGTCCACCAGATTGAACAACTTCAACATCATTGCTCCTTCCTATCGGGGCATAAAGATTAGATTCATCTCCACAAAAACTTTCAGGCCTGAATCTGCACCTAACTTAGATGCCAAGACAGTCGCAGCAGCTGCTTTTTGCTGCCGGGTCAGGGTCGTATCTCTGCATACAAGAGCTTAGTTTAAGTACCACATGCAACACAAATGATAAGCTTCAGTAGGCAGATATTCTTGATGACGGATGCAAATAGCAGGGAAGGACATCAAATAGTTACCGAAGGGATCAACGAGTCAATGATCAATGTCCTCTAAAAAATAAATTAATTAATTCATCTTGCAAATATAAATCTCTTGAAAGAAAATTTTCCTTTTCGGTTTGCTTTTGGTTCTTCTCAAATTTATTGGTGTCCTTGCAACATTCAACAGCACTATTATAAGAGTTATTGTCTTCTCTTTTGCTGTGAGGTAACTCAATCTCTTTTACCGGCATTCAAAAACTCTTTTCATCAGAGAGTATTATCATACAAAAAGAAAGCAAACTAATGCATTACTTCCCGTTATCATAGACAATATCAATAGGGATTATAGTCCCTACATTGGGCGTCCCATCACAAAGTTTTCTGCAATTTTCAGAAATAACACAACTACAGTTCAAGTAAATGAAATAAGTAAAACATAATGAGATAAATTAAAGATCTATAAAAATCAACATTCTACAAAGCGATACATTGACATATCAACCAATGTCATGGTTATGACGATATGCGGGTAATTAAAATAATGCACTGAAATAACCACAAACGTGTATTTAATCATCACCTGAATAAGTTTGTGAGTGGTGTAGTAATTCGTTTTTTCTTTAAGCTCGTCGATTTTCGCTTGCCTTTCTGCCCTAAGTCTTTCCAAAGTTTTTTGGTCCTTGCGGTCACCTAAAACATGAAGTAGTACCATATAAATAACACACGAAAAGGCAATTTTATTGCCAACTGATATTATTATGAACTAGTAACAAAATGTACATCAACACAGATTGGCATATATATGAGCCCTCGACTAAACTAGAGCTATCGATTGAAACCATATGTCCAACTTTTGCTAAGAATCAAGATAATAAACAGAAGAATTCTCAGTGAGAATTGTATTCCTTGCATAAGTCAGATGGATATGGGGCTTATCAGGTTAGGTTCCCAACGCTCTCTCTTCGCATATCGGCGTTAGAAACACTTGATAGCTGTTAATTAGAGACCATATCAGGCGAGTAAAAAAAACAGCCATACTTTTACAAGTTTATATTCCAAAGGATAAGAAAGGAATTTTCTATGAGAAGTATATTCCTGAAGATTGGCCAAATTTCAATTTCTATCTATTTCTAAATCTTTTAAATACATGCTCATGATGATACCATATAAAATATTTTGATTGCTGAAGAGTGTCAATAGGACTTCAATTCCAGCCTTTTTCCAATAAGCTTTGAAACATAACTTTTCCAAATAGCAGGAAAAACAATATTCCCAAATCCTAAAATTCATCAGGGAAACAAGCTTGAAAATAACTAACGAGGAGCTAAAAACCACAAGAATATTCATAAAAACACGAGAGCTCAGTAGTAAGAAACAAAAAAACAAAATGACATAAGAAGACAGAATAAATATCACGGTAATACTAGATAACTTGGAGCTATCACATTAACGTCGACATAGTCATGCACTGAAAAACTTTTAGCAACTTATTTGAGACACTTACACATCCTGGTGAAGCTTATAAATGTTGAATAGGCGAGAGTAGCGACAGCAGGCAAAGAAACAGTGGCAAAACTCGAAATGCCCTCATCTTCCAATTCAAATCCGTTTGCCCGTGTGTAGTTACAATTGCATAACCAACTGCAATAACCTGAAAATTAAAAGAAAAGGAATCAAACACAATAGACAAGATTAAAAAAACACCGGTCTGCAGTGACATTCATCGCACGCTACAAAAAGTCTCAATAACCTGACAGTTTCACATCTGTATCTCAAAGTATTTGGCAACCTCTCTTCTTGTATAAAAGGATGCACGGAACTCATATCACATGAATTTGGTCAAGAAGGCACCACGCTATGTAGCGAGGGCATATAAACAATATTCAAAGGAACCTCCATAGTTAATCCTTAATTATACTATTAAGCAAGAGTAAGGAAAAGAAAGCCAAAAAACTTTCCCTCTTTCTCACTCAAGATGAAAAAGCAAATTTTCAGAATAGAAATCTGAGAGAATACTATTATGAAACGAGCCATGATAGTTAGTACGATAAGCCAGGCAGCCAGCGCTAACAATTTCCACAGAATCTTATGGGGAACAAAAAAAATAGGTACCTCAAAAATGGCAGAAAATATAATAAGGTGCCGAATCATCCGCCTCCAAGTTTGGGACCTCCTCTTTATCCTAGCAAGGACGGCGGCTTCTTCCTTAGAAATGTACTGAAGCCGCTTCTCGAAGTCATCACCATGTATTCTAAAGATCGCATTCCAAATTCTGCATATAATTCCCTTCTTCTTCTTCGTTGGCTCAGTTTGTAGTAGTATCTGTGTCTTTCTTCTCACCTTCCACAATGGCTTTGTCTTCTGCCATTTCTTCTCTCTTCCTTTTTCTACCAAGACAATATACACAAAAATCGCAGCCAAAAATCAGCAACAGAAAAGTTGGGTTTTCATTCTAAAACATGTTTTCGCTTAAATTCGTTCCCAGTGGGTTGAACCATTTGTATTGTTAGTTATTTTCCCAAATTCAATCAACAACCTTTTCCCTCCCAAAAAAAACACCACAACAACAACAACAAAAATGCAGACAATCTCTTCCTTTTTTCTACCAACACAATACACACAAAAATCCCACACACACAAAAAAAAAAAAAAAAAGGAGTTTTGATTCTAAATTTGTTTTGGAACAATTTGAATTGTTTCATTTTTCTCTCTGACTAAATCAACGACCTTTTTCCTTCCAAAATAATTATAAAAATTTAAACAGAAAAAAAAAAATCAACAACAAGAACAGAAGACAGTTTGAGAATGAGCCCGAGCTCCGTATTACATTTTTCGGTAACACTCCCCTCTCTCTATGAACATATTTTCCTCACAAAATATGTATATATATCTATATATATATCAACAGATTTTCCGAGGTCGTTCTGTACAATTCAAACAACAATATATCCGAGAAATCGTAACTGTCAAACCGATAATAACAGAAACAACAGATCCAGAGATTATTTTCCAAAAAAAAATAAAGGAAAACCAAAAAACAGGAATCAGAGGAAGAAATTACCTTAAGAAGAAAGTGAGATTCGATCTGAGATGGTTGAATCGAATGGAAAAAATATTCTTCTTTGGATCTCAAAAGAGTAATGATAATGGAAGAATCGGAACGGAGTCCGTAAAGGTGACGCAACGCGACAACAAGGTGTTTTTGATGATGACGAGGAAAGAGTGGGAATGCCGAGAAAGTGAAGGAAAAATTGAGAATTGATTTGATTGATTGACGGGATATTTTCTCTGTCTTCTTTTTTACATTCTACATATATAATATATATATATATAGTTACAAATATATTTGTGTTAATTGAATAGATACACACGCACGATACAGAGGCTGCGACGCTGTTTTGGAAATCTTCTTCCTTCCGTTTGCCTCCCCAACCGCTTTTTCTGACTTTCTTTCTCCTTTCAGTCGGTTTTAAAAATCCCCAAAATCCCCAAATCCTTTTTCTTTCTTCTCTTTTATCTTAATTTTTTTCAATTTTTTGTCAGAAATTTAAAGCTAATCCCTACCCTACACCATAAAATAAAGGAGAAAAATTACCAAAATATATATTTATTTTTGGTAATAATAAGTGACCCTAATAAGCTAAAGCAAGAGGGTGAAAATGAAAGTGGAGGATAAATTAAGGGGGCTCGTTTGGAGGTGACAAAAGAAGTTGGGGGTTTTGAAACTGTTATTGAAAATGAGTGGAGTTTTGTAAATGTGTTTTTGGGTTAAAAATGAACCGTTTAAAATTAAAAAAATAAAAATTAAAAAATATTTAGAAAATAATAATAATATAGGGCTTGTTTTTGACAAGCAAGTTCTGTTTAAACTAAACTGTACTTTTTTCATCATGTTTTTTGTCTTTTTCTCCAAAAAGTTGTTTGTTTTTTCTGAAAATTCAAAAAATTCAAAAAAGTTTACTATTTAAACTTACAAATCTTAAATCAAACTTACACACCAAACACCCCCATAGATATTTATATCGCTTTTCCTGGTCATTCTATATAATTAAAAAAAATCAATATATTTTGACTTGAAACAAAAAAAAAAATTATAGATTTTAAAGTTTAAATTTTTTTTAAAATGAAAAAGGTAAAAGAGAGATTCATAAATATAAATAGTAAAATTGATATATTTTTAAGAAAAAAAAAAACAAAAATATTTTAGAAAACTTCCCTCTGGTGTTGTTGTTCCAAAGGAGCCCTAGATAAAGTAAGGAAATTAAATATAAAAAAAAAAAAGGAATTTCTATTATAAAAGTTTTAGGTACAATTTTATGATGTCTGTATAAATTTTTAACGAGTATGATTAAAAATCATAATTTTTATTAATGGTGAAAATTTTTCAATTTCTATTATAATATTTTCCAAATAAAAAGAAAAAAATGAGATTTTATTTCAAGAAGTTATAAAAAAAATGTCTAATCTAATGTATCGTATAATTCCATCATTTAAGAAATAAGGAGTGAGGATTTTAGAATAGAAATTGATAATTTGAGATGTTTGATTGGATATAAATTTCGATAAAAAGAAAAGTGGGTGGAAGAACTAAAAGGTGGTCTCACTAAAATTTTATCCTCCAAAATGTGGACGGATATTGTATGGGGAAATGTGACACCAATGTAAAGAAATAAAATTTCATAATTGTCCTTATCCATTAAAATCCCAACAAAAATATGATTGATAATATAAGGGTAAAATAGTAATTTTCTTAATAGAGAGTTTTCTATTCCTCTCGTTTAACTCATAGTACCAGACAAAAGAAGGTAAAACAATTTTGTTTCCAACTTCTCGAACCAAATAACTAATAAGATGTGACCAAACACTAAACTGTAACATACATATATGAATCTGAAAAAAAAAAAAAAAAAAAAACTCATTTCTTTTTCATGTCTAAATTGTTCCTCTCTTTCTCAATTCTAAGCTCATGCTGGGGAGGAGCACAGGTTTCTTGCTAGAAGGTGAGTGAGAGATCATATGAGAAAATACATCTAGAGACTAGAGAGATAGAGGAAAGAAGAAAGACCTATATAAGTTATTTAAAATTGGAATTATATGTTATAATTTCAGTTTTTGATTAGTTTCTAGCAAAATGTAGAGTCGAATCCTCACTTTCAAGTTGAAAAAAAAAAAAAGTTAATAACAATAATTATTTTAATATTCTTTTATTTATTTCTTTTTGGTTTGAGGAAGGAAGTAAATTGTTGTCTCCTTGGAAATAAAAAATTGTGAGAAAAATTAATAACAATAATTATTTTAATATTCTTTTTATTTATTTATTTTTGGTTTGAGGGAAGGAAGTAATTGTTGTCTCCTTGGAAATAAAAAAATTGTGAGAAAAATTGACATACTCGCTGTAAGTCTTTCTTCAGGCCGACTAGCACGCACAAAAAAAAAAAAAAAAAAAAAAAAAAAAAAAAAAAAAGTCTTTCTTGAGACCGAAAAGGAGAGAGAAGAATTATTCTACCTTGTTTGACCGGAGAGGAGAAAAGTAGAAAGACGGAGAAAACGATGGATTAATAAAAGAATTTTTGATTCTATATTTTATAGTTATTCAGTAGAAAAAAGAGAGAAGAAAATAAATTGGACGAAGGATTTCAATAGTTAAAAACCTCTATTTTAATATCTCTAGTCCTAATATAGACAAACAATACAAAAATTTAGGTGGAAAAAAAAATGAAAGAAGTTTCATACTAAATATAATAAAAAGAAGATCTTTTTTTTTTTTTTTGGATTTAGAATAGAGATTCTAACTTTATAAGTTATGATAGAGTCCTACATGTAATTACTAATGTACAACCACTTTTTTTTTGGAAAGGAAATACGTTTTATTTATTTATTTATTTTTTTTTCCTTGCCTAGAGGAGGAGGAAAAGAAAAGAATATTCACCTTTCTTGAGAAGCAAACAGTTCTAATTTTCTTTCTTATATACAACTCATCAAATGCCTCTTGCTTTTGGGAGATTCCAGATCTAGGCATTACTTTTCTCTCTTTCTTCATCTAACTTTCTTTCCTACCAAAATCGTTGTCGATTTGGCTTCACCGAGTGACAAAAGTATAGATGTTTTTCTTCTTTTTTAGCTTATTAATTTCATTTTAACCCCAACTTAGCTTGTTAAATCGAATTCATGCACAAAATATAAATGAAGAAGAAAAGTTGGCCCTGATCGTTGCCAAATATGTAATACAATTATGCAAGAATGTCACCAAAAAATTGCCAGGAAATCTTCCTAGACATTCGGAAAATCAATTTGAAAAAAACATAAAGAAAAATCGAAGAGTTTTCTACAATTTTGTCTGGCATTTGCTACTTGCAAAATTAGGGGCAATGTGAATGTGTAGCCAACTCTTTGGCCTGCACAGTTTTGGCATAAGCTCCGAGGTCGAAGAAAGACTTGTGATGATGACCGGAAGATGAAAAATGGCCAGTGCCTGCCGGTTGTTTGTGGTGCATGGTTGGAGCCGGTTTCTGGTCTCTTGGAATAAACTTCTGCAAACAAAAATTATCCAATCCAAAGTAAAAATTTCGCTGAATTTGAAAATGTGCATGTTTGCAACTGAAACACAGCCACAAAAGATGCGCTGAGGTGCATTATCCATGGTCAATTGGTTCAATGCAAGAAAGGCTGATTGTGCAGCTCGATAACAAGATCAAGCCCAGAAACGTAAGAGATTACTATCGGATTGAGAGTTTCTTAAAGACTGTGTGACACTCGTAAACTCGTCAAAAACCGTTTGGTGTCTCTGAAGGTGGAGAGTTTCTTAAACTTAAAGCAACATAGTAAAATATGTTAAACTTAAGGCAAGTTGAAAGAAAAGTGTCACTTATTTGATCAATGGTTCATCCAAAATCCCTCTATGGTTATATATTCAAGATTTAAAAAAAAAAAATCATGAATTGCCAAAACACTAGGGCGTTTAGGATTTCCATCTCAGTTCATCAGAACATCCATCTTACAGGTCTCGATGGTCCAAAGAGCGTGCATCACTCGCGAATAAAAAACATTTCATCTAATGAACCTTGACTTCAAACTGAAATTTCAAATAAAAATTATTACCGCTAGAGAAAAGAGGTTTTGGAATACAACAAACCTGAATAATGATCCAGTCCTCTGAAGATTATCCCCCGAATCATGGTATCATCCTAGTAGAGAGAGTACCGATTTTCATAAGCTTGTGTCCATGAGCACTTCACAAGTACATGTTGAAAAGTTCCACTTAGTTGACGTGGAATGTTCAGACATAACCCCTTGGTAGCGCGAGCAGAGGGTTATGTCAGCCAATCTGCCAAATGAATTCCCAAGAGTTATCAAACATTTGACAGTATAACTACATAGGTTTGCAAGTAAGGTTATATCAGAAAGTAATAAGTCACGAATAATACATTCGTAGACACGTACCTCTTGGAAAGCTGTTAAAGATTCTTTATGGCAAACAGTCTCATCATAGATGGGATTCCGTCAAACTTGGAGACACAAAACATGACTTGCATCCCAAAATGCCCTATTTCCAAAAGTACATATCCTCATATGCTTATGTTCGAGTAAACGTTTACTGTTGAGGATAAACTCATTTATCTCTTTCCGACCACTTTTTGTAAAGGTAAAATGCCATATCAGGCTTCTTCATTTTGCAGTAGTACTTGATAAGTATCTTATATGGAACGTGGTCAATTGGTAGACCAGAATCCAGTAGCTTTGCGAAAAGTTCTTCTGCCTCCTTCAAGTTGCCTTTCATGCAGTAACCCCTAATTATTTCCGTAAAAGTGATTATATCGGGTTCATATCCCACTCTTAGCATTTCATCACACAACTCAACTGCAAACTGAAGGTGACCTAATTTACAAGCAGCACCTATCAATAAATTGTAAGTGACCATGTCAGGGAAAACACCAGAGCAAAGCATCTGCCGTTTGAGAGAAAATGCATCAGCAGTTTTCCTCCCTTTAAATGTGCATGAATCAATGCATTATAGGTGTATACATTTGGTCGAACACCATAGGACAACATCTGATCTGTAATTGAAAGCGCTTGACTAACATCTCCGCATCTTCCGTAACAATCAATAATTAGATTCCACAGGTGAGTATCAGGCACAATCGACTTCTCCACCATAGAATGAAACAGCTCATTAGCTATGGTAGTAGCTCCATTAATACATAAGCCTTGAATAATCAGTTTGAATGAAATTTGATTTGGAGCAAACTCCAGTTCTAGACATCATTTCATGGATATGACAAGCCTCCTCGAATCTTCCTTCTTTGCAAAGGCAACTTATAAGTGCATTATACGTAAAAAACATCAGGAGGTAAGCCTCTTTTAATCATTTCGGAAAAGTATCCATAAGCAGCGTTTATCTCTTGATTCAAACAAAGCCCATTTATGAGGGCGTTATAGGCAACAACATCTACTTCGGTATCCCTTTGAACCACGTCACACCAAAGACTCAGAGCCTGTGACACATTTCCACTCTTAAAATAACCATCCATAAGTATAGTGCAAGTAACTAAATCAGGTGTATTCTTGGAATTGTCGTTGCTTAATATATTTTGAAGAAGCTTCACAGAATGCTCCAGGAGGCCGTTCTTGCATACTGCCTGAACAAGAATGTTACCGGTTATACTATTTGGCCTAACACCGCTATTAGCCATAGTGGAAAACAGATACTGAGCTTTTTCCAAATCATTAACGAGGCAATAACCCTTAATAAAAGAGTTGTAAGTAGCACAGTTGGGAGACGGGCCTGACTCCAGCATCTCCCTAATTAGCCCATCTGCCTTCTCCAGATCACCAATCTTGCAGAGTCCATTTACAAGATAATTGTGTGTAAGTATATCAAGAATGACTCCTTTATGCACCATTTTTTTCCGAAGCCATAGTGCCGTTCCCAACTTACCATCCAAACATAAATCCCTAATTATTGTACCACATTCCTGGTAATTAGCTTCCATGGTCAACCTCAAAGAAGCCATCTTGGGCCACGTTATGCTATCCCTGCAAAATTTAACATGATAAGGAAGCATGTAAAGTTTTTCAAAGCTGAAGCTTCTATCTAGTCTGAAGGTAATAGTGCTAATTTGCCTCTCCAGTCTCCCTCCAAACACTCACATACAAGCAAAAGTGGGGGACGAGTGCAAATCTTAGCATAAAAAATGAATCGTGAGTACAATATAATGTTCTCCAGATGAAACTAAACAGGACCATCTCTTGTGATAATAGTGCCAGAAAAGAGGAAGGAAAGGAGGATGAAGATCAAAAAGAGAAAAATTAAAAATTGTTAAAGGTATCAAAGCAAACTAGATTTAATAACTTTACAAGTTTTTTAATGCCAAGTTTAACACCTCAAATAGGTAAATAAACTACCGCAATTTGCTAGCACTCAAATAGAACATGACTAACATTTCGATCTCAAAGAGTGCAAAAGGAAAGATGAAAGCTTACGCATTACCTCATTGTTTTCAATCGGTCCAAACTTTCCTTTAGCATTGAATCCAACACATTAAAAACTGCCTTTGGATCTTGTTCACCATTGACATCATTCATTTTCGGGAACAAATCCTCAGTACTCAACTGGCAATTCTCCCCCCAATTTCGCAATAAATCGTCAAAACTAGAAGAAAACAAATCCACATTCCCATGAGTCCTTGACATACATACATACATACATATATATATTATCTATAATGCCTAACATGGTAAAATCATACTGGGATTCAAAAGACATTCAAAAAGAAAAACCACTCAGAAGAGCCCAAGCAAAAGTAACAAAGGGAAAGTGGAGACATTACTATGAGTGCCTGTGCCTGTGCCTGTGCCTGTGTGTATGTATGTATGTATGCATATGTATATTATATACATATAAACTGAAAATGGGGTTGCTAAACAGTAAATATACTGCCTAGTTTCTAATCAAAGATGGGATTTCTTCCCCCCATTTACCCTTCTTCTTTTTGATACTCTTCCCAAGTTTCTCAGCAGCCAAACAGCTACAGAAAAGAACAAAACAAGACTAGAAAAACATAAAGAAAGCTACCCAGAGTCTGAATCAGTGTTACGTGGGCCACAGAAAATGTTAAGGAAGATCTGAGCAATGTTGTCCTTGATGGAGTCCACCGTCCGATTGAGAGTTCTTAAGAAAGCGAAGTATGACGGCGAAGATTCTCCACAGGCGATTGCCAGCTGATTCAACCCAATACAAAATCCTCAGAAATAAATTAAAAATAAAAAAAAAAAAAAACAAAAACAAATAAGAGCCAAAAATAAACAAGATTAGGGATAGGACTGACCGCCATTGATTCTGAAGAAGCAGAAGAAAAATAAAACTCTAGAGAGAAATGAAATGCGATATTTTTGCTCCTTCTTCTTCTTCGTCGTCGTCGTCTTCTTCTTCTTCTTCTTTTTCTCTACCTCTCAGTTGAAATTGGCAGGGGCTGACTGCGCAACAGCGGCCTTCTTTTCGTCGCCCCCCTTCAAATCCGAATGCAGCACATTTTCCCAAAAATTTCCCTATGCCTATGGCATGTCGTTTCCGTGCAGATGACATGTCGTTTTTAACTCTACTCGGGTATTTTTTTTTAGTTTTTATTTTTTTATTTTGTGTAATTTTAATAGCCTGTATTTTAGATCTATACCGATGTTATATTTTAAATAAATATTAGTTTAAAAGCATGTGCAATGTACATGCATGTTTAATCCAAATTTATAAATATGTGGTTCAGAAGGTGAAGAAAAAAAGAGGGAGAGTACAAATAAAAAGGGGGGTTTATAGTTAAATAGTATTTTTTTAATAAGTTTTTTAATAAATGGTTACAGTTTTTAAAAATTAATTAAAAAGTTTAAGTTTTTAAAATTTAATTAAAATGTCTTTTTTTTTGGAATGGTTAATCAATTTTGTAAATAGTCAATTATTGATTGATCATATTTTATATTTTATTATTGATTGACTGTTGGTTAATCATTGATTAACTATCGGTAATCACTGATTGACAATGGTCAGTCACTGATTGACTATCGATCGGTCACTGATTGACTATCGGTCAATCATTAATTGATTATCGGTAAATCACTGAATATGATAATATAACTGATAAATTTTTTTAGTCAATCACTGATTGACGACAAACAAATCACTTGTTGACCATTGGTTAATTACTGATTAACTAATGGTCAGTCATTGATTGACTCTAATTAATCACTGATTACCTAATGGTCCATCAATGATTGATTCTAGCATAATCAGTGACTAAATGAGTGTAAAAAGATGTCAATTTTAGAGGAGTCTGAGATGAGAGTTAATCACTGATTAACTAATGATCAATCATTGATTGATCATAAACATATCAAAACACGAGAAAACACATAACAATGAATAAAAATGGATCAAAACACTTTTTTTTTTTTTTTTTCCAAAATTGATAAACAAAAAACCAGAAAATCATAGAAACCAAAGTAAGAGAAAATGAAACAAGCAAAAACAAAAGGATATGCCAATAATCTTGCATAAAACCTAGGTTAAAATTAAAATTCATCGAAAAAAAATGCAAACGAAAAACAAAAACAAACATTCATATTTCAACTGCAATTCAAAGAATGAATTGAAATCGAACAAACACGAAGAAAAACACAACGATGGCCAAGAGAGAAACAGGCAGAGGGAGTAAAAGAAAGTTGGGAGAGAGAGGAAAGAGAGAGGGAAGGTATTTGGGAAAAATGAAAATTGATTAAAAAAATAAAAACATTAAACTATTTTAACTAATTAAAAGGAAGTTAAGCTATTTATTAGATTAAATAATAAATATAGGCCCCCATCCTAATTTTTCAATAAAAAAATGAAGAAGTTAAAAAAAAAAAAAAAAAAACAAGACAAAATGAGAAAAGAAAAAAAAAACGAAAAAAAGGCCAAAATGGAAAAAGAAAATTTAGACCTAAAAGCAAAAAACAATAAAAGGAGAACTCCAAAATAAATGTCGAGCAAATGAAATGCAAAAAAACAAACAAAAAAACAAAAAAACAAAAAGGACCGAATTGAAAAAAAAAAGACCTAAAAAGTAAATAAGTAATAAATGGAGGACTAACAAAACAAAACAAAAAAAAAACATAAAGTGAACAGTGCCGCATGAACAGTGTCTTCGACCAAAACGGTGTGTTTTGGACGAAAAGGACTCTGAACAGTAAAGTTTCAAAGCTTTTTATATATTGTATAGATATATAAAAAAAATAATATCATCTTATTTTTTAATGTATAATGTTATATTTATTTTTTTGTAATCATTAAGTCAAGACAACTCATACAATTAAATGTGACAAATAGAAAATTTAGCATCAAATATAACATTGTATTAGATAACATTTTTTTCATTCAAATATCAAAATTTATCATTGACATATCAGTTTAGCACCCAAAATTTTTTGTTCTTCATTTTCTTTTAGGAAAGACCATAATAATAAATTGCTGTATTATATTGTCACATCTTATTGGCTCAATAAGATAACATAGTGGTAAAGGAAAACAAAAGAGAGAGGGGGAAAAAAAAAAAAAAACACAAAATCCTTATGAGGCTGAAGAATATGCAAACCATTTACTATTTGCAGAAGTTATAACAAAAAAAAAAAAAAAAAAAAAAATTCTCATTTTATATTAAAAATTAATAGTGGAATAGATTATGCAAGAATATTTATTTCTCAATATGGTTATTTTCTACCAGATCAAGTTGTCCTGTGTAGGGGCATCTCTGATTTTACATCTCCGAGTTGCATGGGCCTGCAGAGTTGTAACCATTAACGTGGGAAGAAAGTAACTTCATGCAATTTTGAGATCTTCTCGGGTGTTGGATGAAAAACCACTCTATGGAAGCAAGACGAGAATGTCGTTTCATTCCTCGGACTCTATGAAACCATACGCTTAGTTCATTTTTTTTTCCTTCCTTTCTTGATTTATCGCCTCTGTCCTTTTGTTTGTCTATGTCCCAAATTGTTTTTCCTCGCGGTGAAAGCGGTGTCTCGATTTTGGTACCTGGTGGTACTCCCGAATTTGAGAGGTACAACTTGCTCGATGTATGATTTTCCGGGGAAGTTCCTTTTATCCTTTGGGAGTGATCGCAATGGTGGCAGCCAATATGCTACGTACTCGCCTTCAGGATCATATGTCTGCGCCTGAAAAGATATCGACAGTCTTTTTAAGTACAACTACTAGTGCTTCCAAACTGATCTTACACTCTTCAAACCCCAGAACTTCTCTTCCCATGATGTTACTTGTTTGAGACTTCTAAGGAACCATCCCGGGCATTCTTCTCTCTTGATCATGAATCACTTGGGAAGTTCAAACTTAAAATTTAGGTCATAATTTCAATGGCAAAAAATGTTTTTGTTTCGAAGTGTGAGAATCATGAATAAGCATTAGGTCCAAAGAAAAATGTATCGGCAGATTTTTATATATACAGTATCTAGACTTTTGGCTGTCATTAGTGTTGTCTAACTGCTGATACCAAACTGAGGGTTAACCCATTTCCCAATTTGATCCATGAAACAGAGTTTTATATCGGGGAAGATAAATATTACCGAGCCTCGGTCCTAGAACTGTGTAGTATTTTCCTCAATTAAAATCTTCACACTAGGAATAGTTTCTTACCCTGAGTACTTTCTTACCCGAAAAAAAATCAAATATCGAAGAGGCATAAATGGACTTACTTGTTTAGGGATGCTAAAGTATCGATCTTCTCTAGGATCATTCCCAACTCCTGAAAAAGAACAACATATGATAGAATATTAATTCAATGATTTTATTTTTGTGCAACACAAGAAGACTCAGGCACAGTAAAACAGTATAGAGTCCTAGAAATCTTAGCCCTTATTAGTGGAGGATTTCCGAACACACTAGCTTTGGCTCATTTCAACAAAGAATAGGTAAGGTGTAACTCATTCAAACTTTTTTACACAATACATGCGTTAAAAATAGGAATAATAGTAATAACAAAAAAAGTTGCAGAAGCCATCTTCTGAAATATGTATTGCAAGTGAAAGAAATCACCTGCTCCATAGGTCCAATTTCCATAATTGGAGCCTGGATCGTAATCCAAAAGGCATGTCTCAAACCATTCAGCTCCCATACGCCAATCAATTCCCATATCTCGAACAAGAAACGAACATACAATCTGCAGAAAAATAGACAAATATAAGTTTACCTGACAAGCAATTATCTGATAGCAATAAAAGTAAACTAACCATATGTTATTATAGTTTACATTCTATCGGGCCTACCTGTCGCCCTCGATTTGACATAAATCCAGTTTCCGCTAGTTCTTTCATGTTGGCATCTATAAGTGGGTACCTAGAGTTCAGGAGGTGTAAGAGCAAATTACTGAAAAAGAATCAACAATATCTAAAGATTGCCATTTCTTTCTGGACTTAAAAACTTGTTCATTTTTCTGCTAACCTACACCAGAACAGGATCTTATCTAGCCTTTTCAGTTCCACATTCTATGCCTCTAATAAAACCAAAGAGAAGAAAGCAATAAACATAGAAGTTGAGCGAGAGAGAGCCAACACCGACCCCGTCTGACCATCTCTCCAGGATTCAAACAATTTGTCATCTTGGCTCCACCTCTTCTCCACTTTTCTTGGACCACCTGAGGGGGAAAAAAAAGGGTTTGGCAAGGTCTTTATTTCGCTATGTCAAAGTCAGAGGCTTGAACAACAAGCTTTTTGGTTAACTTTAAAATGTTTCTTGAAAGTTTTAACATATTTAATTTAGAAAATTCAAGCAAAAATATATTTACCTAAATGGAAAAGGGAATTGCCGTATTTGAGTGATAGAAACCGGAAGTAGTCCCTCCATATTAGTTCAAACAAAACCCTGTGTATGTTGACATATATATTAGAAGAAAGCATATAATAACATACTTCAATCCACCATGACGATTGTTTCTAACCATGTCTTTATAAGAACTTGTACAAACTTTTGCCAGAATGAACTTGTGACAGTACACAAATCCATTATTCTTCAGACTAGGAAAATTATAACTCTGCCAGCTTTTCAATGTGGATAGAGAGATTATTACCAGTACGTGGAATCATTTGCTACCCTTTCATTTTCATATCTTTTAACCTGAAGACATTAGTTGAACTCAAGTGAATGATGGTTTATTTTCCAAGTTGTATCAAGTTATCATGCAATAGAAGAAGCAAGCTGAAAATTGATAAAATGTGTTACCTCTTCGTGTATTAGACGTGGAGAGAGACTTCCTGATGCAAGCCACGGAGAAAATTTTGTGGAATAATCAGGTCCTAGCATCCCGTTTCTGGTCTCTTTGTATTTCCTGAGCAAATCCTAGAAGTACATCGTAAAGACAAGTTGCTTCTAGTGTTTCAAAAAAGCTCATAACCCACAAACTAAAGCTGTAATTGATACCTATATAGATTTAAATTAGCAACTAAAGGAAGGTTTTACATCAAAATTCTATCTTCTTCTGCCGAAATCCTACTCAACTTAAATGTCATTATAAAAGCTTAAATTTCCCTCAAGAACGGGGTTACCAAACATAAAGAATGAAAAGAAAAAGAAGATGAAAAAAAAAAAAAAAATTTAACTCATCAGATGATCACATGAAACATATCTCTGATTTGCATCATGATACATGCTCGGGATTTCACCCCATGCATGCTATACAGTAGAAATCTTTCAGCAATTATAAGCCAAAACTAGCACGTTTTTGTTCTTTATTTGCATTGCCTTGTACGAATCCTCTCCCTCTCTCTGTATATCAAATTAAAGTAAGCAAAGATGGTTTTTGAAAACATAATGCAATTGAGTTGTCTTACCTTCTTCCAAAAGTAATCATACACACGGCTCAATGCTGCACTTTCACCCCCGATAAACTTCATTCCTTTGCCGACCTAAATCAGGAGCGGAAACAATGCAAAAGTGCGTTTTTAGTTCATATTCGAGTTAATAATGCTTCTAAAGTTTCTAAATCGGGTATGAATATAAATGAACACTTGTGCAGTAAACTAAAACTATATAATAAACCTACATTTTTTGAGCTAAGTCCAAAGTCTTCTATTGAAGGAACACATTCCCAGTCATCAATGCTGGGTGGTGGCCCGAGAGATGCCGGAATTTTTATGCAGCTACGGACTTTGCATTTGGCTTCAACCGCCTGCAATTTCTTTTTCTTATTAATAACAAAGCCAAGACATAGAAACACACCCTGGTCCAAGAAAAAAAAGTAACCGAAACAAAAGGAAAAAGAGATAAGACCGCCATGCCTTGCGAAATTGAGTATAAACGTCGGGTAAACTACTAGCGTTAAATGGAAGGTCATCAATGTGGTACATTGTGGCACCCCAAACAAGTTGCAACTTTGGGTTCTTAATAGAACCAGGTCTGTTCGATTGCCCTGAAGATGATTGCAACGCCACTTTTTGCAAATTTTTGCTCACTGATTTTTCCACATTCAGCTCCTCACTACAAGTTTCTTTTTGTGCATATACCTGACTCGATTTCTATTGCTTCAGAAACTCATCTTGTGATCACAAAAAAAGTATACTAAATTTATAAAGTCTGGAAACCACTTAACAGTATGTGCTCCAAAAGTCTTTGCAAGAGTGGGCAGAATGTCCTCGGGCTTCCCATGTTGAATCAGCAAGTTTAGTCCCCCGCTTCATTAAATTCTTTCTCAAGTCAGCCAAGCATTCCATGAGAAATTGCGCTCTCAGTGCTGCAAAAATAACGGAGAATCTGGCAGAATTTCCTCAAGTTCATACATTCTCTAATCCAGAAGTTTCAAAACCTAACGGTCTGGTAAAAATTGTTTTTTTAATTTGTTTTTCACCTTTTGGTGGGAAAACAATATAACAAAAAATGACAATTATATCAAATAATGACAAAGCAAAGCTATTTTGCCATTTTTCTTTCTTTTTGTAAATGTTTAAATCTTCTATTTTTGTTCATAAACGTAGTAAAGTTTTGTTTTGTTTTTTTTTTTTTTTTTTTGCTTTTTTTTTTTCCCTAAAGAAAAAAAGTTAGCAAAGAGGGCGTTATCCCAACCATACCAAATGTGCTAATGGTAACGATAAGTGGGCGTGATCTTAGACACTTTACATTGAGTACTAAACTGACAGGAAACAAGCTCTCACGTTTAAGAACCCACGACCACAGACCCACAACGGTAATCCTTTACCGCTGGGCAACCACCGAGTGTGGTATAAGGGTAGTAAAGTTAAACATTGACAGATAATACCAGAGCAAAATATTATCATGTTTTCTGGTTTTTTCCAAAGGCAAAAAAAAAAAAAAAAAAAAAAAATCAAAATCAAAATCTTCCAAGCAAAGCCACAATTTTGCAGAACCAAGCAAGCAAGAACTGATTTAAGCTTAGGAAAACAGAACTAAATACCTCCGGTTTTCGGGAATCCGAAGTAATAGGTAGAAGAACCAAAAATCCTCGGATCAACACAGAAAACAGGCAAAACCTCCTGAGACGAAATCCACGCCTCGTACAAAGCCTCGTTGTCCAAAACTCTCAGATCGTTCCTGAACCAAACGATCGCCACGCCATTGCCGCTCCTCTTCGCCGGTGAAGACGACGAGTACCTCCGAACCTCTGATCAACAACTCGGTCCATCTGATTGGGATCGGTCCCGGTCTCCGGCACCACATCACGGACCGTCCCGGAGCTCGTTCCCGCCGCTGAATCGGAGCCGGAGATTGAAGCCATTGCCGAGAATCGAGCGGCGGAGAACGAAATTGGGAGGGTTTTCTTCAGGGAGAGAAGAGAGAGAGAGTGCAGTGAATTGGGGAAGAAGAAGAAGAGAGTGGCCATTTGCTGGTATGGAATTTGGATTTTGTAGAGAGAGAAAAAAGGGAGGGAATGTTTTAAGGTGTTGAGAACATGACACGTGGTGGCGGGGATTTGGTGGGAGTACGTGGCATTCGGTGAGCCAATGGAGGGAGTTGCTGCGATTTGTAAGGATTTAGACCACTAATTTTGTCTTTTAATGGTTTTGACCCTTCAAAGTTTGCAATCCGCATCATAAAAGTGTAGCTTCGCACAACCCCAAAAAAAGTAAGCTCACGTTTACAATTTTTTTATTTATTTTTTAACTTGAGAGTTGAAATTCAAATTCTATATATTTATATGAAATTACGTGTGAAATTATTATTAAATTATCCCTGCAACTACAGTTTGCAATTGATTTGGAAAAGAAAACAACTTCATTATTTTTTAAGAGGTGTGGTCTATATTTAAAAAGGAAAACAATTGCTCCATATATAATTCCTTGGATAATATCATGTACGAGGAATTAGTGTGGAGTGATGCCAATTATCATTACTCAAAAATGCTTTCGGGCATAGACAATGTTAATCATAATTAATGAAAATGAGTTTGTGGCTGTAGGCATGGACTAGTGAACTTCATCATAAGGTGTTGAGTTCGCATCTCTCATCCCCAAACTAAAAAAAAGAAAAAAGAAAAAAAAATCTTAGTTACGAGTCTCATATTATGATATTCACTTTTTATCGACATTTACAATTAATTAAAAGGAAATCTTATATATAAATCTCATACTGTGAGATCTATTTATAAGCGTGTAATATTTATCAAAAATACATATATATATATATATTATTATAAGCGTGTAATGTTAAATATTATTAATATTTTATTATTCTCGTCAATTAGGTACAATTGTTGGTTTAGAAGTTCAGTGGCTTTTTATAGCTTAGTAGATTTTTGTAGTAGATTTTTTATTTATTTAAAGAAGGATAATTGTTTTGTACGTGATAAACATATTCTATTGATAGAACACAATATATGTCAGATTATATTGAAATTAAATTAGATTAAGAAGAATAGGGTATGATAAGGGTATTTTTATATATTACAATAAAATTAGCGATGATTTTTGCTTAAATAAGGACATTACTATTAATTATTGAGTGTCGACGTAATGAAAATTTTCTTATAAACTAGGTGAATAACTGAATTCTACTAAAATTTTTAAAAGTAAAAATTGACATATCAAAATTTGAGTATGGTTGTAGTTGGAATCTTTCTTATATTATAGTGGTACAACTAATATTCTATAAAAATTTTGAGGTTCAAAATCAATTTCTTAAAATTGAACTCTCCCCACATGCACAAATCACAGTCAAAAGATTATCTTCATCCATTTCATTCCTCACCAAAGTAACTCATTTACTCTTTACATCAATAACCATTTTTATCCACATGCATGAAAGGATGTCGATAATGTTTAATATCATAATTAATAAATAATGAGTCTCACATGTGAATCCATAATATAATACCCGGCTTTTATTAATACATAACTCTGAGCATCACTGATATTCTTTAACATTGTTATATTAATATAACAAAGTTTGCAGCACTGTTTCACCCATAAATAACATGTCCCAGCATAGGCCTCATTTAGGGCATATTTAGGATATTATCTTCAAATGTCATTTTACCATCTAGATTTTAAATTTCTAACTCTATATCAAACTTTCTCTCTCTTTCATTTTCAAAAAAACTTAAACTTTAAAAGTCCGTAACTTTCTCATTTCAAATCGAAATGGGATGAATTTTATGTCAAAATGCTTGTAACGAAGAAACGAACAAGAAAAGATCCATTTATTATTATTTTTTTCCAAATACATTTCAAATTTTTATACTATTTTCTATATCACGTATTATTTTCAAAAGTTTTCCCCTCCAAACACACATTTCCAACTCAACCTTTAAAACATCATCCCCAGATGTTACCCCAAACGGGCCCTTAATTTGCCTCTCAGCTTTTCCATTTCGGAGCCCGATGGTACTTGCGGCAACATGAACTGGAAGTTTGTTTAGTTTTTGTTTTTGTTTTGTTAGGTAAGGTTGCAATAGAGTCCCTTTTATATACTCCATCGATATATCTCGTTTTTAAAACATTAAGATATAATCAAATGACTGATATGTTGATTGTGTATGATAGTTATAATAGACCTTATCTTATACTAGTATAAATTAAAAAAATAAAAAATAACCCCAAGTTCAAAAAAAAAAAAAAAAAAAACTAACCAGGAGCACGACTGGGGGGGGGGAATTTGGTCGCATGATCTAGTATGAGGGGGGAGGGCGACAGGGCTTTGTCGACATCATGGGGGCAGATCTGGTCACGAAAGGGTGGGGGGGGGGGGTGGTGGGGGGAGGGGGCAAGGCTATGTCTGTGTCGGGGCGGGCGTCGCCGGCGTGTAATCTAAGTTTTGGGTTTTTTTTAATTTTTTTCTTTGCTTTGAATATATTTTTTTAATTTCTTAGATTATAATTATATGAACTAAGGTGCATTATAAATACCATGCATAATAACATGTCAACCGTTAAAATTATATCAAACGGTTTATAAAAGAACTATATCGATAAAATATATAAAAGAAGCTTTATTTCAGTTTTTCCCTGTTTTGTTTTGTTTTCTTCCTTTTTTTTTTTTTTTTTTTTTTTTTGGTTAATGATGAATCAACCCTTGCCTACGTTTCATCTAACATAGAATTTTTTTTTGAAGGGTCATCTAACATGTAATTTGTTTGCAATGCCATAATAATCCATAAATCCATCCAAGGAAGAGCTTTTTTTTTTTTCTAAAATAAGTTTATGATAGGATATGAAAAATAAACCATACTAGTAAGATATGGTTTTAAATCATTAGACGATATTGCAAGTCCATTACACTAAAAAATATTATTAACATAATATGATAAAATTCGTAGTTTTGTAAACCATAAACTTTTAAAAGTTGTAAAATTTGCCCCTCCACTTTCTAATGTAAAATTTTCAAAATTCGTATTGTCCAATAAAAAAAAAATCAGAAAAGAAAAATGAAAAGTTATGGTGGGTGATAATCTTATAAAAGAGAAAATAACCAATCGTATGATTCATATTAAACATGAAAGAAACCAACATATTAAGTAGCGAATAAAAGAGATTAAATAACAAATCAGAGTAACTATTCATAAGACATACAATTCACACCAAAGAGAGAAACATATGGAATTACAAATAAACATATTAAAAAAAAAAAAAAAAAAAAGAGGTAACAGTCTACAAATAGGAAATGTATAAATACAAAATGGAGAATTCAAATAGCAAGCTATGGTAATTTGACAATTACCTCTTTTAATCTTTTTTTGTTTTTGTTTTTGTTTTTGTTTTGTTTTTTTGCTAACAAAAGGATATAAGGATATAAGGATGGTCCCATCATTTCGCTTTTATGAGCCCACAGGGACACTCCCCTAAAATAGCATAGGATTTGAACCTTTAACCTCCCACTTCGGTGAGATCCTTAAAGACCGAATCCCATGCCATCCCATCCGCGTGGGTTTCTCCTTTTTTTTGTTTCGTTCAACAACAATGATACTCTAACATGATCCATTCCTTCTTCTCATCAATAAAAGAGTGCATTAGGGCGTATTTACACTTCAAAAGGCAAACAATTTTAAGAGCAGTTAGCCCCCTCAAGTTTATTATTTTATTTATTATGTTTTTCATTTAATAACGAAAATCATAATTATGTCCATACTTGGTCGAAATTTAAAACTAGATAGAAATAGTTATACCAAGGAGCATAACTAAAATTTTCATTCTCAAGTGAAGGCAAAGTTGAAATTTCCAAAAAAATTATAATAATAAATAAAATAAAATAAAAACATCTTATTTAGCTCTTGAAATAAAACTCTCAATGGGCGCAATTACCCCCGCCCAGGTGAGCAAAATTGAGAGATATGAATAGGATAGAATGTCTACTACTTTTACTTATCTAAAGGTAGACTTGCCGTGGCAATATTGAGAGGAGTAAGAGCACATGCCCCCACTGAAAATTTTAATTTTAGATTACTATTAAAACTTTAATTATGTCTATATTTGGTAACAAAAATAATCATGTTCCAGGTTGGTCTAATTCAGAAAACCTTACCAAATCTTATTTGGACAAGGCAGAGGCATGATCAAAATTTTGATTACCATGTAGAGACATAACAAAATTTTTCAAAGCTATCTAAATTTTGAATTTAAAACTTTCAGTGGTGACAGTTGCCCACACTCATCCAATAATGCACCGGTCTAGCTTCCTTTGCCTGCAAAATTGAGAGCTTTAACAAGGATAGAACACTATCCATGGCTTTCACTTAATTTTGCAAGCCTTATTTTAATTAAAAACGTTCATAATTAGCAGAAACTTTACATTTATCAAGGACCACTCTAAACTGCCTCCTATAGTTACTCATATACGCTCACACAAGCACTACACTTGGAATATCTCACTTAAGTTTTACTCACCGTGCATTAAACTGGTGGTATGTTCCGTGGCTCTAGCAAAAGAACGACCACAACCAACAGGTAGTCCAACTAGCCAAAAAAAAAGATCTTTTCATCTCAAAACAAAGCATGTGGAGGTGCACCATAACTTCATTAGAGAGAGTACTTCACTGACCAAATGGCAAACTTATTCGATGAAAAGCTCGATACTGCTGAACTTGCTAAGAGCAAAGCTATGCAGCCCAATTTGGTTGCACTCGTGCACTCACAAGGGATGCGCAGCACCCATAATGCGAGTGCAACTGGTGTAGCCGATCGGGTTGCACATACTACTCAGATACTATTATGCTATTATAACAAAAGGAGAAATGCTATTATGCTCCAGCCTCCAGGGCAAAGGAGCTCCATATGGCTCCGTATCATTTACAAAGGGCCAAAAAAAAAAAAAAATTCTACAATTACTCTCAAAGTGGGATGGTGTATTTACATTAAAAACTGGACCCATGCTTATTTCAATGCGGATAGAGAGATTAATAGCAATATGTGGAATCATTTATTAGCCTTTCATTTTCTTATCTTTTAGATGACTCATTGAGCCAAAGAGAGCTACAGAGGAACCTAATAGCATTTCCCTAACAAAGTGTTCTTTTCCTTTTTGTGTGCTACTGATCTTTTCTTATGGTCTTATCATTTCATAGTTCTCTACAAGTTACTTTTTCAATAATTAGATTGGGTTTATAAACACATTGAGCTCAACATCTTAAAGCAGAAACAGAAAACAATCATTTTTACTTTTTAGGTAAATCACAAAAACCAACTCTCAAAACAAGCTCTCTGTAAGGCCCACTGATACATAACGTGCTTGAGCAATGAAAACCATTCCAGATTTTTCCACTTAGACTAGCTCATTTATTGATCGAGAACATCAATTTGGGATAGTTGCCAATTGTCAATTTATTCACATATATATATGTGTGTGTGTGTGTGTGTGTGTGTGTAAAAGACCTACTCATACTTTCGACATCCTTAGTTCCAAAAACTTGAGTTGTGCGGTCCTAGGCTCTAAAAACAGGTCAACAGACGGCCAAATTGTGTGGTTGACTTCTGAAGCATACATGTTCCTCATGAAGCCTGAACTGCTCATATATTTTAATTCATGCAAAAAGTTCAATATAGTATGAGGAATTTTAGGAGCTACGTGAAGTATACAAAAAGAAGGAATCTTTGAAAGGGCATATTTTATTGTATTCCTACCCTATAAAGGAACACATAGATCAATTTCTATTCCTAACCTTGCACTATATGACTTTGATATCATCTAAAAGTTACACATAAAGTGAACCATAAATCCGAGAAAGTAGAAAGCAATGTATCCTAACCCGAAGCATCAGTGAATCGCTCAATTTTAGAAGGAAGAAGAAGTACCTGTATGACGTGATTGCAAAGATGAAAAACTAATGATGGTACTTTTGTCCTTTTAGAATGGTCCATGACCTAAAGTTAAACACAAAATTCAGATGTTTCTTAAATTAATTAAACTGAAGGAATACCAGTTTATTCTGGGTTGTAACTTGTAAAAGGTGATGACGGCGCTTTGTGGCCCAAAAAAATATGCAATGTGATTCTTTTTCAACCATGAAAGTAAAGGGGACACTGCCGTTGCAATTGGGGGTAGCTGAATTCCTAGATCGCCCTTGCTAGGGGCACGTTTCCACAGACAACATTTATTATTATTATTACTTTCACATTGAACATAATATTGCTTAAGTACTTGACAATCGCAATTTTGAATAGGAGGTGCAAGTTTGTACCTGTATAGTTGCTCGACAAGCACAAGTAAAGCAATTTGATGATTAAACACCAAAGATGACAACTTAATGCATAAGTTAGCACGTTCCCGCAGTCGTTGTCCATGACCATAAGGTCCACCAATGCAAAATGTTAATCCTGCTGCACCCTATAAAGAAAGAAAAAGAAAAAAAAAATTTTGCATCTGTTAAAAAACCTTAAAATTAAAATTTTACTATTTAATTTACATTTCAAGATACGGCAGACAAAATATTTAAAGCACAACAATATTACCATCATTTATCTAAAAAAATCCAGTTTATGGTATTTCAGATCAATACAAGTAGCCGCTAATAGCAAGGATGGTAATCATAGTTTCAATCTTCCATTGAGTTGGTTGACAAGAGACCTCAAGATACCAACTTGTACAATGCAATAACAATACCTTGGTTTAAGTTACCTTAGATACAAGAGATCAATAAAAGCCACTATCATAACCTATGAGATACCTAGTCCAAAAATTAGAGACTTCAAGATTTGGTCAATTATAGACATGCAAGTTGCAAGTTGCTACCATATTTTCAACATGCATAAGTACATACACGCATAAAGACAAGAAACAGGTGATAGCCAAACATTCGAAAAATAGAGACAACCACACACAGACACAAACAAGTTTATGTACACATTAGGCATGTACATTGGTAGTCATCAAAATGGAACTTCATATAGAAAAAAATATCATCAGAAAATGAAATAGTTCAAACCGTATTCCCTGCATCCCCCAATAAATCAGCCATCTGCTCAGATCCTATGTCTTGGCCACGTTCATCCAACAGCACAACCTACACATGCATGACAACAAATTGGATGTGTAACAACATTCTTTTATTCTCGTTGAATACAATTCAAATCATGTACGGCAAGTCTCTGGTTAAAAAACTAGTAGCAAAAGCTCAGGGAAAATTATTGAAAACAGAAAGCAAGAATGATTTTTAGTCTTATGACACTGAGAGTTACTATTCAACTCTCTTTCTTCCTTTCTTCTTCTTCTTTTTTTTGGTCCTTATTCTTCTACAAAAGGTAAATCCACAAATGATCACAAAGTAGGAAGTTAAGAACAAAATGAGTTGATAACGAAAAATTGAATCCTCTAGAAATTAAACCAAAAACCAAATGATAAATAGTAAAATACCCAATCAGTGGACCTGATAAGATTCATGACAGCATTGTCTTCATCCTCAACCTGAACTCTCCAATCACTACATATGCACAACATTTAATCGCCACATCAATTCTCAATCCCCCAAACACAATAACAATTGAAAAACCCGTTTTCTAATTTTATAAAACTTGAAAAACTTATTAAAAAATAAATATATAATTCTTTTAAAAAGTGATTTTCCCATATATTCTTCCCTAGAAAACAGTACATTGTGTTAAATAGACTTGGAGTAGAACTCATCCAAAAAACTAACTCTGGTTCTTAATCCACATATAAACACTACAACAGCCTAGTAACTTGACGATGTGGGACAAATTTAACTTCTACACATTGCAAAACATAACACAGTACAAAGAAGAAATACCGAGCATTTTTAGGATTGGATCGAATCTGAACATCCCCGACGCCGCAATAAGGCTTGAGTTTTTCAATGTACTCATCGAAAACGAGTTGTACTCCTCGCGACCTCTTTTTCCCCACCCATAATAAGCGAATAGGAAGTGGCCTCTGCGCAAAATCATCAAAAAAAAAACCCCTCAAAATTTCACCACAGAATTTACCAAAATCAGTAGAAGAAAGATCCGAAAAAGCCGAAACGAGAGCCAAAAAAGGAAGAGAGTTATTATGATACCACCGATTGGCCGACGTATTTGCAAGGTCTGCCTGAAAATTATGGAAGAAGAGAAGAAAAAAATTAGGTAATGAGAAGCGTGTGAAGTGGGTTGAGATTGAGAAGAAGGTGGAATCCATAGCCGGGGAGAGAGAGAGAGAGACTGAGAGTAAGAACCTGAAGACGGAGGTGAGGTGTTTGTGCGAAAACAGGCGGTGACAGAGATGCCCATTTCCACCTGAGATGCTCTTGTTATACAATAGAGAAGTGAAAAAGGCGTTTTTGAGTTGCGACTTGGATGAAAATTCCCGGTGATTCATGTGGCTAAAAGGTTTAGCTTCTAGTTGACTCTCAAATCCAACTAAACTTGCCTTTGTGTTAAAATTTAGAATTTAAGTTTGAATTAATTATATATTTATCGAAATATTTAAATTATTTGAGTTAAAAAGTATAAAATTTTAAAATGTATTTGAAAAAAAAAATCAATATGAATATTGTTTTATTTGTATCGAAATTTTATGTAATTTATTAAAAAATAATAATCTTATTTAGACTTATCTATGTAAAATTATGAACTTTTAAAGTTTGAGTTACAAAACTATGTGAATAGTAAAGTTGACGAAAAAAGACAAAAAATAGATTGTAGAAGTAAGGTTTGGATTGGAGGTCCAAACATATGCTAAGTCTTTGTTTGATATGTGGATTGGATAAATTTACAAGTGTTGGTCATCTACATAATGACCGAGTGGTCATTTTGGCATTGACCATACCGTTGTTAGCGTCAATACCAGTGTCGGTCATTTACAAAATGACCGGGTGGTCATTCTTGTATTTACAATACTTTTGTTAGCTTCAATACCAGTGTCGGTCATTTACATAATGACTGGGTGGTCATTCTTGTAATGACCATACATTTACTAGCGTGAATACCATTGTGGGTCATCTACATAATGACCGGGTGGTCATTTTTGTATTTATCATGCCTTTGTTAGCTTCAATACTAGTGTCGGTCATTTACATAATGATCGGGTGGTCATTTCTGTAATGACCATACATTTGTTAGCGTGAATACCATTGTTGGTCATTTACATAATGACCGGGTGGTCATTTTTGTATTTACCATGTCTTTGTTAGCTTCAATACTAGTGTCGATTATTTACATAATGACCGGGTGGTCATTTTTGTATTTACCATGTATTTGTTAGCTTCAATACTAGTGTCGGTTATTTACATAATGATCGGGTGGTCATTCCTGTAATGACCATACATTTGCTAGCGTGAATACCATTGTGGGTCATCTACATAATGACCGAGTGATCATTTTTAAATTTATCATACATTTATTAGCTTTAATATCAGTGTCGATCATTTACAGAATGACCGGGTGGTCATTCTTGTAATGACCATATCTTTGTTAGTGTGAATACCATTGTGGGTTATTTACATAATGATCGAGTGGTCATTTTTGTAATTATCATACATTTGTTAGCTTCAATACTAGTGTCGGTCATTTACATAATGACCGGGTGGTTATTCTTGTAATGACTATACCTTTGTTAGCATGAATACCATTATGGGTGGTAACTATTTCTCTCTCTAGATTTCAGTTTCTCTCTCCTAAACACTGTAGATGCTGGTTTGAAATTTTTTTTTAAGGCATGCGAGGGAGAAGGATATTTGGGCTGGTGGGAGATGAGGGTAAACCCGTATTTTGGCATACATTGAATGCTGTTGGGCCCCACATATCATAAACTTTAATGACGTGGTAGTGCTAGTAATAAAGGGAAAAAAATGGTGTTATTTTTAATAATAAATTGGTACAGGTGCTATTAATGAAATTAACTCTAAATTTTAAGTTGGAGTAAATTAATTTTTTAAAATTAATTAATATTTTAAATGATTTAAAAAAATAAAAACTAATATAAAAATTTTGAGTTGAATATGGTAAATCAAACGCACCTTTTCATATCAATTTTTGTTTTTTGTTTTTTTCTTTTTAAAAATTTAACAAAACCTATAATTAGTTTTTAAAAAATCAACCAATTAAAAGTTTTATTTCAAACACGTACCATTAAACTCTTTTAAATGGATGAAATTGATCCTTTTTTTTTTTCACTAAAAAAAATCTAAAATTAGGTGGAATAAATCTTATATGATACTTGTAAATTGAATGTTGAATTTTTTTTTAATTATCATTTAATAATAAATCATGTATGATTAGGGTGTTATTTTTTTAAATGATCAAATTACATAATTTTAAAGAGTTTGGTAACATTTCAACCAAAGAAAATAGGGATCAAAATAGAAAGATTTGAAACAAATCACAACTTTATAAATTAAAAAAAAAAAATTTAAGGACCAAACAGATGATTTATCAAAAAAAGAAAAAAAAAAAAATTTTGCGTAAATTATTTATTTGGTATTTAATTTTTTCATAAAGTTACGATTTGTCCTAATATATATATATATATTTGTTAAAATTACATAAACTCTTTAAGCTTTTTTTGATAAAAAGGATTAAATTTCATCTTTTTAACTAAAAATGATCAAATTCATTTGATCCCTAATCTATACATAAAGTTACGATTTGTCCTAATATTTTTTAGCTAAAATGACCTAAATTTTTTTTTAAAAAAAATTTTGGATAAAAAGGATCAAATTTTATTTTTAAAAGAATTCAGAGATCTTTTAATAAAAAAAGAAAAAAAATTAAGAACTAAATCATAATTCTGTAAGAAGGTCAGGGGATTTTTTTATTTTTTATTTTTTATTTTAAAGATAAAAAGGTTAGTTATTAAATTATCCAAATAAATAAATAAATAAAAAGGTAAGCTAATCGAAACGACCTATAAAAGAAGCCCGCAGATTTAAGGGACTGGGTGACACGTACGGTCTCTTTGGCCAACTCTAACGAGAGTGTTCGACTGCCTTCTTGAACATTCCTCTCGTGGGAACAACACAGCCACCATCGGAGAAGGTACGACGATAATACTCTCATTTTCCTTTCCGATCTCCAATTCTCTCTCTCTCTCTCTCAGTCTCTTCATATCAGTCTCGGTAACACATCCAAGATGTTCTAACTCCTTTTTTTTTTTTTTGGGGTGTTAAGGTTAGTAGTTGATTGAGAAGAAAGTAATGTCGGGTTACGAGAACGTGGTCGGAGGGAGGCTGAAGCTGAAGAACAAAGCCTTGGATGTCAAAGATGGAGGGATTAACAAGAATAACAACAAGAAGAAGAAGACGAAGAAAAATCAACCCAACATTAAGCTTTATAATTATGGCCATTTCTCTCATTCCACAGAAGCTGCCCTTTCCAAAGGTTTTTTTTTTTTTCTTTTTCTTTTTTTTCTTTTGGTTCATTCTTTACCATTTACATCAGTGATGAGCTTTTGGACTCTTTTTATCTTTAGGAAATCAGGTTTTTGTGTTCATCTAGAGTAAGCTAAATTGATATTGATTGCTTCTTTTTTTTTTTTTTTTTTTGGTATGCTTTCTATATATTGAATTGTGGAAAATGGGATTTTTAAAGATTTTTTTATGAATGTCTTTAATTTGTTAAATTAGTAAAATGATCGTCTTGAAAACGATTAAAAATGTTAATTAGTGGCTGATCATTAATTAGTTTATGATCTATATATGATTAATTGCGGCCGGTTATTTTTCTAAAAAGAAAAAAAAGGTGCAATTTTTTATTTTTTTAAGAAGTGTCTAAAAATTGTCATCTATTTAATATCTCTTATATTCAAAACTGACAAACATGACATAAATATGATAGTTTTAAGCAAAGTACTATCGATATTTTTCAGACGCTACCGTAGAATTCTCCTGTATATTATTAAGGCAAGTCTTTTTTATCTGGTGTCATGGACTTGGTTCATCTACTTTTAACGTTGAGGAGGTTTTAAGCTCGAATCTTTACCCGCTCATTAAAAAAAGGATTTTCTTTTCTTTGTTGATGCATACATGCGTGTAGTTTTTGTATTTGTTTTTGTTTTTGTTTTTAGTATGTAAGGTTTGAGTCTTGATTCAGTAGGTTTTTTTCAATTGATGAATGTGTTTTGAGTTATCTAAACATGATTTAAGAGGGTAGAAATCGTAGCTAATCGAGGTTTCTTCCTTTCGGAGGGCGTTAGATGGAGACACAACAGATGAACTTGAGGATCAAAATGATGCTGAGAAAGATAGCGGAGAGCGCTCTGCTGCACATGATGATTATCTTACTCCAGCGGAGAGGCGGTATCTCCAGCAGTGGGTGAAGCTTGATCGTCAGAGGCTTGCAAAGATGGCCAGCAAATCGCACCGCTATCGGATTCAGGAATTCAATCAGTATTTGGCTAATCTAAGTGAGCATTATGACATTCCTAAGGTTGGGCCAGGCTAACTATTCTTGCTGTCTAGGTTGTGTAGCGGAATTCGACTTTGTTCTCTTGAAGAACTATTGTTCTAATTAATGGGTTAAAAAAAACTCGGAATTTGTCTGTAAAATATCTGATGTGGTTGCATTTTTTTCACATTCCGTGTCGACTTTACCTATTCGTAATTCATTGAAATATTACTTCTCAGTTTTCTTTCTTTGCTTGCTTCTTGTTACTTGATTTTCTGATGAAACTCTCTCTAGCATGATTTGGCTCTCACATGCAAGTAAACAGTCAAAGATAACTTTCCCTAGGATTCATTTGGTTTTTTTCTTTTTAGAATCCTTTACTAGGGTATGAAGCTACTAACAAACAGGGTATTGTTCTAAAACGTCATATCTATTTCATGTTATTATATGTAAGTTCTACATATATATATATATTCTCATTTTGATGTGATTTTGATAAGATTTAATGTTTAGAAACACGGATCACCAGTATTCAATCATGGAAAGGCCCTTATACTTCTCTATGCTACTTGGAAATCACTTTTCCTTCTAAATGAGCTAGTTTTGGCGAATGATCCGAGAGAACAAGAACACCATGGAATGAAGTGGGACAAGACTTATCGATGCCGCGGAGAACAAAAACTTGGTGATAGCGATTAAGTTACTCCTACTACATTAACTAGAGGACAGACATTTTTACATGGAGATTCAGACTAGCATTTTTGGTTGTTCGTTACATTTCCGCACATAATTAACTCCGTCTTTGGAAAACAAATAGAGATCCCTTGTTGCCCCTTCCCAACCGGATCTTGTCATCTATGTACGTGATCTGGAGTCGCACCTCGCTTACACCGCCATACCGAAATTCAAATCCTCCTACCTTCAGTTCTGGTGGCTCAAATATAACTTGAACCCATTCCTCATTCAAAGTCTTCAACTTTCCTGCTTATTTCAAAAAAATAAATAAATTAGGAAGGTGGTCAGTAGAAAATTTGTAACATGTCTCAAAAATTAGAAGACAAAAAACACATAAACATGTTTACTTTACGAAATCATATAGAGACATTGTGATTTGTGTAACAAACCTTTCAAAGAGACCTCTCCATCCAGGAATCCGAAAGCATTGAAGATCACTTTGTTTTTAACAATGTCAGGTGCCTCTATGGCCTGAATCATTTCATTTGTTTTGAGAAAAAGTCGAGCAAATGCACTCCGGTAGCCACCCCCGGGCGAGGTTGGCCTTGAGCAGTACATCACATCCCAGTCTGCAAAAGCACTTGGTAATGAGAAGAAAATCACAGACATTGATGTTTAAAACTCCGATCTAAAGTCAAGATCAATAGAAGCATATGGAGATGTTCATAACACAATTTTTGGATTTAGAGATGCCATGGTGTGAGGTTATAGAGGGGAGTTTTCGCCTTTTCGGCATTTCGGCAGAATTTACCTCCGAATATCAGAGGGCATTTCACAGGCTCATTGATACAATACTTCTGCAGCTCTCGAGCCACTTCAGCTACCTTTTGGTGCTCTTCCGTCTTTAGCAGAACACCTCCATCACTTTCTTTCACCTGATCCAACATTACAATCAAATTTCATTACAGTCAAAAACAACTCTTCTCAAACAGAACAGAAAAAAAAAAATAAAAAAAGAAAAAAAAACCTATACCTATACTATACATTTACAAAAATATATATACATATATATATATATATATATTTATTTGTAAGGTCTTAGGTCGGGCATCCTTGTCAAACTGCACTTGTAACATAAGATCATTAACGTGTAATATTTCTGTTCATAGATGTTATTTGCACTAACTACTCCAAATAGTACGATGGTAAACATAAAGTTACATATAAAATTGTTGGAAGTTCCATGAATCTGCTAAAAAATAAAAAATTACACCTACCGAACCTATACGGCTGCCAGACTGTAGACTATTCTAGCATTTATATACCCAGGATAAAATATATATATATATATATATATATATGGTTTTAAGCAAATTCCTTTCCTACTATGAAAGTTTTTGCTCATCTGGGTAATTCTTAACACTACTACATTCTGTCCCAGAACAAACATTTTGATCATTAAAAAACCCAAAAAAAAAAAAAAATATTTGTTATTAACAAGAACTGCCATTACCTTGGAAAGAATAGAGGCAACAAGATCATCAGGAGTATTGCTTCGGACCGCAGGATCAGAGACCGAAACCGAGGCCAAGACTCTCAGTGGCTTATTCTGACGATAATTAGAGCTTGATGAAACTGACAAGACCAAACTATTTGTGGGTTTTAAGCGAAGATCAAAGTTTTTAGTTCCCGAGCCTCTGATTGAAGAGGGCAATATTGCTAAAGAAGAAACTGAGGCAGCCATGGAAAATGGCGAGAAGAAAATGGATTTGTGAGTTGCAGAGTAAAAACAAGATCTTTTTTCTTTTCTCTCTCTCTCTCTCTCTTTTTTTTTTTTTTTTTTTTTTTTTTTTTTTCTGTTTTGCATAAGATAAGAGTTTTGGTTGTTGTGCCACGTTGGCACGATAACAAAGTGGAGCCCACTTGTTGTTTCGCTATTGGTGTTTAGGATTCCACGTTCGCAGATTTTATTTCCCCTCCTTATCTGATAAACTATATAACTATCTTTTTCCTGGTACAGTTTTGTCTGACTAGGGTGCGGACATGTGCTTTTTCCTATTAATAGAATGTGCATTTTAACCCATCCGATTGATTTTGTATGGCTTTGATTTCCAAAGATGCATCAAACTTCTCATGAGATGAATACATCTGATTAGATGACACTTTATGGGAAAAAATCTCTCCTCCTCCCCATCCAACGAGTCAAGGCACTCCCGGCTTTATCTTAAGGCTATGTTTGATAGGATGAATGAAGAGAGTTAGAAGGATGGAGAATATAAAAGATTGAGGAGACGTATGAATCTCTTATATTGTTTGGTAAGAGGAATGAAGAGTTAAAATGATTAATAATAGTTTTTTAATTAATTATTATATTATCCATTTTAAAATTCTTTTTTTTTAATTAATAACAAAATTGTCTTTTTAATTGAAAATGGGAAAGAGAGTGTGCATCCTTTCATTGATGGAAGAATGCATTAGGGTAGACGGAAGGATAGAGATTCTCCTTCCACCTCTCCTCTACATCCTCATTTCCTTCCAACCAAACAATGGAAGTAGACTCTCACCTCACCACTCTCCCTCCCACCATCTCTCCCTCCAATCAAACGCACCCTAAACGTCGCTCTGGACGGCGGAGCTAATTTTTTACTTCAATAGAAGCATTGTATTTTTTTTTTCAAAAACATAAAAGTAAAAATAAAACATATAGAGTTCAATGGGAGCGTGCATTTAGTGGGGCAAAAGCCTTAAAAAAAATTATAAAATTTTTAAACCTTATTTGAACCATAAACAAAGTCAAGCATGGAAACATTGATGTCTGGACCGTCTTCGGCAGTTTTACCATCTCCGACATCCCAATTCCACCGACATTGAAGCTTCTTGAACCAAATTATGATCTTCTAACCTCTTTTTTTTTTTTTTTTTTTTTTAAAGAGAAATTAGTCCAAATGATAGTTCTTGGACGTGTTAAAAAAATAACTGAATTTTTTCCCCCTTTATATATATATATATATATATAAAAGAAATAGTTAGTGACTATTAAAATAGTTGACTGTTCAATGAATAAATCTTTGATCAATATTGATTAAATATATATTAATGTCAATCAATCGATAATGAATCATCAACTGATTGATCACTCAGTGATAGACTATTTTTAACCATTTTTACGAAAACAATTATTTTGTTAATTAATAAAAATTCGAGAAATTGACTAAAAAATTCTTTTAAAAGTAATTTTTATCATGCATCCCTATTTTTTTGAAATCAAATTAGCTCTTTGGTTCGCATTAACAAATTAACAAATTATTAGGTGAAGGGGCATTTGCAGTTGGAGGAGAAGGAGATGAAATGAAAAAGAGGGGTGGAGAAGTATGGTAGGGTGCATCTTAATAAATTCAACATCATTGCCGCAAACCATTCTAATCAAATGGTTAGAAATTCGTTATCCACCATGGGGAAAAGCACGTTTACTCCATGGTAGATTGTGAAGAATGAAAAAAGAATGAAAACTACACCCGCTTTATGACCGTTGATTCTAATCTGAAGGGCTTGTATTCATGGAATGGTAGAAGAATTGAGACCCGGTGTCAGAAGAACACCTTGTCACCCTACTAGTTAACACACCTTTTGCGCGGTCCTTTGAGGTTTTGGGGGAAATGAGGAGTTAACAAAACAAAATCTCATTTTTATATCGAGGGTTACTTGACTTGGTGACGGAAGGGAGAGATTGGTAGGTAATTTATGAGCTTAGGGAAATGAGGAAAAGGAAGAGGCATAACTCTTGCAAAATCTTCCATAACCAACCAAGCCATCCATTGAAAAAAGACAAGTGGGAGGGTAGGGTGTCCCGGTTTTCGTGGCGGTTAAAAGAGGATGATTTTTTAATATTTTATTTCGTTATTACGAGGAGGAGGGTTCGTGTTGGGAAGGGCGAATGATTTTTTATGAGCGTTACTTACAATCAAAATCGTAAAATTTCTTTTGTGTTTGACTATCCACATAGATATTCCATATATAAATGTAAATATATATCTATATATATCTTCTCATTAGTTGACAGAGAATAAATTATCTATTTTACTCCATCTGTTAAAATACGAGAACATAAAACACTACCTTCTTTATCTAGATGTTGAATAAAATCTAGGCACTATTGATGTTGAAAAATGGCCCAGTTGAACCCGCTAATAAAATACTATGGGTTCCCAATTCGGTCACGCAAGGAATCAAAGTCCAACCCTTCCAAAATTAATAATAGAGTAATTATATAGGAGGGGTTTATATTAAAAAAAAAAAAAAAAAAAAAAAAACCCTCCAATACAATGATAAACTTTTCTTAGGAAAGAAAACAAAGACAAAGAACCTCCTATAGTATAAATAAAGTCACAACAAGACAAAACCAAATATTTTAAAGTCTATCTCTCTCTCTCTCTCTCTTTTTTTTTTTTTTTTTTTTCTTTTTAATGATATAACATCTACTGTTTTTATTTATTAAATAGAAATGAAAACATTCTTCATAGGACGTTTGGAAGTTTCATTGAACTTGGTATTATATTTCAATGAAATATTCACAATGCATTTAGAATATTCATTTTAATCATTCTGGTCAAATAAAATATGTGTTTAGATCATTTACATTTAAAATATAGTTATTCTAATAGGTATTGAAATTAAAAGAAAGAAAGTATGTAATGTGATTGGTAAAAGTATAATAAAAAAAAATGAATAGTAAAATGAGCGGGTGTACTATTCAAATAAAGGTATATCACATACAATATATTAAGATATTATTCAAGTTGAATAGGTGATCCAAATGAAGTATAAGTTTCAAACCCGAGAGCTCACAACTAACCCCTCCATTTCTACCTGCCAAACTAGCCCAACAGGGCTTTTTACTCTCATTTTCTTATGGTATAACATCTATTGCATGATAACAAATTGATCGATGTCATCTTGAATAATACAAGTTTTTGAAACAAATTTACGAGATAAGAACAGCCTTAATTTTATGGACTGGACTAAGAAATGAGAGACATAACACAAATTTTTTTTTGAAACAAATTGATGTCATCTCACGTCCATACTACATACACACAAACACCGTTAGAGGATGTTACAAACTTGTCCGCTATCATAGGGTACAAATCCAACAGCAACAAGCTGGCATTGCTTACAACTCGGAGGAAGCACGGGCTTGGGGGACTTCTTCGGATTCGGGGACTTCTTCGGTTCTGGAGGCTTTGGGGGTCCGACACTGATAATCTCGGCATATTTTCTCACCTTCCTAACTTGCTCGACAATCATCACCGGATCAACATCTCCGATAACCGTTAACACTCCCTTCTCGGCGTTCACCGATACTTGATCTATTCCTGTTCATTGCCACCAATGACCTTTAGCATATAAGCAACACATAAAGCATATATATAATGAGTACACATATCTATGTATAAAACTAGATAAAATACCGCAAAGCTTGGTCACTGCTTTTAGTACTGCCTTCTTGCACCTCTCGCAATTGATGCTTACTTTTAGCTCAGTTTTCTGTACGTATATATAATATATATACACGTATAGTATATATAGAATCAATAAATTAACACAAAATTAGATAGGTGTGAAAACTTGGGATGAAAGAATTCTTAATAGTAATGGAATTTGTTTTACCTTTATGGAGGACATACTTTATACGGGGAGAAATGCTCTCGGAAACTACAGCTTCGGATATAGGATTTTGCAGATGAGAAATTTAAGGAGGTGATAAATACATACATATATATATATATATATATTTTGAAAGGACATATATATATATTGGAATCATTCATAATAGCACAGTATAAAACGAGTCAGTGGGGTCCATATTAATTGTTTATTGTGGGAAAAGTAGCAATTTGTTTATTTATGAAAAGTTTATATATATATATATATATATGCGCGTACAGAGGACTTTGACAAGTATATTTTACCTTCCTTCTTGTCTTCATATATCATATTTATGTATTATACACGTGATATATTTCGTTCAACATTAACATCTCTCAACAAAAATGATCCTTTTTACATTTTTTTTAAGAGTTCAAAGAGCTTTTTAATCATAATAATAACTGAAAAGAAAACAGCAACTAAAATACAAACGCAACTTCTTCTAAGATCAATGGAGCAATTTATTTTATAAAACCAAGCTTTTAAAACATGAAAATGTTGCTTCAAAAAAAAAAAAAAAGGAAAATGCATTTCAACAAGAAACAAGAAATAAAAAATGAAAAATGAAAAATCTAAATTAGAGCTTCGACACACGACAGATGACAAAAGAACTAAAATTATATATATATATATATATAGTGATATTGTGACACTATGATATGATAGTCATAATCACCAAAAACTTGACCTAAAATGTTCTTAACTTCTTATACACTTAAGAGCATGCGTACTAGCTTGGTCCTCCAAAGAAAGAGAACGAAAATATCATTGTATGAAGTTGTAGTTCTCACTATTTTTTTTTTCCAAGACCCGACTCCCAAGAACAAAAAGGATTCAATCACGTCCCGTTTACTCACACAAGATGGGTCTCATATAGACCCTAATGATGTGACCCATCATTTTGTAAGATATCAGAATTCAACCCTTTGCTCATTTTGCAAGTTGGAGAAGTTGCAAAATAGAGTCGAATATTTTTCCACAAATATTAATTGTACATATATATATATTGCCATGGTAGCTTCATTGGAAGAGGCCAAAAAAAAAAAAGTACTTGTAGACTTCTAAGATTGTATATTGTAATTTTTCTTTTTTAAAGAAATAGAAATTAATCGCCATTTTTTTTTTCTTTCTTTTTTTTAGTCAACAAGATGGTTAGGCTGTAGATGTCAATATATGGGAGCAAATGCTAACTGATAATATGCAAGTAGCAACCAATGAATGTTTTATAGTTATATCTTTTTAAAAAGAGTCTACTTAAGGATATTATTTTTTTAGATAATTAAGAACTTAATTAGGAAATTTATTATTGATTATACGTCTAAGTCAGACTTGTTGTTGATCTACCTCTCCCAATCAATTAATAGACTTAATAATAAACCAATGATAAGATAAGCTACCCAATTATTTTAATTATTTTTACCCTTAAAAAATATAAATAAATAAAAAATTAAAAATAAAAGTAAAAAACAATTGGCTCAACACTTCCAAGAAGTCAAGGTCAAGCCAATCCAAGAACGATTAGTTGGGATACATGTGGGAGATGGGAAACAACAATATGCAGAAATGTTTTTAAAATGTGTACCTTGTTATATACATGTCAATACGACAATACAATAGTTAGTAATGATAATATAAAAACAAAAACCCGCCCAAGTTAGTACAATATTATGTAATTAAATTTATTAGTTTATCAATCTATTGAAAAAGTTCAAGTTGTTAATAAGTGGGTAAATAATATAATTATATTTTAGCGTGATTAAGAAGAATGCTAACCAAAAAATAAAAAATAAATAAACTTTGAATTTATGACCTAGCTATAGGAGCTTCAGATTTCTACCCTCTAAATGGACAAGAGCTTCATAATTTTTTTTTTTTCACTATTTTGATAGGTGACAAGAGCTTCATAATTTACCGAATGTGGTGGGAATCAACATTGATGTCAATAGCTTGGGAGTAATCTAGTAAATTACTCTTGCTAATTTATGAGATTATTATTTATTTTCAGTACTAAGATACCGACTGTCTCCGATGTAGTTACCGAAAGGTAATATGGTAGATCGACCTCAGAAATATACGAACAACAGAGGCCTACCACCAGACCACCTCAGCTCACCAAGACACTTCCAATCAGCCGAGTCAGTGTACGTAACAAACATGCTACCGCACGAAAATGAGTAATTCTATTTTGCACCACAAAAATTCATTTAGTTGTACTTTCTCGATTTTCCCTAGTGATTTGATGCTTATGCAATATTGTCCATTTTTTCTTTTTCTTTTTTTTCTTTTTTTAACTACTATATACAATGCCCTTATTGAGCTATAATGTGCAAGTTTATGTTAAAAACCGTCCAAAGTTTAACGATTTGAGTAAAAAAGACTAACAATGTCAAAAAATAATAAATTCAGAGGGTTGATGTCTAAGAAAAAAGGTTTAGGAACTAAATTGTCATATTCGAGAAATTCAATAGTGTCCTTACAAATTGGCCTTTTCTTTATGCTCTTCAAGAATGGTTTTGACATGATCATGCTTAGTGCTACTATCCTTAACACAAAAGATTGTACATCTTTAATCGTTTTCGTTTTGGGCCTTTCGATTTCTAGCACTTCCCTTATCTGGGTTGGATTAGCTTGAGTGACTATATTTACACCCTATAAAATTACAAATGTCCCTACTTTCTTAATATTTCTTAATACATATTTAAATAATCTATCCTTTTATGTATATATCTTTTTGTATAATTCCGGATTTAATCTTCTCCGCCCTAACTTTCATTTAAATTTTAATCCAATTTATAAAAAACAGTTAACAAATCTTTATAACGAAAAAAAAATTTATCCCCCAAATTACAACCATAATTACTTAAAAATAATACTAATAAAAACTCATACATGAACATAAAACATCAAAGTGTTTAAGCATTCTTACCGTTCAATCAATTTTACTTAATTTCAATACAAATTCATTTTAAAGTTTAGGTTCAAGTGTAAGTTATAATAGATTAGGTACAAGTTTTCAAAAAAAAAAAAAAAATTTTGTGCTGAAGTTAAAAAAAATATATAGCAAAAAAATTAAGTAAAAATGATTATCAATGCGTTTTTTAGGCTATAACATGCAAGTCATATATGAAAAACCTTCTAAATTTTAACAGATTTGAGCAAGAAAGACTAACAGTACTAAAAGTCATAAGTTCAGGATTGATCGTTAAGAAAAAAGTTTGAGAACTAATTGCCAAAAACGAATAATTCAAGAAGTGTCTATATAAAAAAGCCTAAAGAAAACTAAAGACACCAAATGAGATAAAGAATGGGATGAAGCAATCAAAAAAATAAAAAATACCTAACAAGCCCGCTCGTTCTATCTAAACCAGAACTCAGGGAAGGCAATATTTATATTTGGCCAATTCTACTGCAGTAGTAAGTGAGTTTTGTTTTATTACCCAAAAAAAAAAAAAAAAAAAAAAAGAAGTGAGTTTTGTTTAGAAGGTAAATTCAAAAATTATAAATTTGAGAAATAAGTTGTCAAAAATTATAAAGTTTGGGATGGTAATACTAGCACTAATGCCACCTACACTAATTATTTTTTTACAACCTACCCCTTAATTTTCAGTATTGACAATTTATCTTTTAAATTTATTAAATTGTTACTATTATGTACCTTATGATTTAATTTACCACGTGTAAATTTCAACTTTTTTGTACTTTAATCATTCAAATCAAATGTACAAATTATTACTTTTTAAAAATTTTATAGTATGTTCAAAATTTCCAAGTTATTTATCTCAAAAAAAAAAAAAAAAACTAGAGATAAATTCCAAAGACCTAGTTCCCACCCTTTTTCCCCTCCATCCTCCTCCTAACTTTCCTCACCAACAAATACACAACGCAACACCCAGTGGCAGAGGCATGTTATGCGTTTTTTGCTTTAATTTTTTACCCTAAAATTTTTATCCTTTTTTAAGTTTTACTCTATTAAAAATTAAAAATTCTCATATAACTCTTACTAAAATTAATTCTATTTAAAAAAATATATGATTTTTTTAGCTTTATCCCATTAAAAATTAAAATTTCTTAATAACCCCCACTAAAATTTTATAATTTAATTTTTATACTTTGATTTTAATTATTATTATGTTTTTTAAAAAATTATTAACACACCTATACTGATTTTGTATGTCTAACTTCGTGGCTGCCTAAAACCCCACCGGTTCCTTCCATCATCAGAAACGACGCTTTGCTTTACTGGGAGAATATGGTCAAAAGCTTCTTAACAGGTTCATATCGACTTACCTTTTTCACTTTCAATTTTTTTTTTTTTGTCAGCAAAATGTTCTGAGTTTTCTGAATTTTCCGTTTCCTAGAAAATCGAAAAGAAAAGATAATTGTTGTATTTTTTTTAATTTTTTTAATTTTTCCTTTTAAGAACGGTTGTAGCTTCATTGCACTCGATTTCTGCAATTTGTGAAATTTGGTACTTCTTTTGTTTATTTATTTATTTATTTTTGTTCCTTTGTTTGTTTACTCGAGAAATGATGAGCTGTATAGAATGAGGCAAAAATTGAATTCGAATCGAATGGGCAGGGAAAAGAGAACAAAAGCTTGAAATTTCATGGGAAAATTTAACTTAAAAAAAAAAAAAAAAAAAAAACTGATTCGAAAGTTGTTTTGTTGCCTTTTTTCTTTAATTATGTATGAGGCGTTTTATCACATCCATATTTATATGAAAATTTGGATTTATGTGTCAAAATTGTGGGAAATTGAAATATATATGTTTCTAACTTTTTACAAGAGAGTATGAAACTGTTTTTTCATGAATCATGATTATATGTATATAGGTATAATTCTTTTTGCATGTTATTTTGTGTCAATTGCTTCTGATTTGGTTCTTAAAATTTTTGTAAGGATAAGAAACAAATAGTACATTTGTTGCGTTACTTTGTCTACTTTACAATTTGATAACGATTCCTGAATGTGGAAATTGCTGTTTACAGGTACGATATTATCCGGTTGTGTTGTCTAAGAGAGCATTAAAATTAAGAAGAAAACAAGAGAGTAGTTGATAAATTATGAGTTCATATGTTTGTCTTTGACTTCTGAATCTTAAAGACATTCAGATGTCAGCAATTCTCTTCCTGGTGAACTTATGGGCTGCTTGTCTCCAACTTAGCTCCATTACTGAGTTTCCGCATGCTTTCTCTCCCAAGATTCAGAGCTATTGCACTTTTGGACCTCAAAGTAACATCGGTGTACCAACTTAAACAAATCCACGCCCAGTTAATCGTCAGTGGCCTCAACTCACCCTCCCTTGTCGCCAAACTAATCTGTCAATACTTCATCTCATCAAACCCACATGGCAACAGCCGTGACGCCTATCTAGTGTTCAAGCACTTTGACAAGCCAAACATTTTTCTCTTCAACACTTTGATAAGATGTTCTCCACCCAAGGAGGCTATCCTTGTTTTTTCCAATTGGGTATCAGGGGGAGGCTTGGAGTTTGATGATTTTACGTATATTTATGTTCTCGGCGCATGTGCTCGATCACCTTCGCTGCCAACGATATGGGCAGGCCAACAAATACATGCCCGTATAACGAAACATGGTATTATGTCAAATATTATGGTACAAACCACATTAATTCATTTTTATGCAAGCAACAAGGAGGTTGGGTCAGCACGGAGGGTGTTTGATGAAATGACAGAGAGGAACAGCATCACCTGGAATGCGCTGATCGCTGGGTATTGTTCGCAAAAAGGAACTGCTTGTGTTGGGTTGGTTTTGTTTAGGGACATGCTGGATGATGGTTGTGGGACTGGGGCAAAACCGACAGATACTACAATGGTATGCATTCTTTCTGCCACTTCTCAGTTAGGCGTATTGGAAACCGGGGCTTGTGTTCATGGATATATTCAGAAGTCAATCTGTGTTCCTGAGAATGATGTGTTTATTGGCACTGGTCTTGTTGACATGTACTCGAAATGTGGGTGTCTTGAAAGTGCTTTGTCTGTTTTTACAAGGATGAAGGAGAAGAATATCCTAACGTGGACCGCTATGGCAACCGGGCTAGCCATTCATGGAAAGGGAGAAGAAGCATTGGAGCTTGTGGATGCAATGGGGACTTATGGAATGAAACCCAATGCGGTGACTTTCACTAGTTTGCTTCTGGCTTGTTGTCATGCTGGGCTTGTTGAAGAAGGACTTCGTTTGTTTCATAGCATGAGCAAGTTTAACGTCGTACCTCAGATGCAGCACTACGGCTGCATCGTTGACCTCCTTAGTCGGACTGGGCTCTTGAAAGACGCTTATGAGTTTATAAAAAGGATGCCTGTTGAACCTGATGATATCTTGTGGAGGAGTTTGCTAAGTGCAAGCAGAATCCATGGGGACGCTGCAATGGGTGAGAAGGTTGGAAAGCTCCTCCTACAGAGACGGCCAGAGTGGAGTTCTTTGGATGCGACTAGTGAAGACTATGTGGCTTTGTCCAACATTTACGCTTCTGCAGGAAAGTGGGAAAATGTGGAGATGGTAAGAGAGGAGATGAAGGTCAAAGGAATCGAAAATAAAGCTGGTTATAGTTCAGTTCAAACTTTCATTATCTAGCTCCTGGATGGGTCCTACTCTTTTTAGCAAATCACGAAGACTCGAACTATGGGATAGATGAAAGTATCCGACAGCTTGTGTTGGTTGTTTAGATGATGAGGACATTGAAAGTAAATGAAAATGGCGCTATTGAAAGGACTTTGGGATGTTAAAACGGTAAAGATTATATCAATTCGGAAGGAGAAATCTAAGGTTTCATTATTTTCCCTTTCGATTTCATATCTTGGCTACGAATTCTTCTTTATTCTCTCTCTTTTGTTCTTTTCCAGGTAGTATCACTTTAATAATGGAGCTTTCTTTTTTTTTTTTTTTTCAGAGAATGGAGACATCGTTTTTTTAACAATATTCATAGGTTTCTTCCTTGCTAGTGAAGATGATTAGTAGACCACCCCTATGGCTTCAAGGATTACTTAGCATCAGACGAATCGAAGAATATTCTGATAATGCTAAACCCTGATTAAACTGGCTATCTCGTCCCGGTTACATTGACTTTTGTTGTGTTCCAAAATGTAAATATGTTCTATTGAACAGCTTTTTCAGCAACATTTTTGTTTGACGTCTTTATGAAAAAACTCTTACTCTCATGAGGTTATGTTACCAAAATATAGTAGTAGAAAAAGACGTGCCATGTGGACGAAGTCGTTGAAGATCTTCGCCTTGTTTTAGACTAAAGTGAACTGCAAGAGACTTCGAAGTTGTATTAAGATACAGATTGGGAGAACAAAACTTGCTGATTTTCACATATTCTCAGAACAATAATATTTTACATGAAGTTTGTATTTTGGCTGTTCATATACCATATCATTTCATACAGAATTCAGTTGCGTCTTTGGAAAACAAAGAGAGAGCCTCTAGAGCCCTTTCCCAACCTGACCTTGTCATCTATGTATGTGATCTGCAGTTTCACCTCACTCTCACCGCCATATCGAAACTCAAAAGGTCCGACCTTCAGTTCAGGAGGTTCGAATATGACCTGGACCCACTCATCATCTAGAGCCTCCAACTTTCCTGCTCAGACAAATGTGAAGGGGATCAAAACAAAAATCATATTTTCGACAGCAGGTTTTATGCTATGAAGGGCAACTACTCAGCCAAGAGAGCCGTCCTATGCTTGGTGATGAAATAAAAAGGATGAAATAAGTATCCAAATCAGCCCTTTCAAGGAAATTGCATAGTCCAACCGAGATGGCAAGTTTATAGTATCTGACCCTGGCTTTGTAAAGTAACTTGGCTTATATGAATATATCAACCTTTTTTCAGTACCAAGGAAAAAGAAAAGAAAAGAAAAGAAAGGACAACAGCCTTTTCAGAGACGGGGAAATTCTATGATCGGGTATGCTAGATACTGTTATAAACTATCATATCGTATCAAAATCATATCAAATTAAGAAAAGTATGATAATTTATCGGAATCGGGTGAATATTTGACGGTTTAGAACTATGCCCCCTTGAGTTTTCTTATTATTATTATTTTTTAATTTTAACTCATACATAACAATGTTTTAGGATCAGATAACAAGGTAGAAGGGACAATCATCAACCTTTGACAATATAATCTCATACAGAGATGTAGTAGCAAACCTTTCAAAGAGACCTCTCCATCAAGGAACCCAAAGACAGAAAACGACACTTTGTTTTTGACGATATCAGGAGCTTCTAAAGCCTGAATCATTTCCTTTGTTTTGAAGAACAGCCGGCCAAATGCACTCCTGTACCCACCCCCTGGTGAGGTTGGCACTGAGCAGTATACCACATCCCACTCTGCAAAATCCACCTGATTATTAATTCATCATAAACAAAAGGGTTTTTAGCAATGTCGCCCCCCACACGACCCCTCCAAAATTTGTCAACCTTTGCAACTTGGCCCCAAACTTCTAATTTCTGACAATGTGCCTCCTAAACTTTTTAAATTACCGCAATGTTCCCCATTTTGTTTACCTTCCCATTAAATTGATAACAGAAAGCCCATGCTTGCCTAATTCGAGGACGGAAAAACCCATATCCGATCTAAAAATTTCCAAATCCAATACAAATTTTAATACAAATCTTCCAAATTAAATTCCTCAGTTTAATGGAAAGTGAAATGGGTTATGCTGCAATAATTCAGAAAGTTTGGGAAGCAAATTACTAGTATTAGAAGTTTAGGAGGTAAATTATCAAATATAAATAAATTTAAGGGGCATCAATGCTAAAAAACCCCAAACGCAAAACTAAAAAGTCATTTTTTTTTGGCGATGAGTAGATTCTCATTCAAACCGAGATCAAATCTGAAGCATATACTAATATATTCATAGAGACATATACAACAAGAAACATCCTTTGGAAGTTTGCACTTGGAATGAGGGGAATACAATTAATATATCTGTCCAAATTACAATTGGGTTTGCAAATTGCAATAAAATAAATGAATTAACAAACAAAACAAAAGAACAAAGTTAATCTTGTAAACTCCATCAATTTTGAGAAAATTTAAATGGTAGTTTTACCTCCAAAAATGAGAGGGCTTTTCACAGGCTCACTAACACAGAACTTCTGCAACTCTTGAGCCACTGCATCTGCCTTTTGGTGTTCTTCCTTCTTAAGCAGAACACCTCTATCTGTTTCTGCCACCTGATCCAAAATTACAGTAAATTGGACAATTATTTTGTCAAATGGCAGCTTTTGAACACTTATTTAAGTAAATAGCCAGACTTTTTCTTTTCAAGAAAGATGACCCGTAGTCATTAATAAGTCGAGTAACCAGATGGACCAGTAAAAACACATATTGATATTGTTTATTTTAGAATACCCTATAATTTTGAGTAAATTTTCATAAAAACCCCCTAAAAAGAATATATATATATTTTTTATCATAATAACCTCGAATTACTCGTTGTATAGTTATCAGTTCCGGATAAATGTTCTAGCTTTGTCACTAATCAAGTAACCAATAACTAATTGATAATTTTCATAATTTAACATAATTTGGGATATTTATTGAATTTAATTTTAAAATAATCCAATAAAAAAAGTTAGTTTAACGCTAATCATAGTTATCGAAATACTCTGATAATTAAAATTAAAAACTACAAAATAAATCCAAACTGGTCGTAAAACTTAAAGGGGAGAGAGAGTAAACAAAAACCCATTTTACCAGGGAAAGAATAGACGCAACGAGATCTTCAGGGCCTGTCCGGCGTTGAAGGTCAGGGGCTGAAACCGAAGCGGAAGCCGAGACTCTCAAGTTCTTGCGCAGCCTCATCCGAAAATGCGATTGAGAAGAGACAGAGAAGCTCAGATTTGTGGGTTTCGAGCCACGAAAATCGACGAGCTTTGGTCTGGAATATGGCGATACTGCTAAAGAAGACGCTGAAGTGCCAGCTGCAGCAGCCATGGAAATTGGAAATGGAAATGGAAAATGTTTTTTTTTTTTTTGGGGTGTTTGGATTACCGGAAAATCGGAATCTGGTGGGGAAAGAAAAAATGGATTATCTTGTGCTCACGAGTAATCAGATAATTGGCTGGTTCATGCCATGTGGTCACGCTGATCGAGGTGGGACCCGCTTGATTTCCTTCTATTGGTGTTTTGTGATCCACGTTGGCAGATTTTGTTCCCCTCCCTTTCTTATTAATTAATTAAAAAAGATGCGAGGACATGCTCTTGTTGTGCATTCCAAGAGGAATGTTCGCTTCGGTTACAAGGAATTAATGACTAGTTTGGATCATAAATTTTATTGATTATTTTTATAATATTATCATCAAATTGAATATATAAATATAGAGTTTGAATTATATATTTCAATTAAAGCTTTGTTTGGAAAAACGGTTAAAATTATAATTTTCTAACTTATTTTTTTCTTGAAAAGTCAAAAAATTTTAACTAATTTTTAAAAAATAGAGACTTCAACTTAAAAAATTCAATTCTTACCAGTTTACCAATCGCAAGTTAAAAATATATTTAAACAATTTTGTTAAAATGTAATATTTGAACGTATAGAGATAGAAAAATAAGTGGGGTATAAATTCTAAAAAGTATAAATTTTGATTTTGATTCAAGTTGAATTGTTATGAATGGTGAAACCACTTGAATTTCTATAACTAACCAAACACACATTGCATAAATGTAAAATATTCAAATTGAGATTGATCCAAACAAGAGCTCTGCATAAGATCCTCAAAAAGGGTTGGTCAGTATTCGAACCTTTTACTGCAAATCTCTATGGTAGTTCATTAATACCATTATCAATTAGGAGTGTTTTGTTACATATTTTCAATCTCAAGAGGTAAATTAGTAAAATTAAAAGTTCAAAAGATAAAATATATCTTTGTGATAAGTCTAAGAAACATCAGTGTAAAAATTTAATATATATATATATATATGTATATATTATGCACCAGAACTATCTTGGTTGAAAGAAAAATGTTTCTAATTCCAGACCTCATAAAAAGTCCCAACTCTTGCAAGTAGATTGTTTGGTTTATCTATGAAATTGATGGAGGCTACATATGTGTGAATATAAATATACAAATTAATATATAGGTCTAATATTGTTTCAGTTTATGAATTTTAATTAAAACGTTTCAAAATCAGTATTCAAACTATTCATTTGTCTTGCAATATTTATTCATTTGAAAATACAATTGAAAAACTATAATTACTATGTGAAGATCAAGAACATCTTGATCAACGATTTTAAAACATTTTAAAATTAAGGGAGTAAAATGAGATTGTCCAATTCCTTTTGACACATGCATGCCTACTATATTGCTCATTGTTGCTGGAGCTGATAAAAAATAAACATCCGTTTTGTTTAATGGTTGAAGTTGAAATTTTTAAGTTAAAATTGATTAACTTTTTAAAAACTAATTATAATAGTTATTGATTTTTCAGAAAAAGATAAAAATTGAGATAAAAAATTTGAATGGAAAGTAAGACGCCAAACAAAGACTAATTAAAAAAAAAAAAAAACAATGTCACTATGTTTATGCCGGCTGGGGCACCAAAGAAAACATTGTTTTAGTAAACGACAACAATCTCCACGAGAAGTACGGGCCATTATGAGCTTTGCAAATTATTGAAATTAACGACAATTAATTAGTCAATAATCAGCCTTAATATTACGTGTATGATCTCCATAACTCGCTCATTGAAAAAAAAAAAAAAAAAAAAAAAACCCTTCAAATGTTATCCTTCCTTTTACAGATCTCGTCAAATTCCTCTTCTTCCTCTCTCATCATTTCCTTCTTCATCACCAGGTACTTCTTTGATCTTCTCCGTTTTTCATCACTGCCCAGTTTCATATATATATATATATGTGTGTGTGTGTGTGTGTATGTATATTTATACAATACAGTATTTCTATATCTTATAGAACAGAATGAGAATCATAAATGTTGTAGAATGTGATTGATCCGGATCAGACTTTATGCATGGTGTTTTCCCATAACCAGTAGAGATTATCTTTTTACGCAAAAAACCCAGAAAATCCACATTGATTTTCATTTCTCAGACCAATTCTTTAAATATAGATACATACATATATATATATATATATATTAATATACGTATATATGTATATATATGCGCATTTGGAAGTAAAAGATGTTGGCCCTTTGGATGAATTGATGCAAGGAAACTTGTGCATGGCGGGTAGGCATAAGAGGTGCTCTGGATAATGTCTGGCTCAAGACAGCGGCTACATTTGAACAAAAGGCCAACATGGGTTCTTCTATTGGTTTCCTTGGTGATCGTTTTTCTGGTTATTGCCTATGTCTACACTCCGAGAAGCTCCTCCGCGGCTTGCTTCCTCTTCGCTTCTAGCAGTTGCGGCACAACATTCTTCCAAAAGCCTTTATTGTTGTCGCCTTCGAGGGAGTTAACCGATGCTGAGATCTCATCCGAGGCTGTGATCAGGGAGATTCTGAGGACCCCTCCCATCCAGTCGAAGAATCCCAAAATTGCTTTCATGTTCTTGACTCCCGGTTCCTTGCCTTTCGAGAAGCTTTGGGACAAGTTCTTTTATGTAAGAATCCGAAGAATTTATATTCTCGTTTGATCTCTTTCGATATCTATTGTAGTTAAAGCAGCCAGTGTAGTATACCTGTCGTGTCATTAGTTCAGGTAAAAATCATTTTCGAAACTCTTAACCAAAATGAAATGATTAGATCTTGGCTCTTGCAGGGCCACGAGGACAGACTTTCTGTTTACGTGCACGCATCCAAGGAAAAACCAATTCATGTGAGCCCCTACTTTGTTGGTCGAGACATACATAGCGAAAAGGTAGAGGCTTCCTTATCGAGTAACTACACATATATTTGTAGAGGTATATGTTAGTGTATATATTTGATATCATGAGTAACGATGTATTTGCAGTTGGCGTGGGGAAAATTTTCGATGGTTGAGGCAGAGAAGAGACTTTTGGCAAATGCACTTGCAGACCCTGATAACCAGCACTTTGTCCTGCTTTCTGATAGGTTATTTCTAATTGCCGTTAGTGAAATTGGGCCACCTTTGTCTAATAGTATTTCATTCTGTTTTTTAGGTATTAATATTCGTTTTCTACTTCTCGTGCCAGTTGTATACCGGTGCATAACTTCGAGTACGTGTACAATTATCTAATTTTTTCGAATGTGAGCTTCATTGATTGGTAAGAAGATCCATATTTTGGAAAAGAAACCAATGAGATTCGGGAATTGTTTCTCTACAATTTTTTTTTGTTGCTGCAATATCACTTTTAATATAATCGACTCTCTCTTTGTAGTTTTTTGGATCCTGGTCCCCATGGAAATGGCCGGTATTCAGATCATATGTTGCCTGAAGTTAAAAAAGAGGATTTTCGGAAGGGTTCACAGGTACACTTTTTCTATAGAAATCTTGAGCTTTTTATGCCCGACAGTTGCGCTTAGATTTTATATACTAAATCTTCATTTTTGCTGCTAATTGGTTGATATATAAATTTTCATTTAAGCTGTGGTACCCCTTCTTGTGAATGGAGGCGCAGCATTACTGTTCTAAGAGTACATTCTACGGATATTAGCCCTCTTGAATAGCTAACATAGTACCCTTCTCATCATCAACACTTTTGTCACACCAAAAGGCCACTGTGCCCCCTGGAGAGTAGTCAGTGACACCGATTGCTATACCCGTCTTTTCAACATCTCCAAAATATCAGTTCGTTTCTCCTAATTAGTCTGTCGAATGTCCTTATCCGAACATCTCCAGAAAGCTCTTATTTGTTTCTCCATGTGACTAGGCAGAAATTGGGCTGTATACAGTATGATTTTTCGGGTTTAGGCAGCTAGCGATTTGATGATGTCTTGTAGAGCAGGGAGGGGAGAAGGAAGTCCGGCTGACAAATGGAAGATGAAACAAATAGCTCTCGAAATTGAGGTGTTTCATAGGCCAGAAATGATTGAAAAAAAAACTCATTTGTATTAGATACAATTTTCACTGTACGAACTCTAAAAGGAAGCCGCTTTTTACCATTGAATATTCGGTACCATGAGAATTTTCTGTCAAGATGATTTCAAACTAATGGAATTATCATGACTCAATGGATAAGTACGCAATGATTCTCAGCCTACATCAAGCTTGATTTGAAATTCTGTTTCTTGTTTAACGCAGTGGTTTTCCATGACGCGGCAGCATGCAATCATCGTTATGGCGGACAGTTTGTACCACAAAAAGTTTAAAGTTTATTGCAAGGTAATATTCTTTTTCTTCTTCTTCTTCTTCTTCTTCTTCTAGTTCTTTTTTTTTTTTTCTTTTTTCTTTTTTTTTCATGAGATGAGGGTGTGGTCCGTGTGGATGATATAATTTCAGCCCGGAAATTATTGCTTCCTATGTATGTTTACATGTGCATGCCGGCAGAGATCTTTAGCCTGTGTTCGGAACATAAGTTTGAATTTTTTTTTTAAAGATTCCAATTCAACTTGATGTTTTCACTGTTTCGAAATCCACACCACACTTGTTTTTTCTCACCCCCAAACACCAATCCCCAAAAAGATTCTCAATTTTGGATGGGAATCTTTTTGTAAACAACTTTTCAAACCTATAATACAGACGCAAGCTTAGATAAGACAATATGCAAAGTGGAAAGACTTTGACCGTTTGAGGGTAAAGTTTAATTTGCTTTTTTGTTTTGAATTTACCATCTGTTGGAGCTATGTATGAAGTAAAATCATCAATTTACGATGGGATGGTTAAAAAAACTTATAAATTTAACTAGATGATCTAAACATGCTACCAACAATCCTAAATAGCAATTAGATCAAATGCGGAATAAAATATGGATCGAAAACATACCTCCCGCCATTGTTGTTTTCAACGCTCAAGGTTATGGGTAAGTGTTTCTTTTTGGGTTTATAGTTCTTCTAAACCTTTACTCTCTCTCGACAGATGGTGTGTTTCGATTCTAAATGAGAAAGCAGGCTTAGGGTACCAAAACCGAATTGCAACGTCCCTTTTATGCACTCTACCCATCATAGAGCCATTCTCGGACGTGCACACTTAATGGGCAGTGAATGTGCGAGAATCTCGCTTAGGAACGTTGCTAAACGTTCCTAAGATTGTGGGTTGAACCTATACTGAATATGAACCACATTTGGAACTCAATTTTCTCGACAAAAAATGAGAAAACATTTTAAGAGTTACCAAAAAATAAAAACAGAGCATTTAAGACTCGGGAAAATTTCCAACATTCTCCCACTTGGTCCATATAGTTCAACATCCATCATACAGAAAAACCAAATATATGAATCATGGTGATAAGTCCTCTTATAGCGAGTATTATCTCCTATGTATTACAATATATCAGGTTTTTCAACTTGAGCCCTTAAACTTAATGAGCAAACCCTATGTTTATTCTTGGTACAAACTTTAATGATATTTCTCAAAAATAAATAAATGAATTTGTGCACAAAAACCAAATGAGAAAACATCACAAATAGAGTTTCATTGAAATAACATCGTTCTTATAACGAAAATCACATAAAGGAACCAAGTTCCATTCTATCCACATGATCCTTAAATTTTAATGGTGGCATGCCTTTAGTCAAAGGATCAGCAATCATCAATTCAGTGCTAATGTGTTCAATAACCACTATATTATCTTTAACACGTTTTCTTATGGCTAAATACTTGATGTCGATGTGCTTACTTCGACTACCACTTTTGTTGTTCTTAGCCATAAAAACAGCAGCTGAATTATCACAATATATCCTCAATGGCCTAGAAATCGAATCCATAACTCTAAGCCCAGAAATGAAACTCTTCATCCATACACCATATGAGGTAGCCTCAAAACAAGATACGAACTCAGCCTCCATAGTGGAAGTAGCAGTCAAAGTCTGCTTTGCGCTTCTCGAAGATACAGCTCCACCGGCTAGCATAAAAACATATCCTGAAGTCAACTTTCGTGAATCAATGCAGCCAGCATAGTCTGAATCAGAGTAGCCAATCACTTCCAAATTATCAGTCCGTCTGTACATAAGCATGTAATCTTTGGTCTCTTGAAGGTACCTCATCACTTTCTTTGCAGCTCTCCAATGGTCCATACCTGGATTACTCTGATATCTTCCTAACATTCCAACAGCAAATGCAATGTCAGGTCTTGTGCAGACCTGAGCATACATTAGGCTTCCAACGGCAGAAGCATAAGGAATGTTTTTCATTTGTTTCCTTTCAAGATTGTTTTCCGGGCACTGATTCAAATTGAACCTGTCACCCTTCACAATGGGAGCTATACTTGGTGAACAATCTTTCATCCGAAATCTCTCTAAAACTTTGTTGATATAGGTTTCTTGAGATAGACCCAGAATTCCTCGAATTCTGTCTCTATGTATCTTAATGCCAATGACATAAGACGCATCACCCATATCCTTCATTTCAAAGTTATCAGAGAGAAATTGTTTCACTTCATATAACAAACCCTTATCATTGGTTGCAAGTAAAATATCATCCACATATAGAATAAGAAAACAAATCTTACTCCCACTGACCTTCTGGTATATACATTGATCCATAATGTTCTCTACAAATCCAAATGAAGAGATAACATCATGAAATTTCAAATACCATTGACGGGAAGCTTGTTTCAGTCCATATATAGATTTCTTGAGCTTGCACACGAAATGCTCACCATTACTAGAGGAAAATCCTTTTGGTTGTTTCATATAAACCTCTTCCTCTAGACATCCATTGAGAAAAGCCATCTTCACATCCATTTGTTGCAACTCCAAGTCAAAATGTGCAACTAATGCTAGAATGATACGAAGAGAATCTTTCTTAGATACAGGAGAAAAAGTCTCCTTGTAGTCGATTCCTTCCCTTTGAGTGAATCCTTTAGCAACGAGTCTTGCTTTATATCTCTCAATGTTGCCTAATGAGTCTTTCTTTGTTTTGAAAACCCATTTATATCCAATGGCTTTGGCACCATCAGGCAACTCGACAAGATCCCAGACTCCGTTAGATGCCATAGAATTCATCTCATCTTTCATAGCATCATACCATAAGTTTGATTCTTTACAACTCATGGCTTGTAAAAACGTTTCAGGATCATTTTCGGCTCCAAAATTATAGTCCGATTCTTCTAGATACACAACATAATCACTAGGTATCGCTGATTTCTTTATTCTAGTAGATCTCCTTAAAGTTGTATCAACATTTTCCTGAAGATCATGTTGTTCAACCGGTTGTTCAATAATTTCTGGCAATTCTTGAACATCTTGATCTATTGGATCGTCATTAGCAGCTTGTGGAACATCAATAATTGGTTGTCCAACACCTGTTTGAACTTGAGGGGTGTTGTGAATGACAATCAATCTCTCACTTGAAGTGGAAGGTTGAGCATCAATATGATTCCTTTTAGAAACAACATCTTGGAATCGATTGCTCCCACTAATCAAGTCATTCTCAAGAAATTTCGCATTTCTTGACTCCACAATCCTAGTGCTGTGAGATGGACAATAGAATCTGTATCCCTTAGACCTTTCGGCATATCCAATGAAATACCCACTTATGGTCCTTGGGTTCAATTTCTTTTCTTGTGGATTATAGACTCTTACCTCAGACGGGCATCCCCAAACGCGTACATGTCGCAAACTTGGTTTCCAACCTTTGAATAACTCAAATGGTGTCTTTTGGATAGCCTTAGTTGGAACTCGGTTCAATATGTACACAGCCGTCTTAAGAGCTTCAGTCCACAAGGACTCAGGAAGTTTGGAGCTAGCAAGCATACTTCGCACCATGTCCAATAACGTTCGGTTTCTTCTTTCAGCTACACCATTTTGGTCCGGAGAACCAGGCATAGTGTATTGGGCAACTATCCCATGTTCTTGAAGAAACTTCACAAATGGACCATGTGCTTGCCCATTCTCAGTGTATCTACCATAGTACTCTCCACCTCTATCTGATCTCACGATTTTTATTTGCTTTCTGCATTGTTTCTCTACTTCGGCTTTAAAGACTTTAAAAGCATCTAGTGCTTCATTCTTATTATTAAGCAAGTAGAGATACATGTATCGTGAGTAATCATCTATGTAAGAGACAAAGTACTTATCACGGTATGCATCCATGTCTGGACTACAAATATCTGTATGAATGATTTTCAATAATTCAGAACTCCTCTTGGCACCCTTTTTTGACTTGTTAGTCTGCTTACCCTTAATGCAACTTATACAAGTCTCAAAATCGGCGAAATCTAGAGTACTAAGTACCCCGTCATTCACCAACCTTTTAATTCTATCAATGGAGATATGTCTCAATCTCCGATGCCACAACATAAAGGATTCCTCATTCACAACACATCGTTTAATACCAACATTTCCTTGAACGTGCATAGTAGCATAATTGTCATCATTTTGTAAATTAAGACGAAAAAGATTATCAGACAAAATACCATAACCAATAATTTCAGATTTATTAGATAAACTAAATCCAAAATCTGAAAAATTGAACGAATATCCAACTGATACAAGTCTGGAAACTGAAATCAAATTTCTAGAAAAACCAGGAACATAAAAGGTTTTTTCTAAAGACAAAATGAAACCACTACTTAAAACTAGCTTGCACGTTCCAATAGCCTCCACATGTGAGGGCATCTTATTTCCAGAGTAGATGCTTTGCTCACTTCCCACTGGCTTCCGCAGGTCGTGTAATCCATGCAAGGAATTGGTCACATGGATTGAAGAACCAGAGTCAATCCACCAAGTGTTATGATTAACATCTATCATATTGGATTCATAACAAACAAGTGAAAGTTGAGTACCTTTCTTGTCGAGCCAGTTCTTGAACTTGGAGAAATTTTTCTTTATGTGCCCCTTCTTCTTACAAAAGAAGCACTTTAACTCCTTCTTAATGTCCGACTGGGGAGGAATCTCGCCTTTTCCCTTTTGTTTGGCTTGATTCTTCTTCTTTCCTGGAACTGTTAAGTTCACTTTCTCAGCCTCTTCCATGACCAACCTTCCCTCCTCTTGAACACACATAGTCAATAGCTCATTAATTGACCATTTGTCCTTATGTGTGTTATAAGAGATCTTAAAGGGACCATACTGCTGGGGCAGAATGCACAGAATGTAGTGAACCAGGAAAGTTTCCGACATTTCAACTTCCAATGCTTTAAGTTGAGCCGCTATATCCCTCATGCGCATGATATGATCACGCACGCCTCTAATCCCGGTGAGCTTCATGGATGAGAACTGTATAATCAGGGTGCTTGCTAATGCCTTATCTGAAGTCACAAATTGATCATCAATTGCCTTCAGCAGCTCTCGGACATTGTCGTATTGCTCGACAGACCCCCTAATCCCAGCACATATTTTGGTCTTTATGAACATGACCGAAAGGCGATTAGATCGCTCCCATTTTTCATAAAGATCAACTTGGTCCGGAATGCTGGTTTCAGTAATCTTAGGTGGTTCGTCTTTCCTAATAGCATAGTCAATGTCCATCCACCCTAAGTGAAGGAGAATCCTCTCCTTCCAAACCTTATAGTTGTCACCCTTTAGTTCGGGAATATCACATTTAATATCAGAAAAACTCGCAGGTTGCATAACTGCATAAAATTAAACATACATGCTTATAAATAAATTGAGACTAATAAACATAAATCATGTTTTACCAATGTAAATCATGTTTTCAAAATATGAATCTAGTGACATAAAACTTGCCTGTGGGCTAAAGTCCTACTCAATTAGATCCATCTATAACTTTATGATATAACTATCAAATTATGTTCCTTTTCCTAATTCCTGTGGGTAAGTTAAGAAATATAATTTGATATTCTATCCTAATTAATCATACAAATATAATAAAAATTCCTGTGGGATAAAATTTATCATATTACGTATGATTAACTACAACTAATGTTATAATGTGATCCTAAAAGACTTAATATATAATCTCAATTAATTAAAGATGCTGTGACTACTCTCTAATTAATTAAAATTATATGGATCACTCAACATTAAATAATTCACAATAAAAGCTCATACAATTGTATAAAACTATAAGCAATATTTACACACAAAAATGGAACAACAATGTATTAATATTATTTAACTTAATTTTGTATGTATAATAAAACAATAAATTATACACACAAATAACAAAATAATATAAACACATAATAATATCCACAATATATTAAAATCATTAAGTTCTGCAAAATCCTAAAATAATGATTTTTTTTATTTTTTTTTTATTTTTAATCGGTGCAATAATTTTTGTCCCTCAAACGACATGTCGTTTATTAAAAACGACACAAATTTTCCTTCACAAAAACGAGATGTCGTTTTCTTAATGTTGAAGTTCCATCTGCCACCTAAAACGACATGTCGTTTTTAACTGTTTAAAACGACTTGTCGTTTTAACCAAACGGCAGCATTCCTGTATGACAAAACGACGTGTCGTTTTTTTGTCGTCTTCAACCTTTAGTCGGGTCGTTTCGACCCGGTTCAGACCCGAAGTGAAACCCGACGGTTTCTCAGCCTTCCAAACACCAAAATTGACGTTTCAAATCACAGAAATTCTAGAAATCTAATGTCTAAATGATTCCTAATAATATTTCGCATCAAAAACGTCAGAAATTCAAATTCGAAATCTCAAAAAAACAAAATTTCTCTACTCACGGTAAAACAACAAGGCAGAGGCAAAAACTTGCTCTGATACCAACTGTATAAATTTAACTAGATGATCTAAACATGCTACCAACAATCCTAAATAGCAACTAGATCAAATGCGGAATAAAATATGGATCGAAAACATACCTCCCGCCATTGTTGTTTTCAACGCTCAAGGTTATGGGTAAGCGTTTCTTTTTGGGTTTATGGTTCTTCTAAACCTTTACTCTCTCTCGACAGATGGTGTGTTTCGATTCTAAATGAGAAAGCAGGCTTAGGGTATCAAAACCGAATTGCAACGTCCCTTTTATGCACTCTACCCATCATAGAGCCATTCTCGGACGTGCACACTTAGTGGGCAGTGAATGTGCGAGAATCTCGCTTAGGAACGTTGCTAAACGTTCCTAAGATTGTGGGTTGAACCTATACTGAATATGGATCACATTCGGAACTCAATTTTCTCGACAAAAAATGAGAAAACAATCTAAGAGTTACCAAAAAATAAAAACAGAGCATTTAAGACTCGGGAAAATTTCCAACAGATCTCTCTTACAAAAAGGATGAGAAAAAATCCGTTGACATCAAGATATTGATGCTGACTTTGTTTTAATATTGCAGCCAAACATGGAAGGGCGAAACTGCTACTCAGACGAGCATTACTTGCAAACCTTTTTACATGTCGGTAGTGCGACCTTTTCTTACTACAATCTTTCTTTGTTTTGGTTGCCTTAACTGAATTTTAACAAAATTTTTGCCACAATGCCAAATCCATCTTTGTCAGATGAAAGATCCCGGTGGAATCGCGAATTGGTCAGTAACCCACGTTGATTGGTCGGAAGGGAAGTGGCATCCAAAATCGTATAGGTCTCAAGATGTTACGTTCGAGCTCCTCAAGAACATTACGGTACAATGCACGAGTCTACCATTTTTCTAAGCGTGCACTCGCTTTGTTTTACATGCATTCTTACTAATTTGTTGACGTTTTGTAAACATTTTCAGTCCATTGATGAGAGCACTCATGTTACAAGTGATACAGAGGTAAAAACACAATACACATTATACAAATACATACATACATACATACACGTATATATATATATATATCTAGCAGATTTGATCCTTTTAACTTTTTACTATTGGCAAGTTATCTTCTAAACTTTCAATTATGACAGATTACTTTATAAATTTAGCAAAGTATGAGTGCACCCGTATTGATGATTGTTGCTAAAATTTAGATGAAAACATCCTTGTAAACATTACTTGACCTTGTTTGAAGAAAGGGACTTAAAATTCAGATGACAATTAGAACATGTCATGTCACGTGCATAATGGTGCTTCTTTCCAAGATATAACATTGCGTGGACCGTCTATAACATTTTCACTAAACTCAAGGACAATTTGTCATAGTTAAAAGATCAAGAGCCAACTTACCCATTACGTTAAAATTCAGAGGGTAAAAGCACAAAAAACTCGAGTGTGTGTTATTATATCGGTATCTATATCTATCAAAATATATATTTATTTTGTAATGGCTCTATTTTTGTTTTGCATCACATTTGATTAATTGGTGTTCATTTGCTGATGCAGAGGACAGTAATGACCAGGCCTTGCATGTGGAATGGGGTGAAGAGACCATGTTATTTGTTTGCAAGAAAGTTTTACCCTGAAACTCTAGAGAAACTAATTTACCTTTTCTCCAATTATGCTGAAGTTTACCATTGACATATATATATATATTTAATTTTTATTTTAAATTCTGGTTAACTTAACACCATTTAATCTTTGCCCCATTTGGCAAGTGCTTGTGGTTGAAGAAGGAGAACAAGGATTTGGCTTCGCTTTGAGTCTCGGCTGCCCTTTTTTCTTTGTTTTTATTAACAATTTTCTGCCCATTTTTTTGTTATTATTCATTCATTTACAATTTCAAGAAAATTCTTTTGTAGGTCTTTCTTTTGACATTTTAAACTTGTTTGTCTTTTTTTTTTTTGGGCAATCTGTTTAGGAATATTTCTGTCTGAACGTAGAAACCTTCGATTTTTGTAAGACCAAGTGGCAACCTAGAAAATCTGTTATAATTACAGTAAATACAATTTTTCACAAATAGAAATGTTACGTTTGGTAAGAGCGATGAAAAAAGGAGAAGTGATACCTAGGTGATGAAAATAAAAAAGTTGTTGTTGTAGTTTTTTTTTTTTTTTTTTTTGACAATCCAGGAAACACCTTATTTTTCATTTTAATCCATTCACACTAAATTATTTGGAATTTTTATTCCATTCACACTAAATGAAAATGAAATTTTCATTCTACAAGAACGGCCATTTTTTTGGGCCAAGTTTGACAACAATCTATGAATGATATACGTTGTTATTGAGTTGGTGAACTGTTAATTCATATCAGTTATTCCATTCACACTAAATTTTTTGGAATTTTTATTCCATTCACACTAAATGAAAATGAAATTTTCATTCTACAAAAACGGCCATTTTTTTGGGCAAGTTTTACAACAATCTATGAATGATATACGTTGTTATTGAGTTGGTGAACTGTTAATTCATATCAGTTATTCCATTCACACTAAATTTTTTGGAATTTTTATTCCATTCACACTAAATGAAAATGAAATTTTCATTCTACAAAAACGGCCATTTTTTTGGGCAAGTTTTACAACAATCTATCAATGATATATTATCAGGACAATGGTACGTTGTTATTAAGTTGGTGAACTGTTAATTCATATTAGTTAATCAATAATTGATCATCAAAATTTTCAAATAATGGAGTATCAAATCTATCAATGATGGATCTTCAAGTAGTTCATTATTAATTAAATAATTGATTTTTTATAAGACCCAATTGGGCGTTACTTGGATTTTAAAATCCAATTTCATATTAAATTTTTTCTTTTTTTTTTCATTTTTAAAAAACCTGAATTTTAAAATATCTATATCTACCTCATTTTAAATTAAAATGAGATAATTTTTATATTAAAATACTTATAATAACAAAAAAAAAGACAAGATTTATTTTATATTTTTTCTCAACATATTTCAAATTTTTACATAATTTTTTATATTTTAAAACTTTTCATTATAAACACGTATATTTCTAACTTAACGTTCAAAATACAGGTGTCCGTTGGACAGGGACTCTAAAATGCAAAAAACTCATTTCCAATAAAAAGAAAAAAAAAAAAAATCACTTCCACTAGACCTCTGATAGGCTCTAGTCTGCAGAGAGAGTTCTTGCTTGTTGGAGAAGGAACGAGAGACCTCTGCTGAGTCACTGCCTTGGCGCCGACGAAGAGGAAAGCAGAGCAAGCGGAGGCCGTAGCCGTACCGGCGATGACTCGGAGCTCGGCCCTGCGGGCTGCTGTGTCGAACTCGGCTGACTCGGTTCGTGTCGGGGGGGGGGGGGGGGGGGGGGGGGGGGGGGGGCGGGGCCCGTGGCGGCCGAAGCTCGAGAAGGTAGGCAAGAAGAAGGCTGAGAAGAAAGCAAAAGTGGAGTCCGAGGAAAACAGGGCCCAGGAAAATGGGGAAAAGGAGAAAGCTTTGGAGGCTGTCGATGGCGAGACGAAGAAGACTGTTATAATCGAGCACTGGTAACTCCTTTTGGTTTTCCTTTCCCTGTTTGGTTCCCAAGAAAGCTCAGAAAAGTGCTTCATTTTGGTCTTATGGATTTTTTTTCTCCTTTTTTATAGGGGTTTTTTTTTTTTTTTTGAAAGGGCTTTTTTAGAGAATATCCTAACTACTTATATAGTTGTATCCACAATTTCCTCGTCAAGAAAACCGTATTTTGTTTTGGATTCTAGAGGGGCAAAAAAAAAAACAAAAAACAAAAAAAAAAAAATCTAAAGCTGAAAACTTTACCGTGGGACAATATAAATATCACACTGAAGTCGAAACACCCTCACTCTCCGTTTTTTTTTTCAAAAAAAAAAAAAAAATCTCTTCTCTCCGTCTACGTCCCTCATTCAGGGTAAGTTCTTTCATCCATGTTGATCTGATTGATTGTTTTTATATTTGTCTTTGGCAGTTGTTTGTGATTCTGTTTAGTGCCTTTTTTTTTGTTTTGTTTTGTTTTGTTTTAAACGTTTTAGCTTGTCAAACGGCAAGACCTCGTTTTGTTTTTATTTTGTTCTGTTCTGTTTATGAATAATATAATTATTATTGGCTTTTGGCAATCTCATCTGGGCTTTGTTTAGAAGCATTTTGCGAATTACTTCCAGATATTTTTTTGAAATTGTGTTTGGTTGTATTTTTAATAAAATAGGTTTGAATACAAGAAAAATTAAACTTGTGTTTGTTTATGTTTGTGAAAATATTTATTGGCTGTGTAAATCTTAGAAAAATGAAAACGGAGATGAAGAAAACAACGTTAGTTCATTTTCTCATTCCTTAACAAAAAATGAAACTGATTTTTGCTTTTGTTTTCGCTTACGTTTTTTGACTCTGTGCAAAACAAAACCAATTTTATAACCATTCACAAAACATCTATATTGAAAATCGTGAGATTTCTTTTCAAAACAGATTCTTGCTTTTCTTGTTGTATGGAAATTGTGCCAAGAGGGTTACATAGTGCGGTTTTAAGAACTCTTTTGTAGCCTACAGACTAGAATATGCTATTTGCACATACTAATGGTGCGTTTAATGCACCGCTTTGGAATGAAATTTTTATGTTGTAGTTAGTTGATTTTTCAAAAACTAGTTATAATATTTGTTGACTTTTTAGAACTAATATTATTATTACCTATTTTTTGTGCTGGTGGTGGCTTTTTTTTTATATTTTATTTCATTTATTATTTTATTTTTTGGGTGTAGTTTTCCCCTGCTTTTAGTGCCTATTTTAAATTGATCTTGACCCCTTATGGGCAACTTCAGTTTTGTTGTTTAAAGGGTTCTCGTTTTCATGAATTTTAATGAACTTATATTTATCTATACAGTTTTCTCTTTTAGGATGCTTATCTCTCTCTCTCTCTTCAAATTATGTTTTTATCATTATATTTAATCGTATATTATATATGTGTATCTGTCTGTGTTTGACTGATTACCAAACTTTGATTTCTCAAACAAAGATGATGGCTTCAGCATCTACTCGTATTCTTGACAACAATCTTCAGTTGCTGTTCTCTACTAACCACCGAACTACTTACTCTCGTCCTTGTTTATTCAAGGTAACACAAACATATCACCCCCATGTATAATATTCCAAATTCTTCAAACAATATAATTAGTTTCACAAATACATTGTTTTTTTTTTTAATTGAGAAAATTATATAGCTCGTGATGATTTCATACTTGTTTGTGGGAAATGCAGGCTGATTCAATCAAAAACTCATACTCACTACGCTCAAGTTGGTCCCCAATCAAAGTCACTTCATCCCAGGGCCAACACTCTGCAGGAAATACTCCTTATGTGCCGAAGACCGACTACCAATCCTCATCCAGCGGTATGCTTCATTTTCTTTGCTTTTTTAGTTTCCATATAGGTGTGCAGTTTTATTCAGATCTTTGTCACTCTCTGAGCTATAAGATTTTAAGCCTAGTCTTTTATGGCAATGTGCTAGTAACTGTTTAGTTTTTGTTTTATTTTAATCATTTCGTTGATATTATTACGAGTTTTGCACTTTTTTAGTCCATGGATTGTTGGTTGATTTTATTTTTTTTTGGATAAATTTTATGTCACTTATTATTGTTATTTTTTTAGTCTACTTGACTTGACAGACTTGTATAGAGAAGTATCCAAGTGCATACATGTGCATATGGTTGTAAAATGTTACAAGCGCTTTCGTGTTTCAGGTAATAAGTATGCACTAGTATCAGTTTCAGACAAGACGGATCTCCCTTTAATTGGCCGTGGGCTTCAAAACTTGGGGTAAGCTTTGGGTCGAAAAATTATTATTACGATGAAACTGGTATAAAAAATTAAACATTAATAAAAGTGCAACCTATGAAAGTTATTTGTTGACGTTTTTCAGCTTGCTGTTATGTTAGTTGCAGCGCCCCTTCCCTCCTTCCCTCACCTCGGAACATATTTCCATTTCTCGGTTCTCGGACAAAGCATTGTCTAATGTCTAAGTTGATAAACCCAACTTTGTAATACTTATTTCTTATAGTAAAACTTCAATTAGTCAATGAAAGAACACAGATTTATCTGCAATGAATTACATACTCAATAGGTTTTGAGGTTTGCGATCCGATAACATTGTCTGGATTTTGCTCTTTGTGATTGTAGATATGTAATTATTTCTACTTGAGGGACGGCGTCTGCTTTGGAAAGTGCCGGGGTATCAGTTACAATAGTCAAAGATTTGAGAGTTTTCCCTGAGATATTGAGTTGGTTCTTCTATTGTATTATGGGCACCTGTTTTTGACATGCCTTTAGTACAGATTTCCAGTTCATAGAATTCAATTTGATGCTTTTTTTTTTTTTTTTTTTTTTTTTTGGTATTGGTTTGAAGTTTTGATTTGCTCTTTCACGTTTGGCACTTTCCCCGTTGATCATGATCCCCTTATATTCATCGATTACTTTCACTTTTATTTATTTAGTAGTCATCCCTCTTGTTCTTCAACTGAAAACTTTTGGAAGAAACAAGAAAAAAAAAAAAAAAAAAATTGGAGAGAACTTGATACCTTCTGAAATAGTTTATTTATATTGATTAGGATGTCTTCAAAACCGGGAAAAAACTGACTTAAATAGCAGCTTAAGATCATAGATTGGGAAAGCTCAACATTAGGAAACTGTGTAAGCAGGAAATGGAAATGATTAATGGGTAACTAAAAGGCAGAAAAACTGGAAAACTAATTTTCGCAAGTACGAGTAACTATTCTGTCCTGCATCACTTTTAGCTAGGTCTAATGCGCACAAATACAGTTGGTGATCCAAATGAATCCTAGGCTTAGCTTAGGACATTGCAAACCGATATCTTTGTGTCCGAATGGAGTGTGTATGTTGTAGAGATTGGTAATTTTAAGATAAGTCTCATATGTATGGTAGTAGTTGATTATTTAAATATTGTTTTTGCCAAGTTGTAGTAGCCATAATTTTTTTTTTTTTTAAAATTTTTCAATTACAGCTTGATGGTCGTGAAAAAAATTTCGACCTGAATGTTTATGGTGGTAGACTGGCTAGAAGAAACCAAAAGCATCACAAGGAAGCTCTTGATAAATTCGGAATTGGTGAGTTATGATAGAGAGGATCTTTTATCACACTTTCTTATCAAATCCTTTTACAGTATGCAAATACAGTATGTGGAAGCTGATATTCTTTTACAGGTAAAATCGATGTTGTTGTTGCAAACGTATTACCTGAAAAAGACATTTTCATTGATGAAGTAGTAGAGTTTGAGGATGGAACTGACAACGTAGACGGTGGTAATTCCACGATAATAGCTGCTGTGAAGGTTGTTTATTTAGTCATAATGCTATTGTGTTATTTTAGTTTAGTATTCATCTTTATGGTGTTTAGAATTTGGTATTTGATTCTTATTGATGTTTTAATGTTCTAATATGCAAACAGAATTTCGAGGATGTTCTGGTTGTTGTCGACCCAGAAGACTATCCTGTGCTCTTGGAATTTCTCAAAAGAAACCAAGATAATAAACGATTCCGCATGGAACTTGCATCGAAGGCTTTTAAACATACTATTGCTTCTGATTATTTACTTGCATATCGGGTGCGGAAGCAAATCTTGACAGGTACTTATTTGCAATCTTTTGATATCTTTTGTTATGTTCTCCCCAAAGCTTCTTATGTCGGTATTGACAATCTTTTTATATTTTGTAGGTGAATTTCCTCGCAAAACAACACTGTCTAAAAATCCTCACCAGAAGGCTGCATTTTGCGTTGGTGACGTTATTGCTGAAGTTAACAATAAAGTGATTGATACCGCTATTTGACACCATGGAAAGGTGATATGAAACTATGTTTTTGTAAATGACTATCATCGATTTGTTTATTTTACGGATAAATATTTGATTGCAATGATCATTATTTCGAAGCTTCGTGTTTTATAAAGCAGAAGAAATGCTAACGGTATAGCAATTCCTTCAGGTTAATTGCACGACTAGAGATAATCGAAGAAAAAAATAATATAGAATTTTTAATAGACTAAAATTGAATGGTTTTAACTCTGGAATTTTTGAAGAACCATGAAAAAGAATAACCGGAGATGGTGTGTTGTTCCTGAGGATCTTGATGGTATCGTTTCTTAGATGTAACTTTAACTTCTCTATTGCAAGATGATGCGATTTGTTTGCATTTGTAATTATAGTTATAGCAAGCAAATATATGAGATGTCGATATATGTTGATAAAACACGTGTTTTTACCATTTGCTTTTTTCTTTTCGCAGGAAATGCAGTACCTTGACTACATTGATGCTGATGCAGCGTGGAATTGTATATCGGAGTTTAAAAATCCTACATGTGTGATTGTAAAGGATAGAAACCCCTGTGGTGTAGCTTCCCGTGATGACATGCTTGAAGCATATAGACTTGCTGTAAAAGGAGATCCCGCGAGTGTGATAGGCGGAGTTTTAGCCTTCAATGTAGAGGTTGACAAAGTGAGTGTCTCTTGAACTTTCTACGGTTGTCCACATTTTCTTTGCTAACGATAGAATATAGATGAATTTTGCTTGGTATTTGGAATCCCTTTGATAAGAAATCATTTGTGGAGTCACTTGTTATTGTAAAGCAACTTTTATGTTGTTTTTTTTAGTCTCTTGCTAGAGAAATCCGAGAGTTTAGAAGTCCAACAGACGGTCGTACTCGAATGCTTTATGAGACTGTGATTGCTCCCAAGTACTCAGAGGAAGGATTTGAGATCCTTCGCAAAATATCGAACAATTTAAGAATCCTTGAGACAAGACCAAATAAGACAGGAAAGCTCTCTATTAGACAAATCCTGTATACCCCTGAAGATATCCAATTCAATGTTGTTTCTGAAAATGCTCCGCGAGAGAGCAAGCTTCGTGATGCAGAGTTTGCATGGTTGTGTGCCAGGCATGTAAAGAGCGACGCTATGGTGATAGCAAAGGTTCTTTTTTATATCCCTTTTTTGTCTGTGTGCATTAATGTTCCGATTTAATGCAATGTGTTGGCAATTCTAGACAACTTTGTCTTTGGTTTAGCAGAGCAATTGTTTGTTGGGTATTGGAAGCGGGCAAGAAAACTGTCAAGAGCTTTTAAGGACGGCTCTGAGGAAAGCGGGAGATGAGGTCAAAGGAGCGGTTTTGGCTAGTAATGCCTCCTTCGCATACTGTTATTATTTGCAACATTTTTTACTTACAAATCAAGCTAAATGGTTTACTAGAACTAACCAGCACAAGATCTTCAAATTGTTGTAAATGACGACGACGTTTCGTTTTCTTTATTTACGATCAGATACAGCTGGTAAAGATGCCGTAGAAGAAGCATGTCGGTCTGGAATTCACGTTATTGTGGAGCCTGATGAATGGAGCGGATTTGATGAGGATGCCACAAACTGTTGCAACAAGTATGGTGTATCACTTCTTTATGCCAAGGATATTTACTACAATTTAGAGCATTGACGGCAAAAAGCATTGCCGCAATCTGGATGCATTGTCAGTAATGTTATCACTAGTGAACGAGCGTGCGTGGACAAACAAAAAAATAAATTAAAAATTACCATGTGTTGGTCGACGGGACCATCACGTGACGAATTAGAAGAAGCGACGAAAATATTTTGGAAAGTACTTCCATGTTTTTGATATTATTATGGGTGCTGGATTATATTTTAGGGCATGTTTAGTTTACCGAACTTAATGACATGAAATAGATAAGTAAATGCTTGAATGTGGATGAATGATCTCCTTTTCTATTCCTTACATTTCTTTCCAACTTATTACCTTATTATTTGAATGTTGAATCGGTAATAATCTAATTCCATATCTAATTTTTTAATGATAATAATCTTTTCGAATTTAATTATTACTAGAACTCTTTTTTAAGCATAATTCAGAGGTGTTATTGGTTGGATAAGAGTATGTAAGTAACTTTTCATTCTTGTGGCCTGGGGTTCAACGGCCTGTTTGGTGTGGGGGAGTAGACAAGATAAAAGAGACGAATTGGGCTAAGATCATAATCCCTTGTTTGGAGAAAATTTTAAATGATTAAAAAGTAATACAGCCCAGACCGAAATCCCTTGGAAAGGGGATTAAACTATCCCCAGTAAAAATATGGGACATGACAGGACTAGACTCGTTGAACGAGTTTCTTCGGTTCCAACAAATTTTTCTAATATCCTGTGATAATTTTGCTGTCATGCATATATACATATACTACATCGTTTACAACTTTTTACATCAATTATTTTTCTCAACATATTAACCGGTTTTTGGAATCAAATATTATTCTAAAAATTAGATATTTACTCAAACCGAATTTCATATCTGTAGATTTATTTGTCGGCTTAATTTTAATGTTCGCATGTTTTCAGTAGAAATTAAAGTTAGTTCCAAAACTAAGAGTTTAGCATCTAATTAATTAAATGATAATTTTAAACTTTTATTGAACTAAAATGTAAAATCCAACTCCTAATTGCAATTTGCAGATTACCAAACATGGCTAATATGTAACTTCTATTTAATTGAAATGTAAAATCCAATCCTATCCTAATTGTAGATTACCAATAATATGATAGGATTGACTAGAATTCAATCCTATTCATTACTATACACTCTAATCCAATCCTACAATACTATCATATCCATTGTTGTTCTCTATTGTGTACCAAACGGACTATATATTGGGAGAGTCTATTGACCCCCTTTACTTACTCTTCTCATATTTTTATTTAAACTAGTTGTATGGCATAGGTATAATAGACCCAAAAAAAGAAAAAAGTAGCATCGGTTGTGTCGTCATATAAACATTCGCGTGACACTTAGATGACTGCCACCTGATAATCATTGGATGCAAGACCAAAAGAGCTATACTCTCTTTTATATATAGGTAAAAGATCACCTACCATTAAAATAATTGAACTTTTCATTAGTATTTGTTGCACTCCTCTTTTAATCCAAAAAAGCCCCCTTATTTAATTTCTTTTTATTTTTTCCTCATCAAATCAAGGTCAGTTTTTCTCCTATATATATATATATATATATGTTTTATCGTCATCGATCAAATCTCACATTATTTCTTTTTCAAATATTCCCACATATTTCTTTTTATTTTTTATTTTTTATTTTTTATTTTTTAATTTTATGAACCACGTTTTGTTTCCTTGTCTCTCTAAATTTTAATAGTGGTTACAACCTTCCACAATCCCACTTTTCTAGTTTTTTTTTTATTAGTTATTATCTCCAAATATTGTTAAAACCTGATACTAATTCAATTATTTTAGCAGAAACAATAATAATTTTTCATTAAAAAAGGGTAAATTGTTCATTTAGTCTCTAAACTTTTAACATTATGCAACTTTAGTCCCTAAACCTTTTTTGTAGCTAGAATGTCCCCAAATTATTAAAATGTTACTTGAATAGTTCGTCCCGTTACTTTTTGGATGGAATTTGTTAGTAATTTGATCAAAAAATGGTGCTAACTACGGACTCCGTCCAAAAATTAACAGAAAATACTATCGTAATAACGTTTTTAATAGTTTAAGGTTATTCTAGTTACAAAAAAAAAGAATAGAGAATTCCCATATACTATTAGAATGTTGTTGCAATAGTCATTTCCGTTAATTTTTAGACAGAATAAATTAGTATTTTGGTCAAAAAATGATGCTAACTAGAGGAAATTCACATAAATGACTATTTTAGCAACATTTTAATAATTGATGAATATTCCAGATACGAAACAAAGTTCAGGGACTAATCTAACAATTTAGCCTAAAAAAAATTGCTATCCAAGTCCAAGTTCAGTATTAAGTTGGTCAAAAATATAATTCGTGTATTTGGGATTGAATTGTCTAATTTCATATTTCTGTTATAATTTCATATTCTGAAATCCAACTACTTGAGGGGAAAAAAGAAAAAAGAAAAAAGAAAAAAAGATAGAGAGGGAATACAAATCCAAGGAGGTAAATATTATTTTTTGAAAAAAGAAAAATATAAAAATCCCTAGGAGGCGAAAAGATAGACAAAAAAAAAAAAAAAAAACGAAGATAAAGAGTCAGTATTTAGACCTGGGAATTTGGGTCGGGCCAAACAGGCCAGCCCGCGGCCCGTAATTTAGGCCCGTCCCGCATTCTATAAACCCGGTAAAAGCCCGGCCCTATAGTAAGAGCCGGGCTGGGCTCTCCTTTTAGGCCCGGCGGGCCGGCCCAAATATTTAAGCCTAATGGGCTGGCCCGGCCAGCCCGTTATTTAAACAAATAAAAAAATAATTAAAAGGATGCAATATACAGTAGAAAATCAAGAGATACTCCAACACTTTAATGAAATGACCATAATCGATGACGATGATATTGACAATGTTCCTGCGGCTCCCCCTTCCGGTTGCTAATGCTGATTGATATATTTTTTTCATTGTAAAATTGTAAATATGAATTAAGATTACACTCTTTTTTCTTTACTGAAGTTTTATCCCAATGGGTTTTACTTAGTAAAATTTTTAATGAGGCAATCATGACATCAATAAAATTTTAAATTTTAGTTTTATATTTTCATTTTTATATCCTTATTTTTTAATAAAATTTATAATTTCTATTATGTGCTTAATTTATTTTTTAATTTAGTAATATTTAAATAAAAATAACTACTAAGCAAACACTGATAAATAATTATAGTCTAAAACAACTAGACTTAAAAGTTTAATTATAATATTAAGTTAACTAACTAACTAATATTATAATTATTAAGTACTAACTAAGCAATTATAATATAAATATAAATATAAAAATTAATAGAAATAATATAATAAATTTTTTTAACAAAGTATAAAATTTTTAATTTTTTATCTAAGATAAATTATTAAATTATCAAAAATATACAAATTTATTCAAAAATTAGAAATAAAAAATTAAATTAAATAAAAATTAAAAAAATTAAGCTAAGCCCGCGAGCCGGGCTGGGCTGGGCTTATATTTCAAAAATTCGGTTGGTCCGTAATTTCAACGGGCCGGCCCGAATTTTGGAAATAGCCCATCGGGCTCGGGCCGAGCAGCCCCAATTCCCAGCACTCAGCCATTGCCCGGCCTGAATTCCCAGCACTCAACAGTATTCCAGTATTCTCCATTCCAGCTTTCTCGCTTCTCTTGCAACACTCAGCCATTGCCCAGTGAGCCCCTTTACCTTTCTTTTTTAGTCAATGCATAGGATAATATAATTCTCTAAATTTTTTTTTATTTTTGTGTCTTGGTGGGTCCCTATCCTCCTTTTTCTTTGATTTTCTTGCCCGCTTTTGGTGTTAATAAAGGCTTCAATATGCTAATAGTCGACTATTGGTAGGTCCCAATAGGTCAAAATTGATTGTTCTCTTTAATATCTGGGATTGAATCTTGCTGTGGTCCTTCTCTGACTCTTTTTGAGTTTAAATTTTTTCGCATCTTGACCTTTTTCTGATTCAATCATCAATTTTGTTGTTGTTTTGTTTTTGCTTTTTGGATACTGTTTCCCCATCCATTTTGACCTAATCTGTTGTATTTTTGCGTGTTTTTCTTTTTCCCGAAACTTCAGAAATTATGTTGACTCTCGCATTCCCTTCACGTGCTTGCATTCCAAGAAGGAATGTTTGTCAAGTTGTGACAACTACCACGGTAATGCTTCCTTATCAATAGAGCATTTAATTTAATTTAATTTTTTTATTTGAATGTTTGATCTTTTTGTTTACTTTCATTTTCGTTCATTAATTCAAATTAATTTCTGACAAAAGTGGATCTTAATTAATTACTGACGGTCTAACTACCCTTAATCTAATGTTAATACTCTGACAAAAAGTCACTTATTTAATTATATACAGATCAACAACTCATGTTCTCTGAAAATCAGTGCCATGGCAGAACCAAAAACTCACACTGTGCTCCATGGTATGTTTGGCATTGTCTAGATATTAATCAACCTTCATGACACTGTTATACATTTTTTTTGGCGTACGGATTATGATATCATTTAAAAGCTTTTTGATAAATATATCATTTAAAAGCTATGATCTACTATAGTACTAGTATTATCAATGGGTCGGGCCGGGTCGGCCCGAATTTTTGAAATAGCCCATCGGGCTCGGGCCGGGCCGCCCGAATTCCCAGCACTCAGCCATTGCCCGGCCCAGTATTTAGCCACTGCCCAGCCCGAATTCCCAAATTCCCAGCACTCAATAGTATTCCAGTATTCTACATTCCAGCTTTCTCGCTTCTCTTACAACACTCAACCATTGCCCAGTGAGCCCATTTCTCTTTCTTTTTTAGTCCATGCATAGAATAATATTCTTTTCTGAATTGTTTTGATTTTTGTGTCTTGGTGGGTCCCTATCCTCCTTTTTCTTTGATTTTCTTGCCCGCTTTTGATGTTAATAAATGTTTCAATATGCTAATAATCGACTTTTGGTAGGTCCCAATTGGTCAAAATTGACTGTTCTCTTTAATATCTGGGATTGAATCTTGCTGTGGTCCTTCTTTGACTCTTTTCGAGTTTAAATTTTTTCAAATCTTGACCTTTTTCTTATTCAATCATCAATTTTGCGGCTGTTTTGTTTTTGCTGTTTGGATACTGTTTACCCATCCATTTTGACCTAATCTGTTGTCTTCTCCATTTCAGCTTTCTCGCTTCTCTTGCAACACTCAGCCATTGCCCAGTGAGTCCCTTTCTCTTTCTTTTTTAGTCCATGCATAGGATAATATTTTTTTCTGAATTTTTTAGATTTTTGTGTCTTGGTGGGTCCTTATCTTCCTTTTTCTTTGATTTTCTTGCCCGCTTTTGTTGTTAATAAAGGCTTCAATATGCTAATAATCGACTATTGGTAGGTCCAAATTGGTCAAAATTGTCTGTACACTTTAATATCTGGGATTGAATCTTGAGTGGTCCTTCTTTGGCTCTTTTCGAGTTTAAATTTTTTCGAATCTTAATCTTTTTTCAGATTCAATCATCAATTTTGCAGCTGTTTTGTTTTTGCTTTTTGGATATTATTTCCCCATCCTTTTTGACTTACTATGTTGTATTTTTGCGTGTTTTTCTTTTTCCTGAAACTTCAGAAATTATTTTGACCCTCACATTCCCTTCACGTGCTTGCATTCCAAGAAGGAATGTTTGTCAAGTTGTGACAACTTCCACGGTAATGCTTCCTTATCAATAGAGCATTTAATTTAATTTAATTTTTTTATTTGAATGTTTGATCTTTTTGTTTACTTTCATTTTCGTTCATTAATTCAATATTAATTTCTGACAAAAGTGGATCTTAATTAATTACTGACGGTCCAACTACCCTTAATTTAATGTTAATACTCTGACAAAAAGTCTCTTAGTTAATCATATACAAATCAACAACTCATGTTCTATGAAAAACAGTGCCATGACAGAACCAAAAACTCACATTGTGCTCCGTCGTACGTTTGGCATTGTCTAGATATTAATCAACCTTCATGACACTGTTATACATTTTTTTTTGGCGTACGGATTATGATATCATTTGAAAGCTATGATCTACTATAGTACTAGTATTTTGAATGGGCCAGGCTGGGCCAGCTCGAATTTTTGAAATAGCCCATCAGGCTCGAGCTGGGCAGCCCGAATTCCCAGCACTCAGCCATTGCCCGGCCCGAATTCCCGAATTCCCTGCACTCAACAGTATTTAAATATTCTCCAATCCAGCTTTCTCGCTTCTCTTGTAACACTCAGCCATTGCCCTATTGGCCCCTTTCTCTTTCTTTTTTAGTCCATGCATAGGATAATATTCTTTTCTGAATTGTTTTGATTTTTGTGTCTTGGTGGGTCCCTATCCTCCTTTTTCTTTGATTTTCTTGCCCGCTTTTGGTGTTAATAAATGCTTCAATATGTTAATAATCGACTATTGGTAGGTCCCAATCGGAAAAAATTGACTGTTCTCTTTAATATCTGAGATTGAATCTTGCTGTGGTCCTTCTTTGACTCTTTTCGAGTTTAAATTTTTTCGAATCTTGACCTTTTTCTTATTTAATTATCAATTTTGCTGCTGTTCTATTTTTGCTTTTTGGATACTGTTTCCACATCCATTTTGACCTAATCTGTTGTATTTTTGCGTGTTTTTCTTTCTCCCGAAACTTCAGAAATTATGTTGACTCTCGCATTCCCTTCACGTGCTTGCATTCCAAGAAGGAATGTTTGTCAAGTTGTGACAACTTCCATGGTAATGCTTCCTTATCAATAGAGCATTTAATTTAATTTAATTTTTTTATTTGAATGTTTGATCTTTTTGTTTACTTTCATTTTCGTTCATTAATTCAATATTAATTTTTGACAAAAGTGGATCTTAATTAATTACTGACGGTCCAACTACCCATAATTTAATGTTAATACTATGACAAAAAGTCTCTTAGTTAATTATATACAGATCAACAACTCATGTTCTCTGAAAATCAGTGCCATGGCAGAACCAAAAACTCACACTATGCTCCGTGGTACGTTTGGCATTGTCTAGATATTAATCAACCTTCATGACACTGTTATACATTTTTTTTGGCGTACGGATTATGATATCATTTAAAAGCTTTTTGTTAAGTATATCATTTAAAAGCTGTGATCTACTATAGTACTAGTATTTTCAATATGCCATGTCGGGCCGGCCCGAATTTTTGAAATAGTCTATCGGGCTCGGGCCGGGCAGCCCGAATTCCCAGCACTCAGCCATTGCCCGGACCGAATTTCCGAATTCCCTGCACTCAACAATATTCCAGTATTCTCCATTCCAGCTTTCTCGCTTCTCTTGCAACACTCAGCCATTGCCCAGTGAGCCCCTTTCTCTTTCTTTTTTAGTCCATGCATAGGATAATATTCTTTTCTAAATTTTTTTTATTTTTGTGTCTTGGTGGGTCCCTATCCTCCTTTTTCTTTGATTTTCTTGCCCGCTTTTGAAGTTAATAAATGCTTCAATATGTTAATAATCGACTATTGGTAGGTCCCAATCGGTAAAAATTGACCGTTATCTTTAATATCTGGGATTGAATCTTACTGTGGTCCTTCTTTGACTCTTTTCGAGTTTAAATTTTTCGAATCTTGACCTTTTTTCAGATTCAGTCATCAATTTTGCAGTTGTTTTGTTTTTGCTTTTTGGATATTGTTTCCCCCATCCTTTTTGACCTAATCTGTTGTATTTTTGCGTGTTTTTCTTTTTCCTGAAACTTCAGAAATGATGTTGACTCTCGCATTCCCTTCACGTGCTTTCATTCCAAGAAGGAATGTTTGTCAAGTTGTGACAACTTCCACGGTAATGCTTCCTTATCAATAGAGCATTTAATTTAATTTAATTTTTTTATTTGAATGTTTGATCTTTTTGTTTACTTTCATTTTCGTTCATTAATTCAATATTAATTTCAGACAAAAGTGGATCTTAATTAATTACTGACGGTCCAACTACCCATAATTTAATGTTAATACTATGACAAAAAGTCTCTTAGTTAATTATATACAGATCAACAACTCATGTTCTCTGAAAATCAGTGCCATGGCAGAACCAAAAACTCACACTGTGCTCCGTGGTACGTTTGACATTGTCTAGATATTAATCAACCTTCATGACACTGTTATACTTTTTTTTTTGACATACAGATTATGATATCATTTAAAAGCTTATTGTTAAGTATATCATTTAAAAGCTATGATCTACTATAGTACTAGTAGTTTCAATGGGCCGGGTCGAATTTTTGAAATAGCCCATCGGGCTCGTGCCGGGTAGCCCAAATTCCCAGCATTCAGCCATTGCACGACCCGAATTCCCTGCACACAACAATATTCCAGTATTCTCCATTCCAGCTTTCTCGCTTCTCTTGCAATACTCAGCCATTGCCCAATGAGCCCCTTTCTCTTTCTTTTTTAGTCCATGCATAGGATAATAATCTTTTCTGAATTTTTTTGATTTTTGTGTCTTGGTGGGTCCCTATCCTCCTTTTTCTTTGATTTTCTTGCCCGCTTTTGGTGTCAATAAATGCTTCAATATGTTAATAATCGACTATTGGTAGGTCCCAATCGGTAAAAATTGACCGTTCTCTTTAATATCTGGGGTTGAATCTTACTGTGGTCCTTCTTTGACTCTTTTCGAGTTTAAATTTTTCGAATCTTGACCTTTTTTCAGATTCAGTCATCAATTTTGCAGTTGTTTTGTTTTTGCTTTTTGGATATTGTTTCCCCCATCCTTTTTGACCTTAATCTGTTGTATTTTTGCGTGTTTTTCTTTTTCCTGAAACTTCAGAAATGATGTTAACTCTCGCATTCCCTTCACGTGCTTTTATTCCAAGAAGGAATGTTTCTCAAGTTGTGACAACTTCCACGGTAATGCTTCCTTATCAATAGAGCATTTAATTTAATTTAATTTTTTATTTGAATGTTTGATCTTTTTGTTTACTTTCATTTTCGTTCATTAATTCAATATTAATTTCTGACAAAAGTGGATCTTAATTAATTAGTGACGGTCCAACTACCCTTAATTTAATGTTAACACTCTGACAAAAAGTCTTTAAGTTACTTATATACAGATCAACAACTCATGTTCTCTGAAAATCAGTGCCATGGCAGAACCAAAAACTCACACTGTGCTCCGTGGTATGTTTGGCATTGTCTAGATATTAATCAACCTTCATGACATTGTTATACTTTTTTTTTTGGCGTACAGATTATGATATCATTTAAAAGCTTATTGTTAAGTATATAATTTAAAAGCTACGATCTACTATAGTACTAGTAGTTTCAATGGGCCGGGCCGAATTTTTGAAATAGCCCATCGGGCTCGTGCCGGGTAGCTCAAATTCCCAGCACTCAGCCATTGCACGACCCGAATTCCCTGCACACAAAAATATTCCAGTATTCTCCATTCCAGCTTTCTCGCTTCTCTTGCAACACTCAGCCATTGCCTAGTGAGCCCCTTTCTCTTTCTTTTTTAGTCCATGCATAGGATAATAATCTTTTCTGAATTTTTTGATTTTTATGTCTTGGTGGGTCCCTATCCTCCTTTTTCTTTGATTTTCTTGCCCGATTTTGGTGTCAATAAATGCTTCAATATGTTAATAATCGACTATTGGTAGGTCTCAATCGGTAAAAATTGATTGTTCTCTTTAATATCTGGGGTTGAATCTTACTGTGGTCCTTCTTTGACTCTTTTTGAGTTTAAATTTTTCGAATCTTGACCTTTTTTCAAATTCAGTCATCAATTTTGCAGTTGTTTTGTTTTTGCTTTTTGGATATTGTTTCCCCCATCCTTTTTGACCTAATCTGTTGTATTTTTGCGTGTTTTTCTTTTTCCTGAAACTTCAGAAATGATGTTGACTCTCGCATTCCCTTCACGTGCTTTCATTCCAAGAAGGAATGTTTGTCAAGTTGTGACAACTTCCACGGTAATGCTTCCTTATCAATAGAGCATTTAATTTAATTAATTTTTTTTATTTGAATGTTTGATCTTTTTGTTTACTTTCATTTTCGTTCATTAATTCAATATTAATTTCTGACAAAAGTGGATCTTAATTAATTAGTTACGGTCCAACTACCCTTAATTTAATGTTAACACTCTGACAAAAAGTCTCAAAGTTACTTATATACAGATCAACAACTCATGTTCTCTGAAAATCAGTGCCATGGCAGAACCAAAAACTCACACTGTGCTCCGTGGTATGTTTGACATTGTCTAGATATTAATCAACCTTCATGACACTGTTATACATTTTTTTTTTGGCGTACGGATTATGATATCATTTAAAAGCTTTTTGTTTAGTATATCATTTAAAAGCTATGATCTACTATAGTACTAGTATATTCAATGGGCCTGGCCGAGCTGACCTGAATTTTTTAAATAGCCCATCGGGCTCGGGCTGGGCAGCCCGAATTCCCAGCACTCAGCCATAGCCCGGCCTGAATTCCTAAATTCCCTGCACTCAACAGTATTGCAGTATTCTCCATTCCAGCTTTCTCGCTTCTCTTGCAACACTCAGCCATTGTCCAGTGAGCCCCTTTCTCTTTCTTGTTTAGTCCATGCATAGGATAATATTATTTTCTGAATTTTTTTGATTTTTGTGTCTTGGTGGGTCCCTATCCTCCTTTTTCTTTGATTTTCTTGCCCGCTTTTGGTGTTAATAAATGCTTCAATATGTTAATAATCAACTATTGGTAGGTCCCAATCGGTAAAAATTGATTGTTCTCTTTAATATCTGGGATTGAATCTTACTGTGGTCCTTCTTTGACTCTTTTCGAGTTTAAATTTTTTCGAATCTTGACCTTTTTCTTATTCAATTATCAATTTTGCTGCTGTTTTATTTTTTCGTTTTGGATACTGTTTCCCCATCCATTTTGACTTAATCTGTTGTATTTTTGCGTGTTTTTCTTTTTCCCGAAACTTCAAAAATTATGTTGACTCTCGCATTCCCTTTACGTGCTTGCATTCCAATTGTCAAGTTGTGACAAATTCCACGGTAATGCTTCCTTATCAATAGAGCATTTAATTTAATTTAATTTTTTTATTTGAATGTTTGATCTTTTTGTTTACTTTCATTTTCGTTTATTAATTCAATAATTATTTTTGACAAAAGTGGATCTTAATTAACTACTGACGGTACAACTACCCTTAAATTAATGTTAATACTCTGACAAAAAGTCTCCTAGTTAATTATATACAGATCAAAAACACATGTTCTGTGAAAATCAGCTCCATGGCAGAGCCAAAAACTCACACTGTGCTCCGTGGTACGTTTGGCATTGTCTAGATATTAATCAACCTTCATGACATTGTTATACATTTTTTTTTTGGCGTTCGGATTATGATATCATTTAAAAGCTTTTTGTTAAGTATATCATTTAAAAGCTATGATCTACTATAGTACTAGTATTTTCAATGGGCCGGGCCGGGCCGACCTGAATTTTTGAAATAGCCCATTGGGCTCGGGTTGGGCAGCCCGAATTCCCAGCACTCAGCCACTGCCCGGCCTGAATTCTCGAATTCCCTGCACTCAACAATATTGCAGTATTCTCCATTCCAGCTTTCTCGCTTCTCTCGCAACACTCAGCCATTGCTCAGTGAGCCCCTTTCTCTTCCTTTTTTAGTCCATGTATAGGATAATATTTTTTTCTGAATTTTTTTGATTTTTGTGTCTTGGTGGGTCCCTATCCTCCTTTTTCTTTGATTTTTCTTGCCCGCTTTTGGTGTTAATAAATGCTTCAATATGTTAATAATCGACTATTGGTAGGTCCCAATCGGTAAAAATTGACTGTTCTCTTTAATATCTGGGATTGAATCTTACTGTGGTCCTTCTGTGACTCTTTTCGAGTTTATATTTTTTCGAATCTGGACCTTTTTCTTATTCAATTATCAATTTTGCAGCTGTTTTATTTTTGCTTTTTGGATACTGTTTCCACATCCATTTTGACCTAATCTGTTGTATTTTTGCATGTTTTTCTTTTTCCCAAAACTTCAGAAATGATGTTGACTCTCGCATTCACTTCACGTGCTTGCATTCCAATTGTCAAGTTGTGACAACTTCCACGGTAATGCTTCCTTATCAATAGAGCATTTAATTTAATTTAATTTTTTTATTTGAATGTTTGATCTTTTTGTTTACTTTCATTTTCATTCATTAATTTAATATTAATTTCTGACAAAAGTGGATCTTAATTAATTACTGACGGTCCAACTACCCTTAATTTAATGTTAATACTCTGACAAAAAGTCTCTTAGTTAATTATATACAGATCAACAACTCATGTTCTCTGAAAATCTGTGCCATGGCAGAACCAAAATCCTACACTGTGCTCCGTGGTACGTTTGGCA
>BKCH01000946.1:0-13151 GCA_008635985.1 Ficus erecta | reverse complement strand
TCGATGGCATCGCAATTGTCAGAAGCAGAAGAGCGTGAGCGGGGTTTTAGTGGCAGAGGACGTTGGAACCAAGTCCGATCTCTATCTGATGCAAAAAATTTGATGAATTATCTGTTCAATTTAGCATCTTCCTCCAGGTAATAAATTAATCCGCACCACTGAATGCACTATAAAGTCTAAAGCAAAGCAATGGCTTGATTATGTTTTTGTTTTCCAATGATGGAATTTCACTGAGATTATGTTTTATTCGTCATTCAAGGTGCTTGTTACGGGATAAAGAAGTCGCATGTAGAGAGAAGGATTCACAAATAAGAGATTTGAAGGGAAAAGTTGTGAATTTAAGTAGTTTGTGTAGAAAATTAGAGATGCAGAATGCAGAACTTGCTCATCAGGTGAAATCTCAGGTTAGTGTTTTTGGTTATCACCGTTTTACGCATGTAAACACGATTCGTTGATAATACGGTTTTGAATTCAGTGGTAATGATGTTTATTCCTTCTCTATGCTACATGTCTTGGATTTAGTCAGCATTCTGAGTACTGAAATTGTGAAGGATCAGAATTGTTTTCAATTTTTTTATTTTTTTATTTTTATAAGCAGATAATTTCGATATTTATTAAGTGACTTGCTCATAGAATCTATTGTTGATGGTCATTGTGGTATTTGCATTCATTCGAGTCATATGGTGTTAGGAGTAGCAAAGTCGACATGTTTTCTCATTATTTTAGATTGTAAGCATACCGTCTCTGGTTTCTAAATTTTCTTTTGGATATTAAGGTTTTGATTTGTTTTCTTGTGTGAACTTTTAACAGAAAAATGCTATGGGAGCTGCAAGAGATTCCACAGACATGGGAAGACACAAGTATGACCTACGCAAACAGGTTAGTGGTTGCTACATTCTCTGATTACCCTCCAATAAACAATGTGTTTTTCTCAATCTTATGCCTTGTATGCTTCTAGGATCATCGGAGCTCCTTCATTGTATTTGAGGACATGGATACATCCGAGTCAGAAAAATCAGATGCAGACGCTGTTGATGATGACGGTGAATGGGTAGCTGATGATGACGACGTTTGGGTAGCTGAGGACGACATGGTATATGGAAACGCCAATCTAAGAAAAGAAATTCCAGGTCCAAAAATCAGTCTAGTGGGCCTTCAAGTAGCAGTGATCAAGAAGGCAAATTGGACAGTGAGGGTGAGGGTATTATGGGTGTTAAAACCACATCAGGAGTATGCTGCACTTGCAGCAAAAGTTCCTCATGCAAAACGAACAAGTGTCAGTGTCGATCTGCTGGGGGCCTTTGCGGGCCATCCTGTGGCTGTGTGGCTCAAAGTGCACGAACCGAGATGAAACAGAGCAGGATAAGCTTCTTGCTTCTCATGGGGCAATGCTGCTTGAGAGTGCATTGATTGAGAAGCCAGCAGAGACAAGGAAGATGGGGCGGGCCAGCAGAAGCCGCTATCTGACATCGGAAAACACAGAGGTATACTTTACACGTGAACGATACCCTTTTACATTACTTCTCCAACTCCAATTTTGAATCTCACGTTTTATGATTCTTGTTTTCGACTTATTGCTAAGTATTGCTTGTGGTTTCTGTTGACTATTACAGGTCAAATCAAATGTGCTGAAGCCTAACAAGAGGAAGAAGTGGAGAACATCTACTATACAGCTTGTTACCAATCCTCCACCTGCCTCACAACCAGACAACAGTGAACTGCATTTGAAGCCTGATAATAATAGTAGTGCAACCGAGCCTGAAATTCCGGTTAGATTACCAAGGGCAATGCGAGCTACAGCAACAAGCATTGTCAATGTATTTAGAGAGAGGAATGCTGATAAACCAGATGAATCAAGTGTCAATAAGGAGTCTGCAATAAATGCTCCTCCCAGAAGTCCTGTCCAGCGGAACAAAACATCGGAAGAGAAGGAGAACTTTGGCCATTAACTTCAATCTTGCGATATACTAGCAACGGTCGTTGCTAGACTTTCACATACACAAACACAGCGGCTAGCCCAAAGTAGTGCCCCACACTAAACCCTTATCTCCTGATTTACTGTTTGTTAAATTCCATGGAAAGATTGACGATAAGACTGTTGTTGTAAAGCTTTCGGCACTTACCATTTGTTTCTCAAATTCTGGTCGCTTTTCGAGTTTGAAGACATTTTTTTGCATTTTCCTTGTATGGGGTAAAGCTAAGGCTAGAAATGCTGGACGAGAGAATACTATTTAGTAACATTTGTTTTATCGCCCTTCGAATTTATTGAAAACTTGGCTCGGTGTAAATCATTCAATGGTTATGAATTTGTATTAATGTGGTTTCTTGATGGTGGTATGAATTTTTAAATGAAATACAAGTTATGCAACAAACACAGCCTTAACATTAACTGCGGTGCTTGTATAACGTATATATACAGCCTCCATTGGAATCATTGGTTCGAACCCGCATTTCAAAAACTATTCTACAGAATATCTTTGTTCAAACTTATGATTGAAATGGACCAATTTCTTGCCATCATATAAGTTAGGAAACTTTGCTGAGGGTTAAGCTTTCGGTGATCCAGTAATTGGGTTGAGTGCAACCCAGTGCGTGCATGTTGAACTGAATGAGCAGATTTTTCTGATCTTCATTTTCCTGAAGCCACGGCGGTTTTTCCTAGATGCACAAGACGATGGCCGATGGCTCTTCCTGCTTTGTGATCAGATGTTCGAAGGGTAATCCTGCAGAAACCAGACGAGAATTCAGTAATTTCTTATCGAATGCATTATTATAATATTTATTTGTTATGACTAAAAAAAAAAAAAAAAAAAACCACTGGGATCATTCAGATTTCAGTCCTAGCTGTTTCATGGTAATGGAATTCCTTCCTACTCCTCTCCTGTGTTCTTTCTCTTCCCATTCTTTAACAAAACTGAGTAGTTTTCTATACATAAATGGAAACAAAAAATTCGGGGAAAAAAAATTCTTCCAATTGATGAACAAAGAAGCTTTCAAAATATCTGTACAATCTTCATAATTAAAACGGGAGAGATTGCGGTAAAATCTCTTTTAGAAGCACTATCAGTAATTAACCATCTAAGGACTATTATTAAGATACTTTTAAAGTGTACGGCTGTGATTTTGTATAAATTTAATATTGGTTATACCAAATCTCCTCTCTTTTTCCTAAAAAATAAAACATAAAAAATAAAAAATAAAACTCTTCACTTTCTCTTCTTCACCGCCATACACTCTTTCTCCTCTCTTTCTCTCTCTTCTTCACCGCCGGTGACCGCACGAGTGGGTGCGCGATGGCCGGCGGTGCTGAGGTGGTGGAGGGGCGGTTGGGCGTGCTTGGCCGGTGACGGCGCTATGGCCGCCGTGCTAGGGACCGGGGGGGAGGGGGGGTGGGGGTGGGGCTGGCCGCGATGGCACGAGTGGTTGCGCGGTGGCCGTCATGCTGGGGTGGGGGGGTGGGGCGGTTGGGCATGCTGGCCAGAGACGGCGCGATGGCCGACGTGCTGGGGTGGGTTAGTTCTCTCCTCTCTTTCTCTCTTCTTCACTGCCACACACTCTCTCCTTTCTCTCTCTTCTCTTCTTCACCACCGGTGACAGAGCAAGTGGGTGCGTGATGGCCGGCATGCTGAGGTGGGGGGAGGGGCGGTTGGGCTTGCTGGGGTGGGCCGGTTGGGTGTGCTTGCTGGCGTCCATGGATATTACCTTTTTTTTCCTTTCAATGTTTTAATTTTTTTTTTTTTGTAATCCTACGTACCAGTGCCTATTTTATCCACAATGCACCTTCAATATCTTAGTCATTGAATTAAATTTGAATGGTCTAAAAATGATAATTATTAATAGTGTCTCTAAAAAAGACTCTACTACATACTCTCCTAAAACAAAATTAGCTATATATTTTTTTTAGGAAAACTATGATAGAGTCTATTTATATATCATATCGGTAGAGCTCATTTTATAGCCGTTTTGATATATTTTAACAATTAAAATGTTGTTTATGTATCATATTTATTATGCATCTTAGGTTATAATATTTTAACTTAAGAAATTAAAAAATTAAAGAAATAAAAAAAAAACCCAAGCATCACCCCCTCCCCGGTGACCTTTTGCTGATGCCCCCCCCCCCCCCAAAAACCGGATCGGTGAAACAATCGCCCTTCTAATAAAAACCCGACTTGCGAGGCCCCCCAACCCGATCTGCGAGTCCCCCTGTTCTGGCGACGGCGAATCGGCCCCCACCAAAAAAACCCCGACCCTGCAAACCCCCCCCCCCCCCCCCAACGTTCACCGGCCCCCGATCTGGCGACTACGAATTGCCCACCCCTGGCCCCTTTCGACAACCTTCCACTGGCCCTTTCACATTAGAGAACTTCGAAATTTTTTTTGGTGCAATCCTGTAGATCAGTATGTATTTTAGTTATCATGCATCCTTAACTTCTTGTCCATTTTATTAATTTTGAATGACCTTAGAGGGTCTATCGAGAGGATAAATAAAATTGTCTCTACCGTAGTTTTTCCCATTTTCTTTAAAACTTATGTGCAATAAAAAATTCAAAATGTCAATAAGTACAAGTGTCCTCACTACTGATTTCAATTTATCCTTTTTAAATCTTCATTTAAAAGAAAGTGAATAATTTTCCGATGAGGCTAGCTCAACGGATTGGAAGGAGAAGCTCAAAATCTAGATTTTAAACTTGAATAATAAGATTTTTTCCTTTAAATTAATAAAATTAATACCCATAGGGCTCAAAATCTAGATTTTAAACTTGAATAATAAGATTTTTTCCTTTAAATTAATAAAATTAATACCCATAGGGTCCTTACAAAAGAGAGAGAGAAAAAAAAAAAAAAGGGAAAGGATTATTAAACCTAGGAAAGGTTAGGGTAAAACTCTTTTTATATATCCTATCGGTAGAGCTTCATATAAAACCGTATAAATTTAATCGAATAGACAAGAAATTAAGGGTGTACAATAACTGAAATAGACACTAATCTATGAGATTTCACCAAAAAAAAAAATTGAAGCCCTCTAATTGTTCTTCTTCGTCGAGCGAGGGAGGGGGGCCGGTGGAAGGTTGCCAGAGGAGGGGCCCAGGTGGGTGATTTCGCAATTTCACCCTCACCGGACGTGGGGGTTGTTCGAGGACGCCGAACGTAGAAGGGTTGCGGTTTCGCAGGTTGGTGTTGGGGGGGGGGGGGGGGTGGGGTTTCGAAGGTTGGTGGATGGGGGTGATTCATGCTATCGCCGAATGACCGACAGGGTGGGGGCAGTTTTGAAGGTTGGTGGTGGGGCAATTTGTGATTTGCCCTCGCCGAACGGCCGAGGTTGGCGATTTGTAATTCACCGTCACCGAACGCCTGGGGGGTGGGCCGATTCGCGATTCGTCGTTGCCAAAACGGTCGTGGGGACGATTCACCCTTGCTGAACTTGGTTTTTTTTTTTTTTTGGGGGGGGGGGGGGTGGGGGTTTCACACCAACGAATAGCGGGAGATCGCCAGAACGGAGGAGATTTGATATGTAGTTCCACCGTGGGGGGTGTCGATTGTCAGTGGCGGGGGTGGTTTTCCAGTAAAGGTTGGTTTTTTTTTAAATTTTTTTTTATTTTGCTGTAGTTTTTTTTTTTTAATTTTTTAGATTATAATAATATAAGATAAGGTGTATCATAAATTTCATAAATAAATAACATCTCAACCGTTAAAATATATCTAACGGTTTATAAAATAAGCTCTACTGATAGGGTATATAAACGGAATTCTATTGCAGACTTTCCCATTAAATCAACAAAGCAAAGAAAAGAAAAAGAAAAGCGTAAAGAAAACGAAAGTGGAATGGTACAGCCTCCCAAAGCTTCAACGTTCACTTGATCCTCCCTTAAATTTTTTTTTTTTTTTGAAGGAAAAGAAAAACGCCCACTTAATACATTACTTGAATAAAAATTGAAAAATTGAAAAAAAAAAAAAAAAAAAAAAAAAAACCCTAATCCGACGTGGCTGGCAAAATTTGAATCAAAAAATGTTCCCTCCACTTAATACAAGAACGGTGACGTGGCACATCTTGAGCTTCTTCTGTACAATACAGACCCAGAAGTTCACCTCCATAATAAAAAGGAAGAGAACACACAGCAATTAGCCGATCTCTGATCTCCTACACCGACCCCCACCGAGCGTTGCCCTGCTCCCTCACTCACCGGCGTTGAAGACTGCGCCACGAGATGAAGAAAACCAAGCGTGGATCCAAGCATTCCGCCGACGCCGACGCCTACTCCGGCGAAGATAGTCTCCGGCAATGCCAGAACAGAGTCCGCGAGCTCGAACATGAAAATCAATCCTATAAGGTACGTGACTGTTGTTTCATTTTTCTCTGGAGGAGTCTGTTTGGTTAGTGAGAAACCGTTGGGAAAAGGGGGGTGGAGGTGGAAGCGACGATGTTTATTTGGCTGAGTTTGATAAATCTTGCGTGGTGGAGTTGCTGGGACCCTAGCTGTTCTGCGTTTCGAGATTTTGAGCGAATTGGAAATCTAAGCTCGAGTCTGTCCTCTCGAGGATCTAGAATTGAATTCGTATAATTGTGTAGGTTATGCTTTGATTTCTTGGGAAAAAATTGGAGATTTCACTTGAAAGAAGAGTATGATGATTTTGTTGATTTCGAATATTTAACAAAAAAGTTTTGTGGAAGAATCTGTGGACAGCAGATGAAATTGTAAGGAAATGAAACAGAATTTACTATTCTTTCTTACTGATCTCCATATGGGTTTTAGTTTCCGAACAATTGCGAAAGTTCCTTACATTTCTTCTGGGGAAAATTGGCAGAAGGAGATTGAAGAGCTCAAGGACAAGCTTGGAAATGTTTCATCCACTCTTACTGAAAGTGCCCAGAAGCTCAAAGAAGATTATCTTCAAAAGCTAACTGTCCTTGAAGACCAGGTTAATTTCGGTTTAGATTTCGAGTGTGCGTTTAGCACAAATTTTGCATGGTCTTGGACTAAAATTGGTTTATCCAGGTTGCGAATTTGAAGAATAAGCTAGAAGTTAAGTCTCAATTATCGGTCATAAGATCCAAAGGGGACGAAGCAACAAAACAATTGCAGTATGAGATTCAAAGTTTGAAGACTGTAAAGGTGGGAAACTTTTGTAGATGAGACATGCCCATGTTGAGTCATTAATTCTTCTTCGTTATCAACTTTTTTTTTTTTTTTGGCCTATTTAGGTTCAACTGCAATGTAAGCTGAAGGTAGAGTCGCTGCAATTCCGGTCATCTAAGGCTTCACTGGAAAAAAAAGGTTCTTCAGGTATTTCACGAAAATTCACCACTCCATTTTTGGCATCTTATTGCCCAACATTGCTCTTTAATCTGGTGACTCGTTGTATTTGGTGCACGTTTAATGTTCTTGGATGTATTTGGCATTCGTATTTAAAATTTTGGAACTTCTTTTCTTGCTTCACCAGATCAAGCGAGAGAGTAGGAGAAATCAATATGAGTTGTGTAAGCTATTGGACTCTAACCAGAGACTGAAGATGGTAAACAACTTTTACACTTAGTAATTATCCATATGCTTTGTTTGTATCTGTGTAACTTACGACCTAATATCTCATCCTTTGATCCTTGCATGATAGGTTTTGCAACGAAAGACCTTAGAAGCTTCCATGACTACTAAACGTCTGAAAGAGCTGTTAGAATCTCGAAAAGCTTTGCCACGCAAGACAACAGGCTAGGATCCTACTTCCTTGATTTAGCTCGTGTTTGTGTTATAACATGGAAACACGTATAATGAGCAAAATAAAGCTGACGTCCTCCCTTCTTGGTTATACGTGATACAGGTTCCAGAAACGGGATTAATCCAGGAATTGAGGTATTTCATCCAAGTTAAAAATTTTATAGCTTGTGGAGACACTTATTCTTCGATTAAATATTGATAATTTATAGTAGTACAATGTTCACCGGGCTGTTTCTGTTTATGTGGTAGATTGGTTGACGTGTTTGAATTCTTTTAAAAGAATGTTCTCTTGCACTAGCATGTGGTCCTTCAATTAGTAACTAGTGTCGTATTTTTAAATTTTTGGTTTCTGACGCATAACAAGTACTGATGATGCACATTTTGGAATATATACTCTGAAGTATACGTTTCCGCTCTTTAAACAACCAAAGGATATTTTAGGCAAAGTAGAAAGTTGCATTCCTGGGGAAGTTTTTCATATGATATACCAATTGATGCAGGGTTTGGAGCATGAGCTTGACGTCACAAGGCAGTTGCATGGAGTCTGTTCTAAATATGAACGTCAAATTGAAGTGTGAGTTCCACTAATTAGTTTACTCTCTCTCCCCCCCCTCCTTCTCTCTCGGTAATGTGGAATAAGTATTTTGGAAACTGTGCTTTAGTAATGCATTTTCTTGTTTCATCCGGTTAGAATGGCTGAGGAGAGTGCGAGGCTAAAGGAAGAACTGGAGGTGCTGAAGGAAGAAAACTTAAGGTGAGAAGAAGTCTTCGTATCTGATTTTCTTCATGTAAACGATTGGAGTGTTCTTTTCCTTGGCTGTAGTTTATATTTATGGCATTCGACCTTTTCGTTTGAACCCTTTCCCGCTCTCTCCTTAAGGTACCAATCACAAGAGAAAGATGTTCACTCTTTGGAGGAGAGTCCAGGCATAAATGAGCTGAAGGAACAAGTACTTAGCCTGGGTGGTTTGCTCAGACAATTAAGACTACAAAAAGCTGAACTCGATCATGGCAACAAGTCACAGGTTAGTATTCAAGAAATCCCGAGACTTGGTATTCTAAAAGCTTCATCTAATATTTCGGAATCTCGGATGATCAGGATGTTTCAAGTCATATCTCTGCCAGTGAAACGAGAAGTGATCAGTCAGTGAAGAACATAAACTCATCTGGATCAAAGCATTCCAAACCAAGCAATGTTCCGAGGAACAAGAGTGCATCAAGCATGTGCTGCTCATGCGGTAAGAGGTCTTTGTGCAAAACGACGAAATGCCAATGTCGTCATGCGGGTGGCAGCTGCGGGACATCTTGCGGCTGTTCAGCCTCCAAGTGCACCAACAGAGAAGCTTCCCCGATCCAGTTGAATGACTCGCCACAATCCCAGATTTCTGGAACCAAAGTTGATTCTCCAACAATCGTTGGATCAGTGAAAGGCGCCACCACCCATGCTTCTCAAGGTCAAACGATACTTCAGAGTGCACTACTTGTGGAGCCTGCTGAGAAGATTGATAATCTCGGGCCAAACAAGAAGCCTTTGTCCGACATTGGGAATATAAGACTGCGAGCTACAAGAAAGTTTGCATAAACTATATTGTTGAAGATTGAAATGCTTCTAACCGGATACTACAATTGCTCGATGATTGGATAAAGCGGATTTGTTTTTTTAATAAATCATTTGTTGAAATAGTTTGTTTTTTTTTTTTTGCGTTGTTTGATTGAGAGACAAGAAAAGTAACCCGAATGTTGTAATTGGAATGGTTGATAAGAATTTGAGTTGAAAGAAAAAAACAAAGAACCAAACAAATGTGATGCATTTTTTCCCCCTTGTAGTTCGAGAATTAATATAAATCAAGTGTGTTGATCTCGAGGCTTTCAATGGGTCACGAGTAATTTTGGCTTTTAAAAGAGAGGCAAAAATGGGATCATTTGAAAATCCTCCATCTGTTTGAATGTGATTGTTTTATCGGTCTTTCAATATGTTGCATTGTTTTGGACACAATACATTTGTTAACTTGGAATAGAATGTTAGTTAATTAACATGAAAATTTTGCCACGCTAATCAGATTAACTCACTGAAGGAATTTGTTAAAAAATAAAAAGAAGTAAATGTCATGTTTATAAGAAAATAATCAAAATAAATAGTAGATTTAAAAAAAATTTAAATTAAATAATAAATTTATGTGATCAATTATTTATTTATTAAAAATAAGTAGTAATTTATCATAAATATGCTATTTGGTTTAGACAGTTTCAAACTTTGCTCTTTACTTTTCTTAATTTCATAAAAATACTATTTACTACGATTTCTAAAAAAACGAATTCTAAAAAAGGGGGAATACCAAGGGAGGTTTTCTTCATTTATTAGAAATAGAAAGATACATCCCTAAATAAAACAAAAATAGAAAGATATTCGTAAAAACATAATGGGAGGCTTCAGTTTTAAATTTAAAGTTTCGACCAAATCACAAGTCAAATGTCAATACAAATTATACTCATATCCTCTTATATAAGCTCTAAGCACATATGCTTTATCTTCTGGCAAGTGACAAATACCAGTCAGTCCCCAGAGTGTATGACTTTTGAAAACAAAATCTAAAATTTATTACAGAAAAAGTCTATCCTTGCAAAAAAAAAAACCGACCTCCAGAAAAGCAGAAAACTTTAGATCTTAAGCTTTCACATTATTTATGATCTGTAAAGCTTCTCCATCGGTTTTCCTGAATCTCATGGCGCTGCTTTAAGCCTCTGGACCACTAAAAATGGCTTCTTGTTTGTTGTCAACTTCATATTTAAACCATCTCCAGAACCAATTTTAAGTTGGGACTCTTAACTGATTTTGAGTTGGGTAGTCCAGTAATTGAGTTGCTCGGCAACGCATGATGAGCCTGTCGAACCATATGAACAGAATTTCTCAACCGCATTTTCCACTCCAAGATAGTCGTATACATCCTTGTCAAACACTGGGTTTATGCTTTTCAGCTCATCAAGAGTCAAGTCCTGAAGCTGGCAGTTCTTTGATACGCATAATGCAACAGACCTCCCAACTATGTCATGAGAAGTTCTGAAGGGTACTCCCTGCAGAAACAAGATGATATATTTCAAAAATAACTTATCAAATAAATAAAAGACTCGATTTCGATTAACAAACGAGGTTGATTAATTAGCTTGCCTTCTTCACGAGATAATCGGCTAGTGTGGTAGCATCGAGATGACCAGCCGGTAAAGCCTTTTTTATTCTGTCCCGATTGAAGGTAATGTTCTGTGCAAACTCAGCTGACACCTCAAGCATTCCCGAAATTGTCTTGACGCTGTCAAATACAGGTTCCTTGTCTTCCTGTCTTGAGATAAAAGAAAAAAGTTTCTGAATTAAACACAAAAACTTGTAAAGCGCAAGAGAAATTCGTTCTATGTCACATGAATTCTGAGTGAATTCGAAAACTCAGAAAAATAGATCATCATGGGAAAGTTCTGGATAGAGCACAGATGCAAAGGAAATATAGAGCTCAGATCAAGATACGACCGGTGTCAGGTTTAAAAGCATGCATGATATATATATACACCGTTGAACCTTAAATTGAGCCAGTGAAAGAACGTTTACCTGCAAATCGCGATTGTACGCCAGAGGAAGTCCTTTGCACAGCATGAGGAGAGTAACCAGGTCCCCTACTACTCTAGCAGACTTTCCACGAACAAGCTCCATAGGATCTGGATTTTTCTTCTGAGGCATGATACTACTTCCAGTTGAAACAGAGTCACTAGGCGTGATAAATCCAAACTCTTCCGAAGCCCATAATACCCATTCCTCCCCGAGCCGAGAAAGATGAATGGCGGTGATTGAATTAGCAGAAAGAAGCTCTAACACAAAATCTCTGTCTGACACTGCATCAATACTGTAAATAAATTAAGTTAAACAGCTATCCGAGAGAGCCATATGTCACTCAGCATGTAGAAGGCACAGGCAAAGCAAATAGGAAAAGAAATAATTTTGACTAGAGGGCTTAATATGAAACGAACCAAAAAGCATAAATCTAAAAATCATGTATGCTTACACCATGATAATTGTAAATCACCCTGAATATACCTGTTTCTCATGGGAGCAGTGAATCCTAAAGCGTGAGAAGTCATAAACCGGTCAATTGGAAGGCCAGTACCAGCCAATGCACAAGCGCCTAATGGGCTGAAGTTCAATCGAACTCTGCAATCTACTAAACGATCAGCATCCCGTTCAAGCTACAAGAGTACATAGTCGCCACAGTTAACATCACTGGAGACAGACAGGAAAAGCTACAAGCGTATCATAAGATACAAGGACAATTTAATTATAGAATCATAGACCTGATTGTCACTAAAAAGATTGATCTACATGCATGCATGATAAACTATACTTTCAGAGATGAATCAATGAATAAATGTAAGGATTTCAAATTCTTTAAGTTAAGTTCGGATATAACTGAAAAGTTAGAATTAAAAAATTTCCTAGTTCAGCAGGGATTAACACATTCTTCTCATAGTTGTTGTTTTTTTTTTTTGAAGTGACTACTTTTTCCAGTTCTTACGCTTATCTGAAGGATGCAAATTCACACAAACAGCAATCATATCAAATCCATATTTCACAGATCAATATGTTCTTCAGTTCATGGTTAAGAAAAACTATTCTTGTTGCTCTACTAACAAACAAGGAATCATAAATGTGTCGACATAAACCATTAGCCCAAAAATCTAAAACGTAACATCACCATATCAAGATATATATAGAAATCACATCGTTCCCTAACAATTTGAGTAAAAATGGATCAGTTCAAACTTCAAACCTGCTCAACAAAAGCTAACAGAAGGTGCTGCAGAAGAACAGGCTGCGCCCTCTGCAAGTGCGTATAACCAGGAACAATAAGACCCTCATTCTTTAATGCCAATTTCACCAATGCAACCTGAAGATGTCTAATGCGTTCAACAACAGAATCAATCGCATCCCGACACCATAGACGGAAGTCAGTCAACACTTGATCGTTCCGACTACGAGCCGTATGCAGCTTTTTTGCAGGTTCACCAATCATATCAATAAGCGCTGCTTCGATGTTCATGTGTACATCCTCCCTATCAGTTCTCCAGACAAACTCCCCCTTTTCGATAAGCCTCTCTATCTCATCAAGACCCTTAAGAATACTATCCCTATCACTCACACTCATTAAACCCTGCAACATAACGATTCACCATCAACCATGAACTAAAATCATCACAAGTTTCCAAGCATTGTAAAATCCCTATAACAAACGCAAGCAAGAAGCCATTTTTCCACAATGTTCGGCACATTTCGCATTTTCTAACTCCTTACAAGAAAAATATTATCTCATACCTACAAAATACACCAAAAAAAAAAAAAAAAAAAGCCCAAAAATTTATTGCATGTTAAACAGAAAGACATCAACTTGACATAAACAAAAA
>BKCH01000945.1:0-54796 GCA_008635985.1 Ficus erecta | reverse complement strand
CTTTTACTATTCCAAATGTAACATTATTTCAAATGTTATATCTAGGTTTATTATCTTAAAATAATTTCAAAATGACAATATTACAATGATGGAATAAAGACAAGTCAATATATCATCCAATAGTAATCAAATGCAAGATTTGATATGTGCTATATATATTTGATTATAAATTTGCTACCAATTAAAGTAATTATAAAATTTAGTATTAGAAATAATAATACTATTGAAGAGTAATATTTTTATTCAAATGTCAAAATTTGGTTTCAGTACATAAATTTGATAATGCATGAGAGATACTCTTACTATAATAAAACTTTTGAAATTAAGAAAACAACTAATACAAACCAAGAAGTATGACAAACTTACAACTCTTACTCAATGCAGTCTAAATGACATAATGAATTACCATTTTCTGAAAAAATTAAAAAAAATTCAGTTGCTAGGAAGACGTGAACCTTTGGCTTTATTATATTCTAAATTGCAAGTTTTTCTATTATTTTTTTATGTGAATATATCTATCTTTATTATTAATTTGATATATTTTTAACTAGAAAAATACTACTTGTATACTTTTAAAGGTTTGTTTGACATGGTTTATTGGGTCTGTTTTTGACATGGTTTATTGGAAGTTGCTTTTGGCTTTTTAAGTACAAAAACTATTGCATTTAAAAGTTTCAATGATCTGACAGAAGAATTTAACTTTGCAAAAGAGTTTTTAGTTTAAGCTAGAAAATGTAACTACAAAAAAAAAAAAAAAAAAAAAAAAAACACTCTTCTTATAGATTTCGAAACTTAGTAAAAAAAAACATTATAAATATTCACTATAACATTTTCATTGTTTATTAGATAACTTTAAAAACATTTTAATATAATTTTTTTTAATAATATGGCTTCAGAAACTTTTTTTTTTTTTTCAATAAACTTTTACTTCTATTCTTTTATTGATTACAAAAAAAAAAAAAAAAAAAAAAAATCCTATGCAAAACGGACTCAAACTTTAGTATAATTTCTTGCCAATAATGATGAATTTAGAACCGAATTTAGAAAATACCTTTTTCTATAAAAACTATTGTGGTGCACATACTGTGTGTGTGTGTGTGTGTGTATATATTTCCTTTCAAAGGGCAGACATGATTATGATCAATGCATCGAAATATGATGTGTTAAAAAAAGGTTTTAATATACTTGTATATTTGGACAAGCAAATTTCACAGTTATACGGCTACAATGTACGTCTCAGAGACTCTCACTCACTCTTAGACAAATGAATCAAATTTCTGCCATTCCCATTTGAAAATTAAGTTTTAAACAAAATCAAATTATTTTCATTTGAAAACTTTCATGCGTTTTTTGGTGTCACTGTTGTCGTTAGGGATCACAAAAAAACAGTTATATATTGAATATTTGCAAAACATGATTATATATATTTTTTTAAACTTGAAGATGAGGGATTGGAACAATTTTTGATGTAATCAGATAAGTTATTGCCACACTAGATTATACCTACCATCACATATTTATCTAATCTAATAACAAAACAAAACAAAAAAAAAATTTATTACTTGTCATTAAAAAATGAACGGTGAACTATTATTTACATATTTCACTTTACAAGAAGAGAGTTATTGCATGCATAGCTTCACAATAATCACATGATTTTATTATAAGGTAAAAGGTTTGAATTCCTGCCTCAAGTTAAAAAATAAAAATAAAAAGAATAAATATAGGTTATAATAGATCGAAGCAAATTAGATTAGTAATAAACAAATAAATATAGAGAGGGGGGTGGGGTTTTGAGTGGAGCTTATGGGGGGCATAATGCTGATTTTCCGTTTTGGGTAGTCAAGATTGTTGCCGAATTTGGAATGGAACGGCAACAAAAAGTTGGGCAGAGATACTTTCGGTCACGCCTCAAAACAACCGACAAATCTCTCCTCTCTTTCTCACGCGCCCAACACATGCACAATACTTTCACTCTATATATATATATATATATATATATATATTTATATTACACTGCAAAAGTACCAGTATCATTATGGGGATAAGCAATAATAATATAATTTGATATATAACAGAATAACTTAACTATTATACATATTGTCACGCAGAGACAAAAAAGGGAAGGAAAAAAAAAAAAAAAAAAAAGTGAAGTGGAAGGAGTTGTTAAGAGAGAAAACAAAAACAATTAACTCCTCACATTAAATATATTAATTAGTCATCAATTTCCTCACCACGAGAGGCAAAAATGGGAAATGATCATATGATCAGAATTAATATATATAATATATAATGTAGATATCATCCTGATCACGAGAGATTAATATTCCGGTTTAATGCAGGTTATCATTATTATTATTATTTATTGCCACTACGTGTATGATCTGCAGCAGATATGAGAGGCTCGGTTTCTTGTGTGGACGCTGATTTGATCATGATCACAATCTGTTCAACGTCATCACCACCATTAACTCCCTTAATCTGGTTATTACCCTCCTTAATCACGTGCGTAGTCGCGGTTACCGCTTCCGGCGACCACAATGGCGCAGACGAAGGCGAAGATGAAGATGATATGGGCAATAACGGTGGAGAATTAAGTAGTGTCCTAGTACCAGTAGTGTTACTGTTCTTGTTATTAGTAGAAGTAGTAATATTGTTTTGATCGGTCTGTGTGAGCTCTCTTGCTCGCTCGACTTGGACCATCCAATCCGTGGTGCAGAGGACGTAAATCATGAGCAAAGCGCAGGTACCTTGAGCCGCAAGCAAACCAAGCCAAAGCCCGGCAAAGCCCATCTTCGTCACAAACCCCATGAAGATGGCCACGGGCATTCCCACCAAGTAGAACGACCCCAAGTTGATGTTGGCTCCAATAGTAGGCCTGGCGCTCCCTCTCAGCACCCCACCCGCACCCGGTGGTCTGCGGGCAGTTTCCGAGCTCGCAGAGCCCCGCTATCGGCAGCGCCAACGCGGTCAGCTCCAACACCTCGGCGTCGTCGGTGAAAAGCCTCCCCCACCGGTGCCTCATCGAGGTGGTGAACAACATAGCCAGCAGGCCTAACCCGCCCGGCCGCGCCCAGCGACACGATCATCGACACCCTCGCCTTCGCCGGGCGGTTGGCGCCGAGCTCGTTGCCGACCCGGGCGGAGACTCCAAGGCTTAGGGATGAAGGAAAAACGTAGACCAATGAAGTCGTCTGGATCAGAATCCCCATGGAGGCCACAGTCGCCTTGGGGTTCGCCAACAGACCGCACAACAGAATCATGAACTCGTACCACCACCACTCGAGACAAACGGAAACACAAGTTGGGATGGCCAAGGACAGCAGAGAAGACCAGCCTTTGAGACAGTCGGAGCTAGGAGAAACCCAGGAGTCTCTGTACACGCCGGAGAAGTAGACGAACGCGAGCAAGAAGAGGAACAGGTTTAGGTTGGTCCAGACCATGGCTATGGCGACGCCGGAGATGCCCATCTTGAGCTTGACGACCAAGAGGAAGTTGAGCGGGACGTGGAGGAGGACGGAGACGGCGGAGCAGTAGGTGAGAGGCAATGTGATGCTCTGAGTGCGGAGGTATTCTGAGAGGGTGGAGGAGGGAGAGGAAGAAGAGGTCCGGGATGGAGAAGAGGATGAAGGTGTGGGCGATGGAGGAGATCTGGTCGTCTTGGCCGCACCAGAGGAGGATGGACTTCATGTTCAGCCACATGAAGGATGGGGACGGAGGTGGAGAGGAGGAGGACTGTTCGTTGGAGAGTCAGGCCGAGGAGCTTCCGCTGCTGGGCTCCGAAGGCCTGGCCGCATATGGGCTCCATTCCCATGGCCAGACCGGAGATCACGGAGTAGCCGGTGATGTTGGCGAACCCGATGGAGAGAGACCCGCCGGCCAGCTCCAGCTCGCCCAGGTACCCCAGGAATAGCATGGAGATCATGGCTCGGGAGTAGAGGAGCAGCCCGGTTATCGCCGTCGGCCCGGAGATCTTCGCTATCTCCTTGATTTCTTCCACGGCCTGAAAATCAATCATTAGTATGAGACTTGGGCTTCAGTTGACCAAACAAATAAAAAAAAAAAGGAAAAAGGTTATTGTTTAGTTCTGTTCATGAGTTAGTGTTTTTATAGTTATCCTGTTGGTCATGGAAAATGGTGGGTCATTATGTGTTGTTTTTTTTAATCAATATGTATACACGCACACACACATATATGTGTGTGTGTGTGTGTGTGTGTATAATATACCTCGGAAGGAGTTGGCCATCTGTGAAGTTCGTCATGATCATCACCAGCATGGGGATGGAGATTATCGCTATCATCATCGTCGACAATGGTTTTGTTGGGATTATTCATGAGGAGGGTTTTCTTGGAACAGAGGAATGAGGATATTGGAGATGAGGGTTTCAGGTTACACATAGCTTTTTTTGGTCATGCTATAAAAGTTTCAAGTTTCTGGGTGAAGAAGAAGTTTAGAGAGAGAGAGAGAGAGAGAGGATATAATAATGAGGATGTGTAAAGAGTCTGACTCTTTTTTTTTTTTTTTTTGGTTGGGGGGGGGGTGTGTGTGTGTTTTGGATTTGTGCTATTTTGTGGGTGCACTCCGAATTAATACAAATTGGACGAAGAGCTACAAGGGTTTATATACGCTTGAGTTGGGTCCTGCCTTTTGAACGTGTCAAAATCTCAAAGAAGTGCTTGTGGAAAAGCGTCTTCTTTAAAAATTATTTGAACAATTCTTATTCAACCCATCTGAAAAGAAAGAGAAAAAAAAAAAAAAAGAAAAACGAAAAAAAAAAATGCTTGTGGAGGTTGGGGGGCTGACACTCCCCATCTCTCTCTCTCTCTTTTTTTTTTAATTTTTCAAAATTTATAGAATTTTTTTTTTCTCAGTCGTCTTTTTTCTTTCATGTCCAAAAGTTCATACACTTTGAGTGGAAGTTAGTAGTACGCTTTGAGAGAGAGAGAAGAAAGTGATCCATAAGTGAAATAGTACAGCTAGATAAGTGATTGGTGCTGAGAATATTAATTTTTAACCGCCACTCTTCAGACAATCACAACACACACACATCTTAATAGAACGTAGCATGACACGATAAGTATAAATACGAACACGACACGATTAATAAACGGACCAGAAATCTAAACACGAATTGTTTAATTAATGGGTAGCATGACACGATACGCAAACACGATTATTAAGCGGGTCACGATGGGTTGACACGAAAACAAATCCATGTATGACCCATTTAACACAAAAAATCAATTCACGGCTCACTTAACACGAAACTGGTTTCTGATCCATTTAACACGAAAATTTTGGATAAAAATCATTTCAAATTCTGAATTCACTAATATAAGAAACTCAACATATTCCTATAAAATATAAAACTAGCAACTAGAATTATTAACTATCCTTAATGATTAAGACAAACATATCTTAGAATAAACATAAGTCTAAAGTTATAGTTGGTGTCCATATGCAAATCACCATCCAAGCAAGTCTCCAATTGTCACATAATCAAGATTCAATATATTAAGAGAAACATCAAAAGACAACAAAATATTAAAGAAAAAGGAAATGCTTTCTTGCTTGAGAATGATGGCATCTTAAATAAATGGGTTAAACAGGTTAACCATATTAGCCCATTTCTAACCTGTTTATTTTCATGTTAAAAGTGTTGAACCAATTTCAACCTAATTATTAAATGTGCAGTCCAAACTCATTTATTTCGTGTCGTATCGTATACGAAATTATAAGCCCTAGTCACACACCTCCTTTTGGCTTTTGCTGTATTTAGTGGTTTACCTTTGTTATATCTCTTTATCTTTTCCTGTACATCATAAACCCCAGTACTAGTTATGGATAATGTTTTTAAAAAAACCCCTCGTCCTTTTGTAAACTTCCCATTTCTTTTCACAAGTTATTGCCAACTGGAAGTAGTTAGTTAAGTATAGCATGTATATATATACATGTATAGAGTTCTTCTACATGGGTTCTTGTACCATCTCTGTAACTTTCTTTTAAACAACTTGTAACAAACAGTTGACTTATTTTTAATTTTTCTATAAAATTGTGTGTAACTTAATAAGTTAGTGCAAACAGTATTGTGTTACACATAATTTTATATAAAGTTACAAGAAAATGAACTCGTTGTTACAAGTTGTTAAGAAGAAAGTTACAGTTGAGAGACCATCTCACTTGAGTGAGAGTAGAAAGACCTTACATTTATATGTATACAACTGTATAGTCTTTATTCCTTCTCTCTCTTTCTTTCTATCTCTTGATGTAGAGACATGACAAGGGGGAATATGATGAGTTGGGGTTAGGGGGATATATCTTTACAGGGACAATGGCTGGCTGAGAATTTAGGTGGGCAGGGCAGAGAAAGAATGTGTGTTTGCATGTTCAAAGGCAGCCATGCATGTTCCGTTTTAACACCACCCATGTGATGAAACCCATTCCCTTCAAAGCATCAAAAACTGCTCCTTGTCTCGTCTCCCACCGATTCCCACACCACACCCCCCAAACATCGCGTCTGACTATCCCTACTTGCCCAACTTGAGACGGTGACAAAAAAACTTTTTATCTGTGTAAATCCAGTTTTAGGCCCCACCCCTTTGTTTCTTCACTTGTCTCTCTGTCTTTATTTCTCTAAAAGACGACGAGATAAAAGTACCAAGAGCAGGTTTCGAATTCGGTAATGGTCCTGGGGTGATCGTATAGGATAAAATATGTTTGTATGTATGTATACACTCCATATAATATATTCTATATATGTATTAAATATATGCATATCATGTGGTGGAGTTTTTTTGCTCTCCACTGAAGTTGGATTGTGGTGGATTTTGTTTCCCTAGAAAGTGGAACAGAGATGGGTAGAGATTTTGTTAAAGATCCTCATGACCCCCAATATGAAATCGTCACTTAAATCAAAAGTAATGTGGATGTTTGATTTAATCTTAGGGGCCTACTTTTTATGTCCTAAATTGATGACAAAGAAGTCTGTTTTGTGTATACGATGTTCAATGTGATAGAAGTTTGTTATCAAGTGGATTACATAGTAGGAGAGTTCAATTTTGTTTTTGTTTTTGTTTTTTTTTGTTTTTTTTTTTTTTGGTTTCATGACATATTATTAATTTTATTTTTGTTGTTGTCGTTTTATGCAAAGATTATCATCATGGGGGGTATATGTAGGTAAGAAGAAAGGGACCACAAAGTGGTGGGAATTAAATGGAGGTTTGGCAATGAATTGGATGTATGGAGAAGAGGCAGATGGAAGAAAGGGAACACTGAGAGACTCTGGGGGAAGACAATTACGCGCTCCAATTGCATCCATTTAATTTGTATCCCTTTTCTCACAACAGATATATGACTGTCTCTCTGCAGGAGAGAGAGCCCCTTTGGCCCTGTCTGTTGGCCAAACAGAAACCCCCCCCCCCCCCCCCCCCCCCCAACAAAACCCAGCCCCACCATCACCAGCTGAAACTAGCAGAACAACAGTGAAAAGTTTACCCTTTTTATTTTTTTTATTTTTATTTTTTTTAATTATAATTCTCTCTCTCTCTCTCTATTTTGTTTTGGTGTGATCAACAACTTCAAGAAAATCACAAGTTTTCAATTTCCTTCCATTGTGTAATGAGATTTTTTTTTTTATTTTTTAACCTGCAAAAACCATAACCCCATGACCCCCACTTTTCTTCACAAAACCCACCTCCAATGTCAGATTTTCATGTGTCTGGAGCTCAATAAGTTGCTGCTGTAGATTGAGAGCTGTGTCAAAAGAAACATAACCTTACCAGTGGACAAAAATCAACTTAAAAAAAAAAAAAAAAAGGGAAAAAGATAAGAGGAGAACCCACCTTTTCGAATTTTAGCATCTTAAAAACTTGGTAAGAGGGTGGGGCTCACAGAGTGTAGATCCCACCAGACCAGCTTGCGCCTGTGTAGTAGTAGTAGTAGTAATAGTAATAGTAATAGTAATAGTAGAAGAGCAGTAATAGGAGGAATTGACGGCTAATAGCATCACATTCACACAGGAACGAAAAAGAAAGGAAGGATAGAGAAATGAAATGAAATGCATGCATTTGAGTAGCCATTTCATGAACCAAGTTGTTGTGATGGTGGAGAGCAGACAGAATTTTTCCTTGGCATCACACAACAACAACACACAACACACACGTAATAAAAAGATACAACAACAAATACAAATTCCCAATTCCCAATTCCCAAATGCTAGTTTTTGGAAAAAGGATTTGCAATGACATGACGTGCTGGTTGGAAGTAACTAGACATTATAAAAGAAATATCAACATATATATATACATTAATATATTCTCTCTAGAAACTGGGGAACAAATTCCACGAGATTCTACAAATCTCACCCACGCCTTTTCCTTTCCTGAAAAAGGCTGATGCCCTGGTCTCACCACAACTTATCGCCTGCAGTGACACCCCTGCTTCTTCATAATATAACCCACCCGTGCACAGAGACTAGGAGAGAGACCACTAGAGACTTCAACGTAGCAGGCAATTACATGTGCCAAATGTACGTTTGGTATTTTTCTTGCATGGAAAAACCTCCACTTTCTACATATCCTTCCTCTCCATTTCTAGTATCTTGTCAATTCATGCAACGAAAAAGTATTGCTCTCCTTGTCAATCAAACCACTAATGAAATTCCAATAATGCCGAAATTATGTGAGTCTACTCTACCATGCCAACAGAAGAAGCTTTCTCTATTTTTTTCAACTTTTTTTCCCCTCTCTTTTCTTCTTCTTTGAATTTTATTTTTTTATTTTTTTATGGGTGTCTCAAATCTGCCCCGTCTTTAGTCAACTTTGGAACAGTAATAACTCAAAGCAAATGGTACCCAACGGGGACAGATATTTTTTATAAATGCTCCTCGGGCCGGCCTCGATAGCATGCATTTGCATGAGGGCATTGAAAGCAAAACAGGACTTTCATAGATACTGATAAGTGCAATAAACGCAAGAATTTATTCCAATGTTCAGATGCAAGCAAGACAAAAGAAAATTTAAAACAAGTAAAGAAGAAGCGAACAATCATAAAGGAAAGGCCAAAACAAAAGAAAAAGAAAAAGAAAAAAAATCTCGTAATAATACTCAAGTTTTCAAAAAGATAATATCAGAGCATAAAGGGACATGTCTCTGTCAAGGTTTCAATCAGTACAATTCACATATTCACTGTTGGCCACCAAGCACATTTCACTACACAATTCATACAACAAATTCATGCACAAATGCATGATATTCCCACACATCATGATTGAACACCTATAGCACAATCTATTTTGCCGTAATAGAAAAATTAAAAAAAATAAAAATTATTTTTTTACTTTTATTTTTTTTTTTTTTAAATGAGGAATAATTTCCAAACGCAGCAACTTATCTTGGTTGGTAGGGAAGTAATCCCGAGAGTAATTTCGGCATCTACAGATGTGGCTTCGCCTACTTTTCAGTGGCAATAGCCAAAAAAGAAACGTTTTCCAGCAGGTGGGAGTGATTTTCAATGGAGAAAATTCTGCACTAATTGTAGATTACTTGTCTCACCTCAGCTTTTGGTGACGGCCACTACACATCAATATAACCACCTTCCCAGGTAACGTTGTTGAAAAAAATTTTTGCCTTATGACTGATTTGTCCTCTCAATCTCTACAACTGTTGAGTGCACCAATTCCCATCGTTAGATAATTTCCAAAAAAATTCCCGTCGTTAGATGGAAGCAAAATGCCTAAACAAATAACGAACTCAACGTAAGAGAACAACAAAACAAGGCAGTGTCCAAATACAAATTCTGATCTCACCATAAGAGTCAATTAGTTTTCAAGAGAGAGACACCAATACTTCAAGTACAAACAATTACGGAAACTAGCTTCCTTTTCTGTTTAAGGGGCACGCGAAATGCATATAATTTGCCCTAAAAATACTCGGGGTAAAACCCCAACCTGAATACTACTGGTGCGTTTGAATTGCAGGTGTGAACCTAAGTTTTTCATCTTAATTTTTGTCTTTTTCTGAAAAGTCAACAAAAATTATAACTAGTTTTTTAAAAATCAACTAACTAACTTCAATTTAAAAATTTCATCTCAAACCCATATTCCAAACGGATGCTATCAATTACTGATGAGATTAAGATGAAGTTTCTTCAATGGCTAGAACAAAATGCGAATAAGATATACAGAGAACCATAATTACTAAGACCAGTAAACACAGGAAATGGCTCAAATGATCAATAAACTGTACTCCCTGCTATTGACAAATCTCGGATTAACATTTTGCAAAACAAAGAAGTAGTCTGCAAAGTAGATACAATACGATACCTCATGTTACCGCCCTGGGCTTCACAGGACCAGATCGCGGAATAGCCAAGATGGCCCCAATTCCACTGGTAAAGGCTGCAGCTGCTGCAACAGCAAAGGCAGGAGAGTTTCCACCACCAAATAGCTGATCCCATGGTCCACTACCAAGGGACACCACTACCTGTTCTCGAAAACCAAACATTCATGATTCAAATCACTTAGAATGAAGAAAATTAATCACATCACGTGAAGCAATTTTCACCAAAAACAATGTGCTTCACACAGATGTGCTATGACCAGAGATCACTCTGGAATGAGATACTAAGAAAAAATTGAGAAGAGAAATAAATCACAAGGTTTTTTCTTATCACCAACGAAGCTATATCTCACTTGGACAAATGTATTAGGACTTTATCAGTATATCCATCTGTTAAAGAGTATTGGCACAGAAAACTTTATCAGTATAACCTTAATGTCAGGTTCATATGCACTGCCACAAAAAAGCAAGCATGTTACCGTGCTCAATAATCATCCAGGCCATTGATTTTGGAAAGGTTTTTCAATCTCAATGAGTTCATTCAGTTGAATGCTAGATACCAATTGTCCCACATGGAAAGATTATATGATAAATAGTCGGTTTAAAAGCCCTTGGGTTCCCTCCTCTTGCAAGCCGGTTTATAAGGGTGAGTTCTACCTAACGGGTTTCCTAACCATTGATATCAGAGCCAGTCCACCACATCTTCTGTAACCACTGTTGCGGATGGGGCAACCTGGGGAGGCTGCTACCCAATAGAAGATGGGATCCGCGAAGTCACGTAGCTGGGAAGATGGGCCCACCGTGGCCGGTGGTTGTGTATCGTGGTAGAACGCTAGATCCCAATTGTCCCACATGGCAAAATGATAAGATAAATAGTAATATATAAGCTCTTGGGTCCCCTCCCTTGCAAGTCGGTTTTGTGTGGGTTCTACCTAATGGGTTCCTAACATTAAACTGCTCTCAGAACAGGCTCATAGAATCCTATAACGTCTTGAGCACACAGCAATAGCACAATTGAATTGAGTTTACATTAGAAAAGGTTTTATCCAAGAGAGAGAAAGAAGAGCATAAAAGACAAAGACAATCAAAGAGTCCCTACTTTTTCCAAGTTCAAAGAACATGCTGGGATTCATGGTTGACCCCATAACCCAATAAAAATTCAGTACTGCTTCATTCTTCAGGGGTTAACTATTTGGGCCAATGGAGAAAGGATATTTTAAATGCATACCCTCAATTCGTGAAAAATTGTACATCACAACATATCGTATGCACATACGCACAATGATTGATGCACATGCAAACTAGTGCTCAGACAAACCCACGTGGGAATAGGAGTGCATACACGGATAAAACAAAAGCATGTGTGAGTAAAAGAAAAAATACAGGTTCTCAGCAAAAACTAAAATTTTTTTGTTTTATTTTGTTTTGTTTTATGTTGATTAACTTCGAACACAAATCCAAACAAACCAAAAGAAAAAAGGAGTTACAACACTCGAATACATTTTCAAGTGTGAGATTCTTTCTTCTTCCTCTTTTTTTTTTTTTGGGGGGGTGGGGGTGGGGAGTTTCTTAGCCTAATCAACCCAGACATAGAGAAAGTAGACTTTGAATAAAACATATTTTCAATTATTTGAATGATCACAAGGAAATATCACTTAAATCTGCGGTCTTATAGCAGATGAGTACCTCTCCTTCTCCCAAAAGCTAAACTGAAGGCAAAATCTTTTCTGGCTGGGAATTTATGGGCCTAGGACTATTCTAGCGGTTTGAGAAACTAAAAAATTATGAAGTCGTCTTCATATGGTAACACAAACAAGATAGATTAACCAACGATTGAACTCAAAAGGTAGAGCCTAAATCAATAGTAAATAATTAATCAAATATTAAGATGCTGATATCTACCCTACTTCAGGTACTGCTTCCACGGAAGCAAAGGACAAACTTAACGGAAAAGGTTCGAATCAGAAATTTTGCCTTTAATCCTCCTATCCTAAAGTACTGTCTCATTATCTATAGATGAGAAAGCCCTGGGTATAACTGAAAGGAGCAGTAGTACGGCACGACAGATTAATGCATCAAACTCATTGTGTCATGTATGTGTTTATGTTCCTTTTTTTTTTTTTTTTTTGGGCAGATCCTAGAAGCTCTTCTATTATCAAGCCTAGTAGTAACATAGACAAACTTATACCTTAACTACATAAATGTATAAGCACACGTCATTCCATTAGAATAATAGCGAAAAGATACCTGTGGGATCACTATTGCCAGATTCAGGACGCCCATTGACAGCCCTGAGAAAGGTAAATGTTAATCTAACCAGTTCTGCAACATAAAAACTCTGAATAAAAATTTTCCACCCACAGGATTAGGAAGTGCGCACCTTGGCCAAGACCCAAAGCCTCAATACGTGCAGATACCAAGGCATATGGAACACTGTATGTGATCTGCAACAAATTACTCTAATCACGTAAGTTAAATGTATAAACTTAACTCACAGCACAAAGTAACAACATTATTTGCTATCCAGCCTAAGAGTCATCCTGTTACGTTCAGGTGCAGAGAAATTTAGCATGCATGCAAAGGATGATAATTAAACATAAGGAGATCGCCGAACTTGGGATCAACCTGGCAGTATCATAAAAATGATTATACTCAAAAATCTTTTGAAGCAAAAAATTCTCAATGGTTAATGCTTTCAATACAACACAACTTCATATTTTCGGCAGAGTATAAATTAGTTTTATAACATCCAACCTGTCGCAACATTGAAATTATGGAGCAAATCACTTGAACAAAGTAATCACTTTACGGCGGGAAAAAGGAAAGGATTCTCTCTAGAGGTAGACCCAGTTCCTCCTCACCCGCACCCTTTAAGGAAATGAAGTTAAACAAAATTTTAAATTCTAGCTCAACCAAAACAATCTAAATGGAATCCCTCAAGTTAGATGTAAACTGTTTTAGAGCGGACGGAAGAAAGATTTTACAGAGTAATACTTCTGGTGAAAGAAATGAAGCCTAAACTTATCAAAAGAATCCTACTCCATCCAGAGGAGAATTAAGAAGAAACTCACCGATAATGGAAACCCAAGAACTGCAAAAGTCAATAGTGCAGCTATTACAATTCCATTCCGAGGTAAACCATCTTCTCCCAAGCCAACTTGTTTGGCAGCAAATGTAACAACAAGCATAGCAAGAAAGCAAAGAGCCATGACAATATTTGAGAGGCCCCATATGAAACCAGCGCCCCACTTCCTACAAAGCTTCTCCATGAGAAGTGATGTTATTCCAAGAACAACTGAATTCAACACCAGACCAAGACAACCCATTCTAACTCCAGCACTGTAGTTCTTCCCATCGTTCGGCTCGCCACCATAGATCTCTCTTCCCATCCAATCAGTATCAAAGAGAAAAAAGGGAAACCATCCAATCCAGGTAAGAGCGGTAACAGAAAGGATTACCCAAATAGGCCCTGAGAAATATCTGAAAGTACCAAATAGTTCCCAAAGAAAAGCTTCTTGAGCAGGATGTGATTGTCCAGGCCCTTCTTCTGCAAAGGATACGGATCTGTTGTTTAAACCTAGAGGCACTTCCTGAGCCGCAGATACACTCAGAAACGTAGTTACCGCAATGCACAATATGTCGAGAAAGAACGCTGACTTGAGATTTGCACAATTAACATCACATGCGGAGGAAAAGGGTAAATGGCAAAATTTTATACCAGCCACTGTACGATCCAGTAGCAAAGCCAAGAATATTACCAACAGCCATGCACAGAGAGAAATAAGCATTTGCTACACGAGTTCTTCGATGATCCTTCCCTAAAATGACAGGAATAACGCATTAAATTTTCAGAGGCATAACATTACATAATTTACTTTATGCTTTGACAAAATGGATGAGAATAAGAGTACACAAACATAAAATGTGCTGTCACTGAACTCACAAATGAATAGCATATCTTAACTTGTTAGTCATTGACAGTACACACCTTATTACCCACCTCATCAAAAAATTAGCTTGGGCATATTTACAATCTATCAGAATCCCTGGTTACTTAGATATTAATGAGTCCACGCCTAATGCACCCATGAAAACAATTAACTGATTAAGTATCCCTACTATGTAAATTCACACATCATAGTATGAGCTGTCAAATGTTCGGCCTTATTTGGTTGGTAGTGAGGGAAAAGTGGAGGGATAGAGATGGAAAGATTAGCTGACGGAGTTTACTACTTACGGTTTTTTGTGGAGAGCTTAGAGGAAGGAGTGAATTGGGCAAGGGATTCAAAATCCTCCACAGGATTCTAATTTGATCCTTCCAAAGTTGGAAAGATTGACAGAGGGAATCCATACTAAACACAAAAAGAGAGGTCCTCTCATTCCTCTGCATTTTCCTCACCGAGGTTATATGTCTTTCCCTTCTTTCCTACATCCTTGCTCTTCTTAGCAAACACAACATTTATGAAAGGTTAAGAGTGAACTAAAACCCACCGAAGAGGCCGAACACATGAAAATCATTGAACCTCATTGTCCTCGAAAGTAAAGATCTCTAGACTTTTCCTCGTTGCCATGATGAACAATGTTGAAAGTATATCTAACCAAAGATTCAATGAATATTGAAAGATACAATCATATAATCAAGCTGGTAACTGATTTTTCCAGCTTCAAACCTGATTATGTAGCTCAATCCACCATATACAGAACAAAAACTATTGTAACAAACACTTCCCTAACTATTATATTATCAAATCTTCCAAATATAGAGTAATCTCAATTAAGAATAATTCAAGGAACAAAAGAACAAAATCCACAATTACATGTCGACAAATCAATCGAGTAATGGCCTAAACAATAGCAGATCAAATCTTAGTGTTTGCTGTTTAAGATCTTCAAAGATGTAAATAGCTTTAATTAAATCACGATAAAGACGCAAAATTATAGTCAAAATTCGATAGGGAATACGAGACATATAGAATCGTAAAGATAAAGAAAATTGAAAGAGTCGTACCAGTAAGATCGGCAAGCAAAGCTCTACAAGGACCCTGAGTCATGTTATTAGCGACGTCAAGAATCCAAAACCCGATCACGAACACCACGACAGCCCTCGGCCGAACCGGTCCGCGGTCACCGAGAAACCACCCGATGTCCGCCGAGTGGCCGATGATCAGAACAGCGACGATGATAGAGGCGGCTCCACCGGCGATGAACGGCCGGCGACGACCGAATCGACTGGTGCATCGGTCGCTCATGAGGCCGACCAGAGGCTGCACCAGGAGGCCAGACAGCGGGCCGCACAGCCATATCACGCTCGCCCAGGCGTGAGGAATCCCCAGCTCCTGCACGTAAGGAGTCAGAAGAGAGAGCTGCAGAGCCCAGCCGAACTGAATTCCGCAGGCCACGAACGCCACGCGGAGAAGCTTCCGGAGCGGAACCCTCGCCGGAGGTACGGCCCTGACTCGGCGGCGGTCGGCTTCGGTGATCGCCATTTCCGACCAGCTTAGTCAGATTCTCAGAATAAGTATCTCTCTCTCTCTCTCTATCTACTTTCTCTCTCTAGTTTTCCCAGCGCAGTGACGCGAATCTTCCGGGAAATTTTGCAGGAAAAGCGGGAAACAGGTGGCGAGTGGTGGCGGTTTTCGTTGAGCGCACAGTCGTCAGGCAGTGGAAAGAGCTCTGTGTCTCGTAACTGTGGAAGCTTGAAGTGTGTGTGTGCTGTCATGTAGATGAAACTACCTTCCCTTTTTGATTTATTTACGATCCAGACCCGGCGTGTAAAGTAAGCAAAGTGTTAGTGTGGTTTTTTTGACTTGGCTTGCGTAATTAGGATTGGATGCAGGGGCAAATAATTTCGTGTATTTTGTTTTTGATTTTCGCTCCAACTGCCACTCTTCCAAATTCGGAAAAATAATTTCTCGAGGCAAAATATAAACACCATCTTCTGAGCATATTTAGTTTTTAAGAAGAGTATATATGGAGAGATATAAATACCATATATAATTGCCGATCAAATCATAATGATAATATTATATCTGATTTTATTTAAAAGTATAAATTTCCTATCTCTACCCTCAAGTATAAAAAAAAAAAAAAAATCATCTCCCATATTTTCTCTAAATAAAAATAAATAAAATAAGAATAAATAGTATTTTATGAAAATAATTGAAGTAAATGATAATGTGCAAATAGTAAATTTGTTAAGTGAAAATAAAATTTAAATAACATATTTACTTTTTTTTTTTTTGAATTTGAGGTGAGAAAATTCAAACGCTACACCCTTTAGGTAGAGTCAGGTATAATATTACCTTATATTATGTCTGGCAACCACATAATATATTTACTTTATAAGAAAGATTTTTTTTAAGAAAATTTTATAAGAAAGATTATTTACTTGATAAATTTATTATTTATTATTATTTATTCTTAATAATCTAGATATATTGTTGTATAAAAATCTAGTACGTCATATTATATCTAATTCTATACAAACTTGATTAGATTCAACAAAAGTTTATCAGTTCACAAATATGCAGCACTGTGAGAATAATTTTTTATTTTTTATTTTTTTATTTTTTTTATGCTCCTAAAGGCACACAAAAAAATGAAGTAACTGACATAGTTTCCAAAAAAATAAATAATAATGACATTTGTTCCATCAAAAAAACAAAAAAGGAGTGGATCAAGTTGTAGGACATTAGAAACAAGAGTACTGCTAAGGCTTTGTTTGGCTCTCCGGTTTAACTCAAGTTAAATTGTATTTGTTTTTGTCTTTTTCTGAAAAAAAATTTTGTTTTTTCTTAAAAAGTCAACAAAAATTACTATTTAAATTTATAAATTTCAACTCAACTCAAACTCACCTTATTCACCAATATCCCCTAAGTAATTTTTTTCTTTCTTTTTGTATTTCAGAAAGGTATTGCTAAGTACTTTGAAACATATTTAAAGGACAACACATTTATCATATAGAATTCAAAGGACAACACTTTAATAATGAAAACCTTAAATACTCTTTATAGATAAAAAAAAAAAAAAAAGTAGTACTCTTCATAAACATGAAGTACTAAAATTGTGATTTTAGTCAAAACTGTTTGTCACATTTGTCTTTCCTAAAAATCAAATTGATTTAATTGTATCTTATAACTTTCATACAAAAAACAAGCAATTCGTTTGTTTCCTTTCCTTTATTGTTATTTTTTCCCGAGAAATTTGTTTCCTAGAATATGAACGCAGATGCCACTTCTATTATCTTTTTAAAAGAAAGAAGAAAATAACAGTTTTACATAAATAATTAAAATAAATAAAAATATTAAAAATACTTACAACAATAATAAATTATAAATTTATCATAAATATTTTATTTATTTTTAATAAATATGTTATTTACTAATAAATTTATTGTTTACTCAGTAAATTTGTCATTTACATAAAATATTTCAAAAAATCACTATTTACCTTTACGTATTTTATAAAAATATTATTTACTATAATTTTCCCATCTTGTTTTTTTTTTTAATGACCATAATATCTGCTTTTTAAAAGTTGTATAATCGCTTTCAATGCATCATCCCTTTCTTTTTTTTCCCCCCATTTTGGCCCCTACTAATTAACAATAATAATATACTCCTTTAAAAAAAATATTTGTAACAATATACTAAAGATTGATAAAGACTGCAATGAATGTCAAATGGTGTTTTTTTTTTTTTTTTTTTATTCACCAAAAAAAATTGGTGTGTGTTTTTTTTTTTGTTTTTTTTTAGTAGAGATATTGCGACTCCATATGGAATCAGTTCCACAGGGTAGTAGGAGTGGGGCCACAACGTCAGTGCCAAGAAGCAGTTTTTATGATGCCAGATGTCAAATTTTTTTTACACTTAAAAAAAAGTACTAGAACACGCCAATAATTATTATTGTTTATTGTATATGTATAAACCCATTGATATCAGATAACATTGTACAGCTTGTTAGGAGAACAATAATAATTATTATTATTATAATAATCAGAACATTGTTCAGCTTGCTCTAATGTTATAATTAAGACTCGTGTATATAGATATTGTTGTATTCTTCTTTGATTTTTATTTATTTTATTTATGAATTTGGAAGTACAATAATTTAAATTCTACACCCATCGTATGTAGATTATTGTTCGGTTATTAGCATAAAATTCGTAATACATATGAAAATGGAATGCTTAATGTGCATCAATTAGCATAATAGATTTATATTCTTTATTCTTCTTTATTTATTTATTTATTTATTTTGCTTGAAGGTTTCTGATTATATTTGTACTGTTATGTTATTATCACATGGGAAAAAGTTTGGTTGTGGTGAGAGTTGTTGGAGATTGGAAATTTGGGTTGGCAACGGTCAGGCGCATTTGTGTGTGATGGGACCAGCTGCGTTCACACCTGCCCTAAATCTCTTTTTCCTTTTTCTTTTTTTAAATAATAATTCTTATCATTAATAAAAATAAAAAAAGACAATTTCTATAGTAAAAAATCTCTCTTAAAAATATATATTTTTTTTATTTCTTTTCTTATTTATTCTCACACGTGGCTTTAAATAAAATAAAAAACACATCCAACTCAGAAATTGTACTTCGAGAGTAGCGGTGGACCTCCACTGAATTAGTTTTCTAGCAATGCTAAATTTAAATTATTTTCTAAGACGAGCTTTAAATTTCCTTTCTTTTTCTTATTTTAATTACTTGACAAGCATACTTTTCTTACATTCAGAGTACACAAACAAAACAAAATAAAAATTTTAAAAAATTAGTATGTGATGGATGTTGGATCCGTCACGTAACAAAATGGGAGGAGTGACAAAAGACACTGTAAAAGTGTCTATTAAAAACGTGTATACTCAGATTTTTAAAAATGATCATAATGGATATAGACATATATATAGAGTTGGTCTCCTATCCGGTACCGGATGATATTCAGCAAATGTGAACTTCAATTACTAGGAATGTGAATTCATATAGAATAAAATATAAAATGAGATAAATTTACATTCACTTTAGCTATATTTTCTTTTATATGAATTCACATTTTTAGTAATTAACGTTTACATGTCAGATATTATATAATTTCATATACGAAACTGTGTTATTATATATATATATATATTTTGGTGAAGATTTTAAGATTGTACATTTAGCTAGTTATGGTACAGACTACGTTTGTATAGAATCCTTATTGGGGAAGTACGCTAATTATAGGATCACGTTTGGTCGTTTCTATTACAACCCATAATTATTGGATGACGTGTGTTTCAACTCAGTCTGAATATATACATATATATATATATATTAATTATATTAAAATAAATAAAGAACAAAAAACAAAGACAGATACATGGGAATTTTGTTCATTATGAATGATCAGAAGAAGACATATTTGACAAAGGCAGTGGGGGCTTAGTAGTAGACAGCCAAAGTGCATAGGTACTAGGAAGAATTACATGTACAGCTTCACACCTCAATAAATGATCTTCGCCACACTCTTTGTTAGACTTGTGACCGCATCTGAGTGTGGAGCCACCGGAGACCACACCTTGACGACGACTCAAGGAAACTGTACTTAGATTTTTAATGAGACAAAATCACTAAGGCAACACTCTAAAATATATATATATAATATATATATATATTTGAAACCTTTTTAATATAACAAAGAAATGAGATAAATACTATTCATACCTTAGCTTACTATTTTACAAGAACGCAGTACTAACAATCAATTGGGCCCCACTTATAAACTCAATATAAAATATTTAAAAGAAAATAATTTATATCGAACTCAAAAAAACGTATACTTAAAAATGTACCTTTAACAGATCATTTACAATTTGATAGAAACAGAGATGGCAAGAATCCAATAGCACTAAGTTCTATATAAAAAAAATCTTCAAGAACAAATCTACTGGACAAAACACAACCAGACATTAAGATTACGTTTGGTGCACTGATTTTGAGTTGAGTTTTTTTGGATTAGAATTGTTTGACTTTTTAAAAATTTATTATTCATTATTGTTGACTTTCAAATAAAAAATAATTTTGAAACTTTTGGTTCTAATCCGTGTTTCAAATTAAAAAAAAAAAAAAAAAAAAAAAAAAAAAAAAAGAAACAGGTTGGAGTCAAAAACATAAAACCATTGAAAAAATGACAAGCTTCCAATAAAGAGATGACCATCAATGCCCAAAACAACAACAAAGATTGGGAACAAAATTAGGAGAAATATTGACGGAGCCATTAATTTTCATTTGTGGGACTAGTAATTAAAACGAAAATTTAACAGGGTTATATAAGGATATGAGGAAAGGAACCTTAATGTTGTGTTTGGTACGGTGGAAAAGCGGGTAGAAAAGAAATCAGAGGAGGGATTATTTGATGGAAAATTATTAGATTGACTTGTTTGGAAGAAGGAAAGAGAAAAGAGGAAGGAAAAATTCATGGAAAAAAATTCAGTGGAGCCCACAAATTTAATCCATTTTAAAAGTGAGAGGAAAACTAAAATCCACCCTATAATTATTAAAATTATTTTTTTACCCTTACTTTTAAAGTAAAGGAATATGTTTATATAAATAAAAGAGTAATTGACTCAAATAGTCCCCTAAACTCTTTATAAGGTGATGATTTGCTCCTTGTTTTTTTAATTTTGACCGAGACTACCTTAAACTTTTAAATGTTAACAATTTTAATATTTTTCGTCCAATTCCGTTAAGTTTCTAAACAGAAAAGGTCACGTGACCCATCACATGCATTCTATTAACCATCAAAAAAATGAAAATACCTTTATTTAAAACAAGACCCCACACCAATATACATTAAAAGAGAGAGAGAGAGAGCTGAGAAACCCAGGCTCCCTTACCCCTACACTCGCCGATCTCAGGCGCCCCTACCCCCTCCCTCCAGTCGCCGATCTCCCCCCTTCCCCCACCCCACAGACTCACCTATCTCAGGCGGCCCCACCCCCCCCCAAGTCACCGATCCCACCTGCCCCAGATGCCGATCTCACCCCCTCCCCAACTCCCAATCTCAAGCGCCCCCCCCTCCCCCCCCCCCCCAAAAAAAATCCAAAACCAATATCATTATTTAAAAAAAAAAAAAAAAAAAAAAAAAAAAAAAAAAAAGGAGGAGGAATCTCATATGCCCCCCACCCTAGTTGCCAATCTCAGGAGGTTGGGAGAGTAAGATTTGGATTTATGGGCTTACAGGTCGGATGGGAGCAGACAAGACGAAGAAAATGGTGAGAGAAAGGGATCATAACGAAAGAGAGAGAGAAGAAATTAGGGTTTTTATTTTTGTTAAATTAAATTTACTGTTAAATTACTAAACTATCCTTTCAAATAGATCACGTGCATTGCACATGACTCATTCCGTTAGAAACTAAACAGAGATGGACGGAAAAGACTAAGATTGCCAACATTTATAGAGTTTAGGGTCATCTTAGCCAAAATTTAAAAAAAAAAAAAAAAAACATGGACCAATCATCACCTTCTTAAGCGTTCATGGACCATTTTGATCAATTATTCAAAATAAAATAGCAATTATATAACTTTTTTCTTTTCTCTCATTTTATGATATCAAACAACATGAAGAAAAAGTAAAATATTTCCTCTTTCTTTCTATTTTCTTCACTTTCATTTTTCCATTCCCTCTTGTTTCTTTTCTTCTTACCAAACATCGGCTAAGAGAATAAGGAACCAGGAGATACAACATATTTGGAACACCGTTCAAAAACAACCAGTGACCCCAATCCATTCGGTCTTAGATTCAATACTTTATGCCTTAAAAACAGCAAAAATTGCCGCGGCCACCATCTTGGCCTCATCATTGTGAGATGAAAACACAAGGTTGAAAACAACAAAAATGCCTTAAAGTAGATGATTCTATTTTCTCTATATTAAGAAAAGAGAAGAGAGGATTCTATTTTCTTTATGGTTTTCTGTGCTTTCTTGATGCTCTAAATTCTCATAATTGGTTAACCGGATATTTTCGTCAATGTAAATAATTTGTTAAAAATCGTGCATGTGTTTGATATTTTTTACACCGTTTTAGGCATCTTCCTTTTATGTAGCTTAATACACACCTTTTTTTTTAAAGCATTTTATTTGAGTTTATTGGTAAAATCATTATCTGTTGGTGTTGTATTTTTTTGTAGTATGAGATTATGTGTGTAGATTGATTATTATATTATATTTTATGCTTGAGAACATGTTTTCCCTTCTTTATTATTAAAAAAAAAAAAAAAAAGACAGACCGACACTGATTTAATGCGTGCACCTTATACACGTACATGTGTTGATTGTCTAAGGTTTGAGGATTGCTATTTATATATATAATATATATATATATGTATGTATGTATAGATATTGAGGATTTCTTTCTTTCTTTTTTTTATTTATTTTTTCAAATAAGAAACATGGAGAACATGACTAGATGATATTGATGTTTTTTGTTTAGAAGAGATAGGGAAAGAGATGAAATTGATGTTTTAATTTCCAAGAGAATGACATTATAATTTTATTTCCTTTTCCCACCAAAAACAAATGATTGATTGATTAAATTGTATGAGACTATATATATATAGTCATGATTAAAGATGAATCTGGGACTCGCATCGGTGCATAGGGGGACCACATCTACGTGGGATTTGACAATATCCTTGCAATCACTAAAACAGCCGTTGAATGTGGATATTTTTGGCTTCTATTTGCTCATCAAGGAGTTATCATATTCCTTATAATTATTAAAATCATCCTTTTAATTTTAAGAGGATTATTTTCGACTCACATGAATCACTTATTTTTATTTTTACTTCAAAATCAGTCCACTGTAAAGGTCTATCCAAATGACAATTTGAAAAAAAAATGCTATAGCTCATGTACGAATCTTAAATATCTTCTGTTTTTTTTTTTTTTTTTTTTTTTTAAATTTTCCTTTCTGATCTCATATACATATTTTAATATATTATGATCATTAAGTATCCACGGATTATTACAATGCTTAATATTTAATGGTTCACTAGCAGAAAGTAGAGCTATTTAAGCACGCCTTACGCGCTTCTCATTTAGAGATATGATTCAACATATCTTTTTTATTTTTTTGGTCGAACGATAGGATTCAATAATAAATCTTTATCAAATACTATCATCGTCTGAAAAGCTCCTCTTAATGACACTTGGAAATGATATATAATGGTGATCACCTTCACATTTTTTTGTATTTCCAAAAAAAAAAAAAAAAAAAAAAAAAAAAAAAAAGGAACTCGTCTTCATAATTTAGCCAGACAGACCTTAAGCGGATCATTCTTTGTCCAAAGTTACACGTGATTACACAAATTCTCGATATAGTCTTCTTACCTATTTATATTTTAATCATGACATGTGTAAAATATGAACCGCACCGTGAATCAATCATCCGTTGCCAACTTTGTCCCTTTTGTCCTTTCTTGGGTTGTCACATAATTTTTTATTAAAGTAAAAAGTTTAATACCTACTTCGGTGTTAAATATTAACGTTTAATGTAGGGTTATAGAGGGACCACAAATATTGAATTAGTTCAGCTTATGAATTGATTAGCTGTACAACATTAATATTGCTTTTCTAGTCCCAATAATTCACATCCATACTTATATAGAGACAACGAAATTATCAATTTATACCAAAAGGAAGCTCGGAATTAAGGATTAAAACAAATACTAGTGTTAATGTAGGAAAATTAACTTAAAACAAAGATAATCAACAAAATATAATAGCCATACTCATGATATTGGGAGAGAAGACGGTTATTGCCTTTGATATTAAGAGGTATTTTATACTAATTATACTAATAATATTATAACTTCCTTGCCTAGAACGCATTCAATAATATAGGTGCACCCACTTACTTGAAACTTGAAGAGCAGGCACAAAATATTGAGTCTTATTCATGCAATATCATTTCTGCAAACCTTCCTTTAGCAACTAATTAATAAAATGTTTTAGCCAAAAGACAAGGACTTGAGAGATCTAGAAATTAGAAACCAGACCACCTCAATTAGTTCGGACTATGTTGTCGTTAGTCACAAGGGTCCTTTGTATCATTAAAATATATATATATATATATATATATGTATATAAAACAAGTGAAATAGGGGCGTGGGGCCGGGGGTCCTTCGAACACTCTGCCGCCAACTCATGCACATGATGTAGTAACCTAAAAGGTTTTTTTTTTTTTTTCTTTCTTTTCTTTTCTTTTCGCGTTTCTTTGTTGAACTTCATTTAACTTTCACAACATGGTTTTGAACATTGGCCCGTGAATTTAAAAGGGGACGAACAAAAAACAATACAAGAAAACAAACCCACGTTTTTGTTTTTTGCTAATTCAAAAAAAAAAAAAAAGAGGAAAGAAAACCGTGGTCTCCTCGCCCATTCAACGTACGTCTGTGTTCATCTTACTCGTTGGAAAAGGTTCGTGGGCTGCGTGTAGAATCGACAGACTATCCTAGCACACCTTGTGTTAAAAATGGACCTAATGAGAAAGCCCAAAGCATTGTATGGGTACGTGGTTGCTAAATATTTCTCGTTGGACTGACTCTATAGGGTTTCCAAGAGTCATCATCTCATCTCTCAAGTGGACTCTATACTTTGACTCAACGAATTTTCACGGAATAAAAGATTAAGGTGTATTTGGAATTCTGGTTCCAACTCAAAATTTTCATCTCAGTTTTATCTTTTTCTAAAAAGTCAATAAAAATTATAACTAGTTTTTGAAAAGTCAACCAATTTCAACTTAAAAATTTCATCTCCAACTAACTTACCAAACGTAGGCTAAAACAGGCTTTGATTAAATGACGTCAAGTATTTTCGTTGCCTTATGTATGAAATTATTGTTGTCTATATTTACAATCACATTATCCATTATGACTGAGTTTCAAATACAGCCATAATGGAATAAATGATTAAAAAAAGCTTTGATTAAATGGTGGGACTTAATGTTTTTGTTTGCGGGAGTATAAACAATAGTAAGGGTAGCTTGAGAGTTGAGACGATATGGCTGTATTTGAAACTCAGTCATAATGGATAATGTCATTGTAAATATAGACAGATAATTTCACACATAAGACAACGAAAATACTTGACGTCATGCTATTGAGAAGGGCTTAAATGTTCTTGAGTTTAGACATATATTGCCACTATGCCAAATTAATCCGAGCACTCGATTTAATGGATGAAGATCTGTGCCCTCCTCTACTCTAGAATCTCTCTTGTATCAAAATTTGACTTTGTTTTTCGTTATAATTCGGTATAAGCAAAATTGACTAATGGAGAAATACGTCAACGTATATGACATTGTACAAACTACAAGCCAACTAAACGTATATTTCTTTTTTGGTGAATAGCCCAACTATAAGTAAGTAATTTGTAACACCGTGTATACGTAACACTACGGGAAAAGAGGGGGGGGGGGGGAGGAGAAAAATAATAATAAAAAAAAAAAAAGGAAAAATGAGACGTTGGAATAGCATATCAACAGAAAGCAGCTTTGAGAAAGGATGACGGTAGTCTTTCTTATTTCGTAATATAATCAAAATCTAAAAAAACTAAAATTAGAAAATTGCTGAAAAAGATGTGATACGATGCTAGCCAAGAACTAGAGAGTCGGTCCGACACCGACCATAGTATGTATCAAAATTAGCTAAACGACAATCTCACTAACCTCGAGTACAGTACCACCCAAAAACGACATTCCACTCTTTCTTCAAGTTCAATCCCCCGCCATATTCACCGCCATTCCACTTCTTTCCCTGAACGCTGGAGCTCACTCAGATTTCCTAAAACCAGCAAAAATAAAGAATACCTTAAACCGTAAGCAAAACAAAAAATTAGATATTTGTCGTTTTCAGAAGATAGCGTCTATAAATAAATCGTCGTTTTGCAGTCTTTCCTTAAAACACGGAGTGGAATTTGGATCATAGTCAATGGCGAGCCCAGACGAGTCAAGTTCTCGTGACAGGTTCGAGGCCTTCTACGAGGACTGGCTCGTCGGCCAACGGGCCTTACTCTATGAGCTCCGCCAGGTCGCGGCGTTTCCGCCGGAGGTGGATGATAAGGAGCGGAGGAGAGCCAGCCTGATCGAGCAGTCGCTGACTCACTACCAGCGCTATTTCGCGGAGAGGAACGACTCGCCGGCGGCGACGTGTTCATCGTCTTGTCGTCGCCGTGGCTGAGCTCCTTCGAGCGGACCTACCTCTGGATCTCCGGGTACAGGCCGACGCTGATCCTCCGCCTGGTGGCGAGCGGCGTGGCCGACGAGCTGTCGCCTGAGCAGGGGCGGCGGCTGGAGAGGCTGAGGGCGGAGACGGTACGATCGGAGAGGGAGGTGTCGGAGGCGATGGCGGCAGTGCAGGAGAGCGTGGCGGCGCCGCCGCTGGTGGCTGTGGTGAGGAGGATGGGGAGGGCGGTGGACGGGGAGATATCGGCGATAGATGCGGCGATGGAGAGCCTGAGGGAGGCGATGGTCGGGGTGCTGGGGAGCGCCGACGCGCTGAGGGAGTCGACGATGAGAACGGCCCTGGAGATGCTGAGTCCGGCGCAGGCCGTCAAGTTCCTGATGGCGGCGGCCGAGTTTCAGCTTCGGATCAGAAGGTGGGGCCTGCAGAGGGACTCTAACACAGAGGCTGATATTTAATCCACTTTTTTTTTTTTTTTAATTACGGCTTGAATCTGATTAATTAAAGTTAAAAAATGAGAATCATATCGAAAAATGTTAAAAGAGAATTACTGATTACCGTTCATCATCCAGTGATTTTCACCTTTGTTCCTGCTTTTTTTTTTTTTTTTTTTTTTTAAATAATAATAATAGTTATTGCATTTATAAAAATAATTTTTATTTTCATTTTTATTTTGCTGGAACTGAAAACCCTTTGTTCAAGCTTGAAGTCATGAAGGAAGAGACAGTTTTCTCCGGCGGCCGTGTCTTCGCTTAGGGACAAGCATATGCTACGTTTTTTTTTTTAAGGGAAATATGCTAAGTTTTTCTTTCTTTATTTTTTTCTCTTTTTTATTTGGTATGAAGTTTTTGTCTATTCAATATGAAGATCACCTTATTAGTTTATTTGATTTATTTTCCCTGATAATTAAGTGTGATTTAAAAAAAAAAATGTAAACAAAAATAGTAATTTACTTTTTTTTTTTTTTTGCTGAATTAGTAATTTACTTATTTGGGAGAAATCTCATGTCCCACACTAAACTGAAAACACGGCTAGGCTTACAAGTGTCCAATGGAAAAGATGGAAGTACATGGAGTTCACATACTGCCAAGTTAGGCACGAAAAATGGAGTATATTCGTTGGAAGCACGGGTCGGTAAATTCACAAGTGTTATAATTTTTTTTGGATTAATTTGATGAATGCGGCTAAACTATTTAACATATTTCATTTTATCTTTTTGAATTATCAAAATCATTCATCATGTTTATTGATATATATAGACCTTATTTGACAAAAAGCTCTGTTTAAACTAAACTGTACTTTTTTCATCATGTTTTTTGTCTTTTTCCTCAAAAGTTGTTTGTCTTTTCTGAAAATTTAAAAAATTTACTATTTAAACTTACAAATCTTAACTCAAACTTACACACCAAACACCCCCATAAAAATCATTTAAATTGCTCTAATTCCCTAAGATGGAGGAAGCAATTTGAATGATTTTATATATATCAATGGGTATAATGAATGACTTTGATTATTCAGAGGGTAAAATGAAATAGGATACATAGTCTTGTGGACTAATTAAATTAACGTTCTAGTAGGTGATCAAAACATATCCTTAAAATACTTGAAGTGGATATGGCATGTGTGTTTTTTGAAATGGATGACATAAATAATATTTATGATTTATTTCTTTACAAGAGTCAATATAGGCAAATAAAGCATTACGGACAATAATGTCTTATTAAAGACTATTCGAGTTCTTATGAGAAGAATCCATGCTATTTTTTTAGGGTAAATTTCGTACCTCAATTTAACGGGCCATGTGTCAACTCTAGTCTTCCACAACCAACAAAGCAAAGCAGACCAAGACATAGAGATAGCCAAGATCAACCCACAAAAAGTTGGAATCTATCTCCAGCAGCAGAACGATTGAAAGTGACTGCAACTCTTCAAAGTCGATAGTAACTACACAACAGAGTAGGATCCAATCTACTACTCCCCATGATATCCGAAATAGTCCGTGAGGATCTTCAATTACGTGGTTATGGGAGTTAATTACGTGGATCAATCACTCTTAATCAACGGGGACGTGATTGCCATCAGAAATTCAACCATCAATTATAAATCAAGGCAAATATGTGCATTTAAGAGAGTTAACTGATTCGAATAAGGAAACAATGTATTAAGAGATTGCAGCTATAAAAAGAAATGATCTCAATTGAGGAAGGACACACAACAACGTCCAACCTCTTCCAAAATCCTCCCAAAAGCCTGAAACCCTTTTTCTTCCATTTGTTGTTCATTTTCAACATCCGAAACTCTTTATATTTTATTTCATAGTGAGAAATTCCCTTACACAAATATCACATGGGACTAGCTCTCATACTAAAAGTGAATCTTTATAAAATCTTATGTTTTATATTTATTTTTTTTGTATTTTATTTATCCGCGGTTCATTGTTAGAACAATTTTAGTTCGAGGATGTCCAATATTTTCCTTCTAAGACATCAACGGTATGTATATTTCTTAATTATAGGGCACTAATAATTTGATATACATATAAGTCTCATATATATACACACACATATGTATTACCACACATTAATTGATTGTTAAATAACACAGGTAACAATCCCCTAAGTTTATAGCACATCTCTTGATTTTTCCTTTGGTCCTGCTTTTTTATTTAATTTTGTTGCTAGAATCCCTTTAATATTTTGTTGGAACTGGAATCCCTTTGTTCCAGCTTGTCATGAAGGAAGAGACATTTTTCTCCGGCGGTGTCTTCGCTTTGGGAAAACCAGTTTGCTAAGTGTGTTTTTGTTTTTTTTTTTGTTTTAGGGAAATATGCTAAGTTTTTCTTTATTTCCTTTTCTATTTTTTTTTCCTTTGGTAAGAAGTTTTGTCTCTTCAATCTGAACGTCACTTTATTAGATTCTTTATTTTTATTTTCCTTTATAATTCAGTGCTACTGCTATCTGAAAAAAAAAAAAAAAAAGGGGTACACAAAAATCTTAATAACTAAAATAATAGCATATTTAGGAGTAAGTACTTCTACCTAAAAAACTCGCAAGTATGTTTTCTACTTATAATCTAGTTTTACTATTTAGTTCTTTTGATTTATGTAAATATACAACCTCTTTCTTCCCTAAATCTTGTTAAGGACCAATCCAGTAGACAAAGCCTTTGGCAATTGCCCACGTTGCTAGGCCCAATGGGGGACTTTGTTAAGGTATGGACATCTTGTCTACAAACTTCAATAGAAGCTTTAGCCGTTAGTTTTTGCTTTTATTTTTAATTAATTAAAAAAACAAGAGTAATAATTTTTCAGTAAGTATTTAAAAGTTAAAATCATTTATACATTTTAAAATTTTCGTCAGGTAAATGATTATAAAATTTTCTAATAAACGGTAAAATTAATATTTGAATGAGATTAATAATATCTTATCAAAATTTTGAAACAAATTTCAAATCCTGTTTAAAAGAGTTTTTTTAGAAGTCACATTTTATGTTTTTGATTGAAAACTCTTCTGTTAAATTATCTAAACACTTTTAAAAATAACCTTTTAAATTCATAAAGTTAGCAACAACTTTCATGAATCTCTACTAAACAAACCCTATGCTAGTTCATAACAAAAGGTTATTCGATCAAGACACTTAAATAATGTTCACTCATGTCCCAAAATAAAACCACTTCTTGAAAATAAATGATGGGGTGAGGCACAAAAATGAACTTGTAAAAATGTTCTGGAACTCTTAAAAAAAAAAAAAAAAAAAAAAAAACAACAACAACAACAACAATTACCCTTCTGTGGAACTATTGGTAATATACCTAAATGTTCTATAAATCTCTTTCTCCAAAAAATAATAATAATAATAATAATAATAATTAAAAAAAAAAAAAAAAACAAAGGTTCTAGAAGTCTTATCTTATTACGTGCGTGTGCTTGTTAAATGTTCCAAAGTATTTAACTATATAATTAAATTCGGTCAATTGTAGTGGGCAGAGAAAGCTTCTTTTTTTTTTTTGGATAAAATTTATACAAAGCTTCAATCACGTACGAGTCTTGGCCTTTCTCATCTTTACGTGCCTTTATCCCTTCCAAAAGCAGTCCATGCGATGCTTTAGGCTTTGAACAATGAGGAAACCTGGCTGCTCGCTCATTCGTAACTTTTCATCAACCAAACAAAGGGAAAAAAAAAAAAAAAAAAAAAAGAAGAAGAAGAGAGAGAAAGAGAAATTAAAGAATAGTGATGCATTCTCTCTTTTGCCCTTGCCTCGTGAAAGTTATGAAACTAAAAGATAAATTGAAAGTTAACCTGATGAATAGCCACTTGAGACAACGGTATTGAATGAAAAAAGTAGTTAATTAAACGGATAATTACCAAAATTTGTTATGTGTTTGTCAACTTGTGCTTTTCAGAAATATCATGATCATACTCGGTGTTTTAGTTATACGTTAAAAATATTTCTCCTGTTAAAATTTGATTAAACTTAAAATATAAAAAGACCATTTTAACAACTTCATAATATTGTACAGTCACGGAGTCAGGATTTATTCATTGGGGCCAAATTTTTTTTTAATAAAGATTATACTAACACACATATATAATATATATATATATATCTATATATGTAACGGTTTTTGTTTATTAAATTCATGATATATTGACACATGAAAACATCATTATTATATTTAAATAGGACAACATGTCATTGTCAGTTATATACAATTAAAAATAAAATAATCCAAAAAAGAACTTGAAATTGAAGTGTTGATCTTAATATCTTCATAATACCATAGTTATTCAAGTTTCACATTTTGAAGCTCCAAGTCTATCGCCTGTAAAAATGAAAAAAAAAAATTATACACTTGCAAATAACAATATTTTTCTCAATAAAAGAGTAGCTATGTTAAATTCATATACCTCAAAATATCATTTTCTTTTTTAAAAATAAGTTGTACTTGACGATTTTTCATAGAAGCAATCTCATTTATAATTGATTTACTACTAAATTTTACAGTAATTTCCTTCTCAATGTAGACAATCAAACAATCATTCAAAAAATTATCTTCCATATACAGTACCAATACCATTACAGCCCATGAGCCCAAAATTCTTCACCAAAAAAAAAAAGAAAAAAAAAGGCATGGCTAAGTTTATCACAAACTAAATTGGAAAAAAAAAATTGTATTTAAATCGAATATTAAGCAATGCTATTTCTAATTTTTCTCAGCTAAAATCTACAATAAAAACTAAAAATCACTAATTTCTAGCAAGATATTTCTAATTTTCTAATCGGAATTAGTATATTATCATCAACACATAATACAAACAAACAAAAATCAGAAAAAACAATAGCACTATGGCCCGCCAATTCCATATTAAGACAAATAGAAAAATCACAATTAAATAAAATAAAAAAAAGAAGAAGAAAAGATTCCGAACAAGAAGGGAGATAAAGGAATAGAAACCTAAAGCGGAAGCGAGAAGTTGAAGAAGAATGAATTGATAGACCAAGACAAAATTATCTCAAGTTAAAAAGAAATCCAGTACAATAAACCGAAGAAAAATAAAAAAACATACATTGAACAACAAAGCAAATTTCCAATTTGTTTGGGAATGGTGGAATAGGAAAGTGAAAGTTGGCTCTTCTTGGAAGCTTTTAGTTTATCATGATAGATAAAATATTACTTAGTATAATGGGCCAGTCTTTTAAAATACCGGGTTATTAAAATTGTAATTCAGATTTAGATTTTAGGTAAAGTCGCTAGGCCCATTAATGTATATGAATTTAATAAAACTATTTAATTTTTTAAAATCTAAATTGTTTGTCTAATAAAATATAGAGAACTCTTAATTTAATGGGGGACCAAAATTAATTTATACACACACTAATTTTTTTAAATTAAAAAAAATCCCACTATATATAAATTTTTTTAAATAAAGTTAGGGGGGGCCCATCCCCCTCCCCCCTTGTCATTGATATTGTATATTTGATCAATTTGATCAACCTCGTAGCTCAAATATTCGTTTCAAAGTTTGAATAACCAAATGTTATTAATTTAACATTCTTAAAAAATACAAGTTAAAACGCGATATTTGGATAAAACATATATGGAATTTTGGAAATTTTTTAATAAGTGAATATTAGGAAATTCAATCATAGAGTTTTCACCTCGCACGGTGGTTGGAAAGTAGAGTGGAAAACTATGGGGTCCTATCAAAGTAAAGGCCGAGTAGTGTTAAAATTAGGATTAGGGGGATGTCGGTCAAAGTTTATAAGTGGGAACACGAGCATTGAAAGAAGACGATGATTAAAGTGACGGGTGTGACACAGCCTCGCACTTGACAGAGAAAGACCTCTTTTATCATTTGTCCACATCGGCCGTGTTGAAAAATATACACAGGCAAAAGAATTCCGCACTCTTACAAAAAAAAAAAAAAGCCTTATTCAATGACCAAGACAAGACATGCACCAATTATTGTCCCTTACCCTCTTGTTTTTTTAGTAATAAAAAGAATTAAAGAGATCAGTAGTGTCATTATGTTCTCTTTTTAATAATTATTGATAAATCTATTAATCGTATTTATTAATATGATTATAAATCCTGACGATAAGTTTTTAACTGCTAGCAGATATAAGGTTACTTGAACCTGAGATTCCATAAGAATGAAGGTATTAAGTAGGATATTTTTATCATTATATCACCACCATTGATGATCCGTTAATGTCTTGTTAATCGCTAGAGAGAGAGAGATTGCTAGGAAAAGCAGCGTCCTCCGAGTGGAATGTGAGCATTATTGTCTCTCTTCCACTAGGCAAAACTCAAATAATTGGCTCAAACTCTAGCTCTATCATCTTTGTTTTTAGTAATACCCAACAACTATTTTCAATATACAGTATTTTCCCTTTGTATTTATGATGTAGGACCATGTATAAACCTTGGGGTGAATCGGGTTTTAAGGAAGTGCCTGAACCTATTTAGTCGGTGAGCACAATATTTACATATTTATAAGAGACACTTCGAACTAACATCAACCTAAATAACTAGTCTAGTGTAAATTATCGAGTTTGATCCTTAATGAGATTTAAGGTCTCTTTGATTTTGCATCTCTTGTCAGTTATAACTTTTATGAAAAATGATTGCGTTGCTGCTATATCAACACTTTTCTTTTTGTGTTTGAAGAGTGAATATTCGAAATATGAACTTACTGTTTTTTTGTTGAAGAAATTTCATATGAAATTCAATGATTGTTGTAAGGAACAATAAGTTCATACTTACAAAGGAATCCCAGAAAAATTCCTAATATCAGTAAAAGTTTTATACGTACGAATTAGTAGCTTAAAACAACATCTACCAACAATGGATATATAGGACATAAAAGATCAAATTCAGCCACAGATAAAGCTGTGATCACCCACATACTTGTTTGTCGACGAGGAATCCCGATAGATTTCGCAGGAATTTACCCCGCGAATTGGAGCGAACACAGTAATCCGCGACTGAAAAAGGATCGGGGGATAAATCGACAAACAAAAATATCAATGTCTTTGAATCTTCTCCAGCCTAGACAAGGCTGGAGAAGATGCGTTAGCTTTCAGTTCACTGAAAGGAACATGGTCCTTTTTTCCTAAAGCAAAATATGGCATTGCTCAAATATGCCTTGCTTCTTACTTCCACTAGACCACTAGGGTCCGTTAGGCTTAAGACTCTACTCTTATCAATTCAAACGTTCCTTTTTTTTGCATGCAATTTCAATGATTCAACAAGATCATTTAGCTGTTCAAGATACATTTCTATATATAGAGCTACATGCATTATACATATATGAACATATATATATATATATATATATAGACATATACATATATAGATATCCAGCCCACCAAATCTTTATGCATGTTGGTTGTCCAGTGCGACGCCCCCATTTATTTTCAGCTTCCAAGATGTTTCCCCCTTTTTTTTTTTTTTTTTTTTTTTTGGGGGGGGGGGGGGGGTGGCAATCCAAAGCTATACGTGAAATTTCCTTCTTTTTGTTCTGTTTTGTTTTGTTTTGTTTTTTTTTTGTTTTTGTTTTTTTGTTTTTTTCATTTTTTGTTGAAAAAAAAAGCATATAATATTACGTTATTTTTACAACTGATTGACATAAGCTAATGTAATTTTACATTTGACTTCATCATCAAAAATAGAATTTAAGCCCTCCACTTTAAATTGTAACACATGTGCAAGCTTATTTACACAGACAAAACAAAAACTTGATATACAAGCTTATTTACATTTCTTTTTTGGATTCTGCTAATACAAATTTTTAAATGATCAAATTGATCTATTAAAAAAAAAAAAAAAAGGGAAAGAAAGCTAATAGTAGCACAACAAATTAAATTATATTTGTTGCTTACTATTAGACCAACTCCAACCCATACTCTAAAATAGAGTTTTGCACCAATTTAGAGTATGAAGCTTCTCCAACCCATACTCTATATGAAACTTCAAATATAGAGTATGAACAGTATACTTCATATTTGAAGTATCACTGTTCATACTCTATACTACTTTTAGAGTATGATATAGAGTAAATGGGTTGGAGATAAAATAATATTTGATTATAAAAAATATATAAATAGAATATTCCTTTTAGAGTATGATATAGAGTAAATGAGTTGGAGATAAAATAGTATTTAAAGTGACAGATACTCTATTTTAGAGTTTCTGTACTCTAAAATAGAGTAAATGGGTTGGAGATGATCTTAAAATGCACGCTCAAATTAATATATATTATTAGTTTATTTACTTAGCAAAAAACAAGATTCCATCTATGAGCTATGAATTATTAAGTGACAAATTCAACAAATAATTAAAAAAAATTGGAGCCCCCACAAGATTAATTAGAATTGGATCAATATTCAAGTATGTATTAAAGTCAGGACTTCCTTTAAATTCATTGGAGCCCATAAAAAATTAAAAAATCCATGTATTCTCTACCACAACAATTGAACTTCTCACTTTTGACCTGTATCTTGGACATGTTCTAGAAGGTCTTGGTTCTTTGACGAAGACATTATGTGTGTCCACCACTAGTTAATGATAAGAAAGACATGCGAAGACTCAGAGGCAAAAACCAATAATACTTCCGGTCCAACTCCAAATTGCTTGAAATAAATGAATAAATATCGTGAATATCAATGAATAGAGTGATGATGATAATTTCCCTAATTTCTTAAAGGACATATATATATATATATATATATTTTCCTCGAAAGGATAATTGTAACAAGTGTGTGCATACGAATTGCTTAAAAAAAAAAAAAGTTAATCAAATTTCTAGTTATGAGTTATTAAATAGTTGCACACTTAATTTAAAGACAAATTTACATTTTTATGATATTTAAATAAAGTTGTCAAACCCTTTATCCTAATTTAAAAAATCAAAATTATTTAATAATCAATGAAATATATGATTATAGATATAATCTAATTATACTTTCACATTTCATTATGATTTAAAATATAAAATTTGAATTCATTCATCCTTTAATTAAAAACTAAATTAACAATAATTATTACTATTATATTTTCATCAGCTAACATATTCCTTAACTTATATAACATTACATATAACTAGTAGTTAACATCTAAAACTAAATGGAGAAACCAAAAAAAAAAAAAAAGCCCTTAGATTCTTCAAAGTTTTTATTTCTGTGAGAGACTCGTGATCTATTATTATTTATCATCATCATCGCGCGCGCACATATATATATATATATATATATATATGTTGATCATTTAATCTTTGAATTGGAAATATTGGAATACTTCGACAAATCTCATAATTTTTATCGAGTGATTGTTGAATCAAATTTTATAATTTATCAAAGATGAACTTAATGCTTCCACATAATTAGTAGAGCCGGCGGTTGTAAGATTAAATATGTGGTCTTCGGCAACATTGTCATGCGTGCACATAAGTTTTTTGTTCCTTCTTATTGGGTAAATTTGGAAGTGCTCCATTCTTTGTCCCCCATAACTTTCTTTGATTCTCTTGTTGTCCCTTCACTAGCTCTATGAAATAGTGTTTTTTTTAAAAACTTAATTCATTTCTTATAGTATTAATTTTTAACTCTTTTTAATCACATTTCTAAACGCATTAGTTGTTGGAGCAATTAGCATTAGTTTAACCAACAGAAGCTACATCTAGAATGGTTTAATTAAATAATAAATATAAGGTTCCACTCAGTTGACATAAGCATGACAATTATATAGATGACTTGTGTACATTAATCAAGTTTTAAATTTGATTAATTAGCCCCTTTCTTATGTGTAACTCCAATTAATAATTCACTAATATATGATAAAACGAATTTTCAAAGTTATTAAATTCTCCAGAACTTACCGGTTAATGTTTTGCTATCAACTTAATAATAAAGTGGTATTTATTGTTGATTTAATGCGTATTAATTGTTATTTCACAATATTCTTAATTTTTTTTCTTCCCTAGATGAGTGAAAGAACTTGTTAGGCACATCACATCTATGCATTATGTTACTCTCGATTCCAATATAAGATTTTCTTCCTTTTTGTTTTGTTTTATTGTCTTAGCATCTCAATTCTAAAATTTTCGCATTAAAAAGAAAACTGTTAATTGTATTTGTAGTTCTTTCTTTGTCTTTGTAATACAAAAGTCATAGACAAAATCATTTTGATTCGATTTCCGAGTCGTTGTCCTTGTTTATTATAACAATTTTTGCTCTCGATGTTGACAAGAAAACTAGTTAGGAGGAACCAGCGTGCATTGGTACCTAAACTACTTTGGAAAAAATAAGAATAATAATAATAGTAAAAGATTAGAGAAGAGAAACCAACAATAATCATGTAGTTTGTTTGGAACACAAGTTCCACTCAAACTAAATTGTACTTTTTTCATCATGATTTTTATCTTTTTTTGAAAAAGTTTTTTGTCTTTTCTGAAAAAATCAACAAAAATTACTATTCAAACTTATCAATTTCAACTCAACTCAAACTCAACTCATTCATCAAACACTCCCGTAGTTTTCATATATCTTTAGCTCTTATAAACCCAAAAATTTCTTTGTCCTTATTAGGAATTCGGGATAAAAATAATGTCTAAATTATCGTTATTTATTTTTTATTTCTTACGTATTTCTAACTCTACGCTATTCTTAATGTTTGACAGATAATTTCTAAATTCAGTATTATTAATTATTTATCTCAAATTGTTTGCCAAATTAGTCTTATTCCAAACTGTAATTGCTTGCATTATTAGTGGTTGCCCATCTGCCAGCCTTTTATCTTCTTGGTCATCATGGTTTTAAATAATTAACGTGACATTCATTTACAATTTATTTGACATTGCAACCAACCGTTTCTCGTCTACAAAACTACAAGTTGCGTTTTAGAGAGGAATTGAACTATAGTCGGGTATATTATTGGTAATTTAAGGATGATTCTGGTGCATTTGATTAAAAATTAAATCACATTATTAAGAGTTAATTTAGCCAATCACCGATCATAAATATAGGGTAGAACCATCATTTTCCAGCGGCTCATCTGGGTCGATTTGCTTCTCACACACAATGCTGAGTTTTACAGCTTATAAGTATCACCACCGCCGAAAACATTAAGGGAAAAAAAACATTGGTGGTGACAAGGTGGTAAAGGACATCCTACGTAAAGCCTTCACCTTTATTAGGTCAAAGTATAGTAGTAAATATGGGCCGTCCCGCCCAACCATTCTTGACCCATACAAGCTGAAAAGATAGAATATATATAGCGGCGATCCGACCCGATCCACATAAGGAAGTGGGGTCGGGACAGGACTGAGGGCTATCCCAAATGAATGAAGTGTTAGTGAGGTTATACACCACTTTTGAAACCTAAGAATTCATTTGTATTAGCTTAATATGAAAATTATGCTTAGACATGCCATTCCCCTTATAAGTTGTCGGTGCTTGTTCTATATTGATTTGAATGGTTGGTCTTTTGAGGTATATATATATATATTTTTTACTACAATTATACACTTGAATACCAAATTTTTAAAAGTAGTACTCATCTAAATCACCAAAGAAGAGGCAATGCCTAGCCCTACATCTTGTCGGGATACGGGTCGGGTCGACCCGCATCTTTATAGAGAAAATCAACATTTTTATATTGAATTATTTAAAGATTTAAATGAAAAAAACCAAATGGACAAGGTTGGCTCGTGAGCCTAGAATCGGCCCAACTCAACGTAGATGTCCATGTTGGATAGACTTTCCGTTTAATCTGATTCATTTTTACAGTTTTAGATTGGAGGATCCAGTTATGTATTATACAAAATATACAGGTTTTAACATAAACTATAATGGTGGATTTTGTAAACCCATATTAGCTAATGAAGGTTTAAGATCAGAATCTATATCATTTCATTAACCGTCTCAATCATAAAATCAGATGATTTTATTTTTCTTAAAAAAAAAAAAAAAAAAAAAAGGGGAAAAAAAAAAGGCACTCACTTTTTGAAGGGATGTCAAAATCAGCTTGACTTTTCCACTCTGCAGAGAGACTGAGGGATTGGACCCCACTTCTGGGCAAACAGATTTTTTGACTCACCCACTGAAAATTTAGAACGATTTCCACGCTCTCTCTTGGAGTTAGTGACTCGGAAAATTATTTGAAAGAGAGAAAGCCCAAGCACATATCCCAAACAAATCTTCCACGTCGATAAAATCAATGTCATTAATTAAAAAAAATGTGAAAAAAAATTATGAAAATAGTGGATATTCTTGTGCCAGGTCACTAAAAGAAAATTATTAATTTATTATTTGTGGTGGACTTTGTCAGCACCTGAAGGCGCGTGAAACACCACTCATCATACATCACCTTTATTATTTAGAAAGCCACGATAACACAAATTCAATGTACCGAATCCTACTTTGGAACCCAAAACGGTGGCTATTCCAAAACTCTAGCACTGTTATTATTGTTGCTTTAGGATCACTATTTCTAGCCCTATTTCTTATTTGTGAAAATAAAAAAAATGATACATTTTTTCTTATTTAAATGTACATATTTTTCTTTTTCTATAAAAATAAAGATAAAGAGATTCAGATATTATAAATTAAAATAATGTTAGAAATATTAATATTTATTTTAGTTTTTGAATATTATTACACATAACGGTGAATTATTATCTTTTTAATGAGATATAATTGATGTGGCAATAATCTTGATGGAAAAATGACACATCACTTACTATATGAAATGGTATTTAAAAATTAAGATTGTAGTTGACATTTCTAATCTTTTTCTATAACTTATAATATAAAGTAGCGAATTACTATTAAACTATAACTTATATATATGCACCCATTATATGTTTTGTCCAATAAGATTAAAACGGTACATTGTACCAAATACACACATAACAAGTTACATTTTATTTTATTTCTTAAATATTATATTATCCTGTTTTAGCCATTAAATATATTTTCAAAACTATTTTATCCATTTATTATTAGATTATAACAGTTAATGACATGAAAATTGTTTTCTTTTTTTTTTTTTTAATTTTTAAGGACTCAAATCGTTTTTTTCACATTTTAAGATTAAAAAAAAAGAATTTAAATTTAGAAAAATAGGAGATTTCATAATTCTCTCTTCCCTTCCACTTTGATACTGGTTTTTAAAATCTGCGACACGATAGTGCAACGACAGTCTGAAAACTGAAAAGGATAGAACCACGCTCTTAAGTGGAGCGTCTTGTGTAGTGTTGTTACACTTTTTGTAAATATGTATTATAAAAAAATAAAAAATCTGTCCCAATATTTATTGTCCACGTGGTGGCTAAAACTAGTGCAGCACATTCAAAGTCAACGACGGCGGCGCGACGCTTCCGTGCTCCATCATGCTTTTCCTGTATTTCTCATTAAATCCAAATGCAAATTTGCCTATACGGTCATTTCAAGTCTTTTATCCAATACTTTTTTTTTTTTTTCCCACCGACACTTTCCATTGCATATCCTCTCGATCTACATCTACAAATACAAAATACATGTATATTGATTATTATTTAAAATTTGATTTGCCATCCCAACAAATACACTTTTTACTTTTTTTTTTTAGGAGATAAAACTGCAGCAAAGACTATTTAATATACTTTATTGATAAAGTTTATTTTTTAAACCTTTAAAATGTAATCTAAAGGTTAAGATGTTACTCGTGTATCAAAATTATCATTTATTTTACCTCATATTTGTATAGATTAATAAATAAAATAATAAAAAAGACACCCTTTTCCGTTCCAGGTGCCGGTGACTTCCCCACCGACGCCCCCAACGGACCCACTGACCAGATCTGCCCCCCTTCCCCCCGACGCTGACCAGGCCCCCCACCCCCGACATTGACCATACCCCCCTCCCCCCACGCTCAAGAGCCCCCCACCCCCGATGCCAACTAGACACCCCCCCACCCCGTGCTCGAGCCCCCCCCCCCCCCCCCCCCCCCCACCCACCCGCGATGCTGACTAGACTCCCCCCCCCCCCCCCCGGCGTTCAAGCCCCCCGTCCCTACTCTGGTGACAAAAATTTTAAATTTTCTTTCTTATTTTATTTTATTTTTTAATTTCTTAATCAAATACTACTGTAAGATAAAATATATAATAATTATCGTATACAAGTAACATCTCAGCTGTTTGATTATATCTAAATGGTTTAAAATTGAGCTCTATCAATAGAGTATATAAAAACAGTTTTACTGTAGCTTTACCCTTTTTTAAAATGTAGATTTTTTTTTTCATATATTTCGTGGAGTATCTGGTATTGAGATTTTCTTTTATTATGTATTTCTCATTCTATTATAATGTCAAATAGTCAAATGCAACCATCATTAATGACATAATCATATGTTACGTTGATTCATTATTATAAATTTATAACAATGTATATATTATGAGCAAAAACTAAAAACAATAACTTTTTTTTTAAAGGGTAATTATATTTCAAATTAAGAAAATACAAATATTAATATTGTTTTAAATGACTAATACAAGAAGTCAAGAACTAAATCATACATTAAGATGATAATATTTTTGTGACACATGTAATGAAAGATTATAAAAGTGCAAAATAGATAATAAAAAAAAAAAGTGTTAGTATTCAATATATTATTAAGTTAATGATATTTGTGCAACCCACGTAATGACAGAATTAAAGGGGAAAAAAAGGAACGTTCTATCAATACATGTATCATTATAATTCATAGATTATGGGGAAAAAAAAAATAGAGTAATTGACCTAAATAGTCCCTGAACTTTTTCGAAGGTAATGTTTTGGTCCCTATTCTTTTTATTTTTTTTTATTTTTTATTTACCAAGATAACTCTAAACTCCTATTTTTTTTTAGCCAATTTAGTCATTTCCGTTAAAAAACTAACAAATTAGTCACGTGATAAGCAACATTTCATGCTTTTTGAAGGTCAAAAAGGTTTTTTTTTTTTTTTTTGGTGGGGGGGAGAGGGGAACCAAATCAAAATTGGGGTGCTGCCTTGGGGGGGGGCGGCTGAAAACCCATAACTCAGAGTGGGGGTGGAATCTGATTTGGGTTCCAAGGGGGGGATCCGATCTGGTTCGGGAGGGGCGCGATTGCTCGGAACTCGGGGGTGACTTAGCTCGGAACACGGGAGGACCCAGATCTACACTTGGGGGTAGCGGGGACGACGACCGGAGATGGGTTGGGGTTCGCCAGCATGTCTGCAAAGGTTTGGGGGAGGGGGGGGGGAGCGAGCGAGCGAGGGAGGGAGGGAAGGGGGGAGGGAGAGGGGGGAGAGGGATTTTTAAGAGATTGAAAGGTATTTTAGTCCTTTTACTATAAAATGGTCATTTGCGCAATATTCCGTTAAAAATTAAATGGAGTTTGACGGAAATGATTGAATTAGCCAAAAAACAGGAATTTAGGGTTATCCCGCACAAAAAAAAAAAAAAAAAAAACAGAGACCAAACTATCACATTCAAAAAAGTTCGATAACTATTTAGGCCAATTACTCAAAAAAAAATTCCAAAACAATGACCAAATCATTAAAATAATGAAATTTTTGTAGCACACATTAAAACAAATTAAAAAAGAAGTTATATAAAAAATAAAAATAAAAACAGTTAGTAGTTACCATATCATTAAAATACATGTAAAGAGATTTTATAAAATATCTATATATACGCATCGATACCATTATATATATAAGTCGCTAATCGTAGGTCTTTTGTTCATCTAGCTACCATTTTAATACTATCATTATGCTATTTATTTTAAGGGTAATTATGTTAGTACAAGTCCTTATTTGGCCGGCCTTAAAGTATTTTGTAATCTTAATCATACTTAAGAAAACCACTATTATGATCTGACTACATACATAATTAACCATAAAAAATGTTACTAAATAAGATAAAAATTTGACACTTGAAAACTTCATATTGTTAATAGGCCAGTTACTTTTAATAACATAATAAAGATTGTCCTAACATTAAGGATACGACATTTTATGAAGACTGCTCGTGATCAAGACACTTCAGGTATCAATGTTAGCCAAAGCTAATGGTGTGAGCTCTAGAATTTAAATATCCCCTAAAAAATGGAGATCATTATTTGGTGCATGCTGCTCCTTCGTTGGATCCCACTTATGACGGCCAATTTATCTAATAGAGGAGTGGATTGCTCCAACTTATGCCCTAGTTGTTTTTTGGAGTCGGAAATTTCTGATCATATCTTACGAAATTGTTATCATGCTCGATAGATATGGGAGAAGAGTTATTTATGAAGCAAGCTTGACGACATAAGAAGAATTCAACTTTAATATAATAGTCAAATAACTTGATGATGTAGAACAAATTCAACTTCAAACAACAAAATTATAATAAGAGTAAAACTGAGTTCTAATTATAACTTTTAATCCACTCAAGTAGAAAAATGCAAAATATACATATATACTTTACACAAAAGTATGCAATCCCTTTTCGCAGGACAAATCTCTCTTTTGCTTTTCGTAAACAGGCTAAAGTGAGATTGCCACATGATTTATCCTTCAAATTTTTGTCCCCCCGTTTTTTTACCTTCCCTCCTTCTCAAAGCCTTTAAAACTATGTAATATATATATATATATATATATATCATTTAATTGGAAAAGTCTGTGCACTATCTTGGTGGTGGCTGCTGTACTTTTGTATTGTTTCCACATCTTAACACGACAAAGTGAGTGAGTTCCAACTCGCATAATGCTTGTGAAATAACAAATTTTGTGAAAGTGGAACTTAAAAATAAAACCATATATATATATATATATAAATATATATTTCCACTGAGGTCGATGTCCATGACAAGATCTTTTGTGTGCTTATTCCATATTGTAAATGATCCAATTTAAGAAATTGGTTTAGGGAGAGAGAAAGGGGAAAATAATTAAAAAGGTTGAAAATAAAGGCAACTCACCACTACTAGAAAACAAAAAGTGATTCATCAAGTGGGCTACATATGCTGCCAGATATCCTTGCTAGGTGCCGATTGCTGATGCCAAGCCATAAATGACGAAGTTAATGAAAAACCAACAAATGCAAATATTAGAAAAATTGATTTGTTAAAAAATATATATAGAAAAATAGAATCGGTGGATTATCATATGATAAGTTTCCTTGACTAAGACATATTAACTATCAAAATCAATCACTAATTAACTACAAGGTTGCTTTACTACATATAAAAATTTTAGCCATTTTTTCAAATAAGTATTTAAAAAACCTATCTATTTATTTAATTTTTCCATACTTTAGTTGGTCTGGGTCTCAGACTCAAATTTTGAGAATAACTAACTATGAAAATATTAAAGGAAGAAAGAAGTTAATAAAATTATTTACCGTAACTAATCTATTTACCTATTAGTTCGTTATTTACTTTTTTATTAATTTAAATTTTTTTATAAAATCCGTAATTTATTTTTTTTAATTTCATAAAAGTATTATTCACTATAATTAAAAATATATATATTTCAAGCACAACTATCCAAGTGTGTGATGCATAAAAATATGCAATAGTTGGTAAACAAAATTTCTTTAACAAGAATAGTATTTTTCATCTTTATGCTTTAGTACTTCACAACCTGTAAGAAAATTCAAGTTATGGTTCTTAAATAAATGTTAACTAGCTAGCACAACTTGATACCAATAATCCCAACAGTCAATTATGCCTTTCATTTAACAAGTATATAGTATATATTCAGTCCCATGTTTGGGACAAAAAATTGGTTAGATAACTTTCTTACCGAAGGAAATAAATACCTGAGAAAGTATAGTATTTATTCAATTCCATGTTCGGGAAAATAATTTTGGCTACATAACTTTTCTAGGGTAGGCCACAACCTTGCAGCAAAAAAAAAAAAAAAAAAAAGGACCTTAGGAAATAGGATGATATTTTATCCTTTCCTTTTCACAAAGTAAGCACTCGTCACAACTAGGCAAGGGGGGAAAGAAACACACTTGTTAGTACTCTATAGTTATTTTTTCTTTTTTTTATAGAAATTAACTATCCAATGTAAACGCTGCTTATTTAAATTTTTATTTGAAAAATAATCTGTATTTTCATCAAACTCTTATTTTATTTTCAGTCAAGTTCAATCATACACCAAAAAATAAAGTGATGTGAGTGAAGACCTTTTTCAAATATTTTTTCTAACAAATGTTTCAATTCGTGTTAAAAAAGAAAATGCTGTTTTTTTTTTTTCCTTAAATAGTTAATCAATGATTTAGCAATGATTAATGATTGACTATGGTCATTAATGATTGATTTATTAAATTTGATTCAGTAGTACATCATAGTTATTAACTTTTCTTATTAACAATTTTCTTCAAAAACAAAATTTAAGGTTCTTTTAATTTTTTTAAAAAATAAATGTCTAAAAACTCTAATCTCGTAACCTTATAATCTTATAATCTCTTTTGTCACTCTAAAAATCTCGAGACTCATCAATATAATATAAAAGATCTAATGTGAATTCCAAACCAAAGATGAGCTTAGTTTTAACTCTTGACCATCACACATCTAACATTGTAGATTCATTAATGGCACAAAATCAACAAATGACATTATGAGATATAAAATCTTAAATGCATTTTAAAAGAGAATTAAAAAAAAAAGAAGAAGAAGGCATTCCTTTCTTTATACTTGAAACAAATAGGCGTCTCAACTTTTACCTTTTTTTTTTTTTTTTTAAAGGGCTCAACTTTTACTTTTTATCTGTACTAATTTGATTTCATATGGATATTTAGGAGGGGGAAAAAAGATAATAGGTCCCTCCTTTTTTTTTTTTTTTGGAAAAAAAAATTCATGCACTTATTATAATCTTATTATTATCCAATGAAAAAATATATAATCTTATATATAATATTAGTAATACCAACTCTAATATCAATTTTTGAAATATCAATAAGTATCATCTTTTTATTAATATAAACAATATATTGAGGTAATAATATTTTAATCATTTATCGATAAAATAATAATAACTCATAGATGATATAGATTAATATTTAAAATTAAAATTAAAATGGGTGTTCATATAATTTTTTTAATCATATTATTAGAAACCAATACCACATTAAAATATGAAGATTAATAAGGATTCAAATTACCGTTGAAAGTTAAACACAAAGTGGGGTCCACCACTCCCTCACAACGACCACTTTAGACAAAATCACCTCTGTTAAAATGCCAACATCTTCCAAAGTTTCCCTTCGAGTCTTCGTCTCCATTCGGTTGACACACACAAACACACAAAACTCCTTCCTCTGCCGCCAAACCAAACCATCCCACCACCCCCCGACATGTCAGCCACCACGAATTCCCGGCGTCTCACGTCGGCTCTCTACCTCCTCTCTTTCCTCTCTCTTCTCTCCTCCACCAAGTCCGACGACCTCCAAATCCTCCTCAAACTCAAATCCTCACTCCGAACCTCCACCGCCGACAACATTTTCTACTTATGGGACTCCCCAAATCACCCTTGCAACTTCTCCGGCATCACCTGCAACTCCGCCGGCTCGGTCGCCGAAATCGAGTTGTCCCATCGGAGTCTCTCCGGGGCTCTCCCTTTCGACTCCATATGCGGGCTCTCTTCTCTCGAAAAGCTCTCTCTCGGGTTCAACTTCTTGTCCGGTGAAGTAACAGAGGATTTGAGAAACTGTACAAAATTGAAGTACTTGGACCTGGGGAACAACAATCTCTTCACCGGCTCTTTTCCCGATATATCTCCGTTGAGCAGTTTGGAATTTCTGTACCTGAACAAGAGTGGATTATCCGGGGCTTTTCCATGGAAATCTCTGGCGAACATGACGGGTCTGATTCAGCTGAGCTTAGGAGATAACCCGTTTGACCCAGCTCCGTTTCCGACCGAGGTCGTTAGCCTGACGAAGCTGAATTTGCTTTACCTATCGAATTGCAGCCTCCAAGGGGAAATCCCTGCCGAGGTCGGAAACCTTGTGGAGCTCGTAAATTTAGAGCTTTCTGATAACAACATCACCGGCAACATCCCGACGGAGATCGGGAAGCTGACGAAGCTGTGGCAGCTCGAGCTTTATAAAACAGCCTGACCGGGAAGCTTCCGGCGGGGATGAGAAATTTAAACGGGGCTCTCGAATTTCGACGCTTCGATGAACTATCTCGAAGGCGATCTGTCGGAGCTGAGGTTCTTGACGAATTTGGTTACGCTCCAGCTGTTTGAGAACAACTTCTTCGGCGAGGGTTCCGGCCGAGTTCGGGGAATTTAAGAAGCTTGTGAATTTGTCCCTGTACACGAATAATTTAACAGGGCCTCTTCCTCAGAAGCTGGGGTCTTGGGCGGAGTTCGGATTCATCGACGTTTCGGAGAATTCGCTGTCGGGTCCGATCCCTCCGGACATGTGCAAGAGAGGGACGATGACGATGCTGTTGATTCTTCAGAACAACTTCACCGGAGGAATCCCCGAAACCTACACGAATTGTCCGACTTTACGTCGTTTCAGGGTCAGCAAGAATTCGCTCTCCGGCGTCGTCCCCGCCGGGATCTGGGGGTTGCCGGCGGTGAACATAATCGACCTCGAATACAATAATTTCGAGGGCTCGATCACTTCCGATATCGAGAAGGCGAAGAGCCTGGCGCAGTTGTTCGTCGGAAACAATCGCCTTACCGGAGAATTACCGGACGAGATATCGGGAGCGTCGTCGTTGGTGTCGATTCAGCTGAACGATAATCGGTTCACGGGGAAAATCCCTTCGAGTATCGGAGAATTGAAGCATCTGGGAATTCTCCATTTGGAGAACAACAAGTTCTCCGGCTCAATGCCGAACTCATTAGGCTCCTGCACGTCTCTCAACGACATAAACATGGCGAACAATTTGCTCTCTGGCGAAATTCCTTCCTCTTTAGGCTCTCTTCCGAGTCTCAACGCTCTCAATTTATCCGACAACGAGCTCTCCGGTCGAATTCCAACGAGTTTAGCCTCCGTTAGACTAAGCCTTCTCGATTTATCCCACAACAAACTCTCCGGCCAAATACCGCAGTCTCTCTCCATCGCGGCCTATAACGGAAGCTTCAACGGCAACCCCAGGCTCTGCAGCGTGGAAATCAGCACGTTCCGGCGATGTACTTCGGAATCAGGCATGACAAACAACGTGCGTACGCTGATTATTTGTTTCGCCGTAGGTTCGGCAATATTAGTATTAGTGCTTACTTGGTTCACGTACTTAAAGAAGTGGGAAAAAGATGATCAAGAAAGGTCTTTGAAAGAAGAATCCTGGGACGTGAAATCATTCCATGTCCTGTCGTTTACAGAGGACGAGATTCTTGATTCCATAAAGCAAGAGAATCTGATTGGAAAAGGAGGGTCAGGGAATGTTTACAGAGTTGAAGTATCAAACAGCAAAGAACTGGCCGTGAAGCACATCTGGAACACCGCCGGCTCGAAATTTGGCCCGAAAAAGGCCCGCAGCACGACTCCGATGTTGGCGAGGGGCACCAGCGAGAGGTCGAAGGAGTTCGACGCCGAGGTTAGGACTCTGAGCTCCATTAGGCATGTGAACGTGGTGAAGCTGTATTGTAGTATTACTAGTGAGGACTCTAGCTTGTTGGTGTATGAGTACTTGCCTAATGGGAGCCTGTGGGACCGGCTTCACGGCTGCCTGAAGATGAAGCTCGACTGGAATGCTCGGTATGAGATTGCGGTCGGGGCGGCCAAAGGGTTGGAGTATCTCCACCACGGCTGCGACCGCCCGGTGATTCACCGCGATGTCAAGTCGAGTAACATTTTGTTGGACGAGTTTTTGAAGCCTAGGATTGCTGATTTTGGACTTGCCAAGATGGTTCAGGCTAACAAAAACGGAGGCCAAAATTCCACCCATGTCATTGCAGGAACTCATGGATACATTGCCCCTGGTTAGTTATTACTAATTTCACTTTAATTTTTCTTTTTTTTGGACAAATTTTTTCCCAGAAATTACTAATTAGTTTATGGATCATCCTTTTTTTTTTTTTTAATGAGTAAAAATTTATAGTACCATTTAGATTTTAACAAGTAGAATGTATATAAGGCAACTCTAATATTTACATGGGACAAAACAGATCTACAAATTATTTGATTATAAAAAAACCGTATCTACACAATTTCAATAATCGGGTTCTTTGAGAGCTAAATGAGTATACATTTTTGTGTTTTGACGGTACAGAATACGGATACACGTACAAGGTGAACGAGAAGAGTGACGTATACAGCTTCGGAGTCGTGTTGATGGAGCTAGTGACGGGGAAAAGGCCGATAGAGCCGGAGTATGGAGAGAACAAGGACATAGTGAGCTGGGTTTGCAGCAACCTAAAGAGCCGAGAAAGCGTGTTGAATTTAGTGGACTCGGACATTCCAGAGGCTCTCAAGGAAGAGGCAATAAAAGTGTTGAGGATTGCAGTTCTGTGCACAAACAGGCTTCCAGAGACGAGACCCACCATGAGGCGTGTGGTCCAGATGCTTGAAGAAGCCGAGCCTTGCAAGTTGGTCAAGATCATTGTCACCAAAGATGGTTCTAGCAAGAAAATCGAAGCCTCCTTTGACAAGAATGATAATAAGTTGGATCCGGATTTTTAAAATTCATAAGCTTCTCAAAGATGAGGGAGATTTTTGAAGATTCAGATATATGACTAGAATTCCTAGTCTTCTAGTCATATTTATCTATATTTAGTATTGTAGTATAATTGTATGTGTGTGTGTGTATATACATAAGAAATAACGTGTAGTTTTTATGTAAAATCCTGCTTGATTTTGTCCAAGGACAAAATTGTGGCAGATTTCCTTTTTGTATCATATTTTAGCAATGGTAATGAACATGTTTAAAACAGTTTAATCATTCCGACTCGAATCTTATCTCATGTAAGATTTTGTTATCCATCGATGAATAGCATTTTTCATTGGAATTAGAGAGCAGAGTTTTCTTTTCTTTTTTTTTTAATCTTCCTAAATATTACATATATAGATATGTATCTATATATATATATATATATATATATGGTGATGGAATGGAAGAATATATATTTGTTTAGTTGGAAATAGAAGCACGAGTTTTGTACGCAAAGCATAATACGACAAAGACAAAAACACCAAATACAATTTAAAAGCAATAAGTAACTTCTTAAGGTGGCAAAGAATTAAAGCATTGTTAATTCACATAAATGAACAAGGCTAAGGTATATCAACAACACATAATTATAATATATATATATATATATATATATAATTGTCTCTTAATTAATGGGTCTAGAATTCCATCCATGTGCTCTGATCATTTTCACTCTACTATTTCTTGATATATATATATATATAAGTAGAAAACCCTACCTGTCAGTAAACTTACCAGCAAAAACAAACTCCAAGAGATGTGATTTTTGAGACCCCCCCAAAAAGGAAGATATGTGAGATTACATAGCTGGTGTTCCCAAGTGGTTGGCTGGTTTGGCATGTAGAACATGCTTCTGTTTTGGTTAGCGTATATAATATTTGTCACCATATTCAAAAAATATATATATATACACATATCTATATAATCAGTGAGTTGTGATCCGGTCAAGAACAGGACGAGGGCAGAAAATGACATATGAAATCCACCCGACAGTTGGCCCAGCAAAGCAAAATTGAAAATAAAAATAATGAAATTGAAAAAAGAAAAAAAAATAATTCATTGGGCAGTTGAGAGTACCATTCCGTATTCAATTGTTGTTGGGAAAACAACTTAATAGGTATAAGCTAAACATAGAAGCAACATTTTCAACAAGCTAATAAGCTGTATTATAGTGGAGGAGTACTGATGCTAAACATGCCAAATTATTCAACCAAATTTAGTTACCTAGTTACAAGATTCCACATCTGTTTTCACCTATATATATATGTTCAGTTTTTTTTTTTTTTTTTTCTTTTTTTTTGAACACAAAACCTGTTTGACTCGTGTGTTTGAACTCATATAGTGCAATTTGAATGAAGAATCTAATACGAATCTGTGTTTGGATAAAATAATGCGTCTAAAGACGGTAAAATTCAAAACTAAGCTGACTTTAATGTCATGCAATTTGAACCTGCATACGTACGATAGTAAAAAAGCAAACTAATGGGGTCCTACTAGTAATTACCAGACATTTTGCATTGTAATTTCATTCTTTCCAAACACTGTTTCTAATTCTAATACAAATCACCTAATTCAAATTCTCAGTTGAAAATAAAGTAGTTTAGATCGCAAAAATTTGGAGATGATAACCAAATTTTACCAACTAGTCTAACCAATCCTTTAAGCCCATCAAGATGAATTCAACAAATTTATATGCCCGTTGGTTTCAACCATCCCAGTTTTTTTCAGGACAATTTCTGATAAAATTAAAGAAAATTAGGGTGGATGTCATTTTTTAGGGTACTACTATTTTTACCAAATTTGATTATGAGCAATTGATACCATTAAACTTTTTTTTTTTTTTTGGGAAGGGGTAAAAAAAAAATACGCTTTTAATTCTTATTTATGAGATGTTTGGATCACCTATTCAATTGAAATTTTTTCCAATATAATGCACTAATCGTTTGGTTTTAGTGTGTTGTTGGTGTTTTGTATCTGAATAAGACAAGTTTTTAAACAAACTACAGTACAAACACTATTCATTATTTGAATACACACATGTTTCAAATTCACCTTTACTATTACATGCATTCAAATGTATTCTAATCTTAACATTCAAACGTATATTTTATTGGAATACATGCACTAAAATTTAAAAAATACGACATCCTAAACTATTTGAGTACAATGTTATAAACAATAGGACATCCAAACACATCATAACTACGTATTTTTTTCAAATTACTCATGTCACAGGATGAGTGGCTACAAAAAAAAAAATATATATATATATAGACTCACAACCTTTCATAGAGTTTTTTTTTTTTTTTTCCACAAATGCTGACACGTATCATTTTCTTAAATACCATTTCTGGTTCTAAAGTAGCAAGACTGACGGAAGACGAATTGAAGAAAGTGCTATAAACGACGGCAAAACAAAAACGACGTCAACATAATAAAACGACACTTACACAAAGTAAAAAATGTAGAAGGATGAAAAAGAATGTGGGGGTCAAAAAAAAAAAAAAAAAAGAACAACATCTAGTCATCAACCACAAATCAACCGATGATAAAAATTAACGACACTTTAAAATTAACATTAATGAAAAGAAAACAACAACGGCAAATAAACGACAAGAAATGGAAGAAAAAAATGATAGTAAATGACGACAACGCATCAAATAATAATAATAACAAACAACTAATAGAAACAACGACATAAAAAGCAAAAGACAATTCCAGAAACAAATGACAATAAATAAAACGACATAATAGTAGACAACAACAAAGTGAGAAACGTCTAAAAGGAAATAATAACTACACAACGCAAAAATGAATCTAACAATAATTTATTAGGATTAATAATAAAGTGAAAACATAAAATACGTAAAAAGAAAAAATACATAAATAAACGACATGCACAGGTAAACAACGACAAATATTAAACGACAATTAAAACTAAACGACGATTCAAAATGAATACTAGTACTACAAAGAGAAACAAATGACAGTGTGTAACACGGCAAGGAACAGCGATAAAGTGAGAAACGATTATCAGAGACTATAAATTAAAAAGAAGAAAAAAAAAAAAAAAAAAAAACCAAGAGCGATAACAAAAACAAAGATGAAACGACAACGAAGCAAGAAACGACGATGACCCAATAAAACGACGGCAACAAGGAAACAACGTTAAAGTGGAAACAACAGTTACAACAAATGAAAACTGCAGATACCACAAAACAGACAACAAATGGAAAAAAGACACCGAAAGAATTCTATATATCCATGCAAGAAATTAATAGACGTAGGAGTTTTTAGAGGATAGAATTTATCAGCCTAATCCAGACGGAGGAAGGAATTGAGGTACCAAATCTACCGAAAGAAAACCCACAAGGGAAAGGATAAAGAAAGAAACTCTTTGCTGTTTGCATTCAAGAAGCTAGTCCAAGTCTGCTACAATCAAAGACTCTTAAGCCCTTGATACAATCTGACCAGCAACTGACTAACCAAAGAACTAAAACGACATTCTAAAGAATTAAAAAAAAAAAAAAAACGACAATTGAAAACTAGTTAAACAAAAAACCAAAACAAAATTAGATACGACAACTCTCTACTCTTAAACAAAACTCCTAGCTGGTGTAACTTTGTAATGCATTTTCTTATATTAATGTGGTTTTTTCCACGTCAAAATGATGTTTAACGCCACTAGTGTAAAATTGCTATTAGTGATGCGAAATATTTGCACTAATCTGCGTCAACTTTCCGCATTATAACAACTATTGCTCCTATATCCATCCACTCATATCGATATGCCATTCCCTATTTTTCTTATTCCTTTTCTTTTTTGTCCGAAAACCAAAAATAATAAAAATAAATAAAAACTTCCCTCCTCAACATACTTAAGAAAAAAATAACCGTAATTAATTCTAAGCTAAATCCCGCATGCTATAAGTTTATGCTTCATGACGTCCGCGCTAATCATTCAACTCGGTTTTGCTAATGTGCTATTTATATTTGATAAGATAAATTATTAGCTAGTATAACAAAACCACTAATAATTAATTACTTTGCTACTCTTACCACCCCTTAAACTTGCTGCTTTTTTACAGTTGGATTAATTCATGATCGAATCTTTGAATAGGTTTATTATATTTTAAAAAAATTAAATTCTTGTAATGGGGTTTTACTATTTTTCGTGCAGATCGAAATATAAGTGTGTGTGCCTGGCACTCCAGAGATGGATACCTAATAATTATAATTGTATTTGGTGTTAGATTAATTGCAATATATATATATATATATATGTATGATATGTCTTACATTATGATCATCATAGACCCACCAAAGCAAAACGGCCTCTGTTTTTTAGTTTATCTATTCTGCATCCAATGGAAAGAGACTATAATGCCGATATATGTACATAGTGAGGTGAGAATTGACCTTCCAAAGCATAACTACTTTAGTTTATTCTGTCATCTTATGCAAAGTAGACGATAGCAATTATTCCCATAGCACTAATAATTTACTATGCAACCATATGTGGGACGCGGCCTTCCGCAGCATTAAGGGTGTTTACATATATACACACACACATATATATATATATATAGCTCCCACCAATTTGAACTACATTTTTTTACCCCAAAAAAAAAAAAAAAAAGAAATTACAAAACTACCTCAACTAATTTTGAGTATGTGGTGTACGAGAGAGAACTTTTTTTTTTTTTTTTTTTTTTACTATTTCATTTGATTTTGATGTATTATATATGTTTGTGGAGTATCAAATTTTGACTAAATCTGTATGTTTATGTTTTATTATTCTAATTTAGCTATTTTTTAATAGAAGTATATATTTTGTAGTACAACAGCGGTACAAGTCCCTCATGCAATCTCTCTCTTCGACCGGATTATGAAGTTCTTTAAGGCTATCGTGCGCTGATGATTCATGGCGCTAGTTAGCACCTCCAAAAGAATATATATATATATATATATATATATATATATCTGGGTTAATTTTTAAACGTCTAAAGGAACATATTTGAGTATAAGGGATATTTACCAATTTGCCATGTAAGTTTTTTTTTTTTAGCAAATTTCGCGAGTTGCTAA